>OZ059835.1:10655313-11122313 GCA_964057195.1 Orthosia cruda | reverse complement strand
TACAAGTTGTAGGGATGGGTTCGAACCCAGGCCGGCTCTTTACGTTTTGTAAATTATTTCACACCGCTGCTCTCAAAATGGTGAAGGAAAACATCGTGAGGAAACCGGCATGTCTTACAACCAAAACTTCGAAGACACGAGACATCCACCAAAATGCAAGGGGCCCGCGTAGTGGAATACGGGCCATTCCCTCTCATAGAGCGGAGGCCTGCACGCACAACGGGCCAATGTGGGGAAAAGGGCTCGGTGGTAAGTGCAAGAGGGGGAAGGGGGGGGGGATCTAATGTATCCTAATATTCAATAGTTTATTTACTATTAAAATAATGTTGGGTGTAGATCTAAGTAGATTCGAGAATTGACAAGAGTGACCGGAGGCTTTAGATAAAATATCATTATCATTCTTCCAGCAAAAGAGATAACAAAACGAAAGGGATTGGTCACGTGACATTTCGATAGCGTTTGAAATTTCCATATATTTTTGTCATTTTTCCAATCGCTATCACGACGCTTTCATTGATAGAATATCACTTGTATAAAGCTGGCGGCGATAAGGCCCCACTTTGAGGAGTGGCTTAAGAGGCGCCACGTCGTAATCTGCAAAAATACAAGACAATACCACTGCCTTCCGCGTGACGCAGGTCCTCACTGGACACATCTGTTTTGTTTAGGTTCCTGTTCAGTATAAGGCGGGAGGAAACGTCCGATTATCACCATCGCCTTGATCACCGGGAGGACACCGTGGAGCACACGGTGCAGGTCTGTCCTAATGGAGGCGATCGGCAGTGGCGAAATCTCGCGTCCGGCCCTAATCCAGGCCATGGTACGGAGCAACAGAGACGCCCTTACGCCGATAGCCACCGCAGGAGACGGCCAGGACCAGGCAGGCCGATTCCCGGCCACTATAGGAGATTAATGGGTAGCTCGCCTTCCGATAAGTACCAGGCCCGAGTCGACGGCGCGTAGTGTTCCACGCGCGTCTCAAAGAGATTTCAGCAAAAACTAACGTGGTCCGCTAGGGCCGATGCCTGTCTGGGTTGCAGAAAAATTTGAAAGAGAGTTACTGCGGCCGTGGCACAAGCAACTGAAGGAACACGGGTGGATTTTAGGAGAAGTCATTGGATGAAGTCCAAATTCAAAAAATAAAGGTCTAGACTGCATTCAATCAACGATAACGATTGACCAAAATTCAAGACGTTTGTCTAGTATAGCTCCTATATTTTAATTCAGAATTTGATATTATCAAATTTTAGAACAACAGACTCTATGTCATAAGACAAATTTCAAAATACATTGCAACTTGTATAGGGTAGCTAACATTTTTATTAATTAACTATAAAACACAACGCCAAATTCAACACTTAAGATGGTCACAGATTGAAATTATGATTATGATTTTCAAGTCTAAATAGTTTTTCAACTAAGCACAAGCTTAACTTAATAATAAATTATCATTAGCCTTAAAATAATCTCTTACCGCCTTTTCACCTGCTCACACCTATAGGGACATAAAAAGTAATGACACTTAAACACCTTACGTACAATTTTGCCTCCAAGTACTTTCAAAGTAGTCTGCAACGCAATCTCAGGAAGTAATTAAAGCATCTTCCTTACGTATTCTGCAAGCCTGGTGTTGGGTTTAATCACTTCTTGTTACTTTAATAACCTATTTTTGGAATCACAAACTTGTTTTTGTAGTTGCATTGATGTAGTTAAGTACAATTCTTTGAAATTACAACCAAAGTCGTTGAATGCTACTGAACGTTGTTTGGTTCAAAGACTTTGGTTGTGTCGTCGTTTTGGCCTTTTAGAATGACAAAGGTAGAGCAATATTGTTTAGAGCATACCTAAGCGTTTGTTGTTTTAGTATTTACAAAGCGCCGATACATAGAAATGGAAAATTTCTAGGGATATATTACCAAGTTCTACATAATGATCCTATTTGAAAATGCATAATTTTGGTTAAATATATTATTACTAATTTTGATAGTACCTTGGGTAGATTTCAATGTTTCAGAGACATGCAAGAATCTAGAAATATTTCTTAAGCATAAATCAGCCTTCAAATATCCTACGTTGTGTCTTAGGTCACCGTGAGAGACATTGGACAAACATAATTTAATTTACTGAAAATATTGGTACTTTCTTAAGATATAAAACTTGTTAATTATACATTTTATATTAAAAAACAAAATATGAGCTAATAGGATAACGTCACACTCTGAAAAACTGATATTTGTTTCGAACTAACTTCGCTAACAGAACGCAGTTCATACCATTTTACATTATAGAAATAAGTGCTTAGCTAGGAAGCTAAGTATAGGCTATGACCACAGCATAACGCTTTTTAAATAATGTGTGAAATAAAGTACATTTAATTTTTTACTTGTTTCGTTTGAATCCCTGATGTGAGTGGAGTGGGGGCTGAGTGAGAATGATTACCCATGCAGGAGTCGTGCCTCGTTTAGAAGTATAGTTACTGGTGCTGTTAGTTTTATTAGTGAATTTAAATGGACGTTTTCACAGCATCGGAATAGGAATTGAAATTAAGATAAGTTCAGGGATAGTTTATTTTGTTGATTTTAATTGATTTCGTTTTTACGGGGTTACCGTTAAAAAGAATAGATACAATTAAATTCAAGAACTTTTGAAAAATGGATACAACAAAATGCAGAACTGTGGGTCTCACATATACACAGAAATCTTCATTTTAACAAAAACAGTATTTATAATTTAATACGTTTATAAAATCATTGCTATTACAAGATAATATTTTTTCTATAACAATGATCAAGTAATCAGTAATTTTTGACAAAGATAGCTGCAACGTTTTTAAAGGTGATTTAAACATAAGCTCTAACTGTGAAACTCCTATTTTGATAGGTAGTTTAAACAATGGTCTATATATTATAGATCAGGGCAATAAAGCAATGGTTGTGAATGGTAATTTAAAGCTGAGTGCACAAGAACTGTGTCATCGTAGGCTAGGGCATTTAAACCGGGTTAAGATGCAAAGGACAGTATTCTGAATCTATAATGTAGATACACTGTGTGCCTATATTATTTGAGCCGATCTAGGCAAACATTTTATAAATTGCCACAATATCTATATTAAGAGGACCTGTCCACTTATTTACTTTGTTCCCAACTGTCACAAAACCACAACTTCATTAAGGCGAGTAACTCCCCTGCGGTGCACATTCAAACGCAGCACAGCATTGTAAAAGGTTTCTCTGATACAATATTAATCTCACTAGACTCAGTTATAACATGAGCAATTAATTTATAACCGGTATTAGTTCGCCTGCATTTCAAGGAGAACTGTTCAGCAGAACGTTCGTTTAGTTATGCGGCTTGATAAGGCTAATACTCGGTTTTAAGAGGCTAATAACGATAAATTCTGCAGTTTCTACTTAGTTTTAATGTGCTTTATGAAGTCTGAGGGGAATGAAAAGCTTGTTTGAATTTTTCAGTAGGTAAGGTGAGTATGTGACGTAAAAATTTGTTCGGTTCACACCTTGAAAAAAAAATTACTAATAGATAGGTATTACAATATTTTTTTGTAAAAATTGCTTTTTATTTTTCACTTTTTAGTTGTAATAGGCAAGATCTTAAGTAGGGTACCTATATTGACAGAATAGATTACCCGAATATCATGAAACTTGAACATAACCGGTGAAATGAGACTGTACCTACCTAGGTGAACTGTACATATCTGCGTACCCCTTTATAGCGTACTGGCGTGATTTTATGTTATGAAATGGTAAAAACAATAAACAGAAATGCTACTGCAGCAATCCCGAGAGATTTGCTGTCATTTATTTAAGAGTTATATTGTTTATCTCCGAAGTTCTACATCATATCTTCACATAATTTTAATGGGACCGATTTGGGAACATACTGTTTTAAACCAAAAAGAATTTTCAAAATTGGTCCACAATTGACGGAGAAATCGGTGAACATACAAAAAATAACATAAAGTTGAACATACTATCTCCTCTTTTTTGGGGATTAATTTTCTGTATTTTGAAGTCGGTAAAAAATAAAGAAAGAATTATATGGTTCACTACGGCCTTAGAAAACCATCAATATGCCCAGCCATTCCCCTACTATGTTGGGGTCGGCTTAAAGTCTAAGCGGATTTATCTAAATACTAGTATTCTACATGGAGCGACTGCCAATCTGACCGCCACAACCCAATAACTGGGTAATACGAAAACGCAATGTTTTTGGGAATTGCGTATGATTTCCTCGCAGAAAGTTGTTCATTTACATGTGCAAGGAGTATTTTAAATATGATCACACCTTTTCATAAAATTCTGTATAGTAATGATTATATTATTTATTACATGACCTTTTCTGCCGACTGTTTGTGCCCAGCAATTACGTTGGGCACCGTCAGAGTCGCCGTCACGTCCTGTTCGCACCACCGTCATCCAGAACGGTCGCTAGAGCTGAATCCCCAGTGTGTCGTGCTTTGAAGATGCTCAATGCCCTCTTGACTGCCAACCCTGAATGTGATGTGTTTGCGGACGAATGGCATAAACTAATGCGTGCATGTCTCGTGTTCTGTGAGAGAAAATATGCGAGGGTGTCCACTGTTCCATGTTAATTGTATTGTTTTTATGTATTATTATTTTTTATTTTGTTTTTTTTTAATTATTAATTTTGTGATTACATTATATTTTAATATAATTTGATATAATTATTGATACATTGCCGCTCCACTGTGCCATGTTAATTGTATATGTGAATTATTTAATTATCTTATGTGTCAACATTGTTAAGTTATGTTTCACAATTTCTATGTTAATTAATGTAATTGGTATCTGTATCGTTTTAATTAACTATAAATAAATAAATAAATAAAAATAAATATACATTTTCCTGTTTCCATATGAATTAATCAATCCGCCTAAAAACGCTAAAAACGCGAAAAACTCTAGTTACGTTGGTACGGTTTCTTTGTATGGGATGAGGCATCTGTATGCTAGTATTATATTATCATTCATCTTCATCATCTATACCAATATTATAAAGAGGAAAGATTTTTCTGTTTGTTTGTACCGAATAGGCTCCAAAACTACTGGACCGATTTCAAAAATTCTTTCACCGTTGGGAAACTACTCTATCCCCGGGTGACATAGGCTACTTTTTATCCCTGTATTCCCACGGGAACGGGAACTATGCGGGTGAAACCGCGAGGCGTCCTCTAGTTATACTACATTATCTGTGCTATAGTGTAGCTATAGTCAATTAATTGCTACCAAACTCCAAAATGACCAGCTATTTTGATATCAGGATAGCTGGTCAACTCTCCATTTGTGTAAACTATTCAAATTCATGTTATTATACTTGATTAATTACTACCTCATTGCTACCCTCCCGTTTCGATTGTACTACGCAATACCTCACAGGCGATATATTACGAAGTTCCCTTCCCACTAAAATTCTAAGAAACTATCTAACCTCCCACATTCTTTCAAATCGGCACACTGACCCAATAATAATTAAAAAAAGCATTTTAGGAACCAGCAAGGCAGCAACCCAATTGCGGAACACAAGTATCACTCCAATGCTTCGTTGTTGAAAGTTTTCCTGCTCGATAAAGTAAATAGATGTTGCAATGAATTTTGTTGAACTGGCAAAATAACAGGCACAACCAATGTTTAGAAAGAAAAGAAAGAAAAAGTATTTACTTTGCACAAATCAATAAGTAGTATATAGTAGATTTTGCTTAAACTGAATCCTTAACTATAGTGTTAGTAGTTTTAAAAATAAAACAATAAGACTGTGCCAACAATATTAGAGATTAATTTATTGCTTTAGTTTTACAAAAAATCGAGTCAACCGCTCCTTCCGTCACCACCGCCAAAATCCTCCGTGACATTACATTTTATTTTTTCTATTGACTACCCGACACATTATTACCACAGATCATAAATAAGATCGAATCGATTATAATTTCAAATATGGTATTTCTATTAGATACAATTCGCAAATGTTAACAGTCGGCCATCCTGTAACAGTGTCTGTCCCAGACACGATGACGACAGATTTGATGTGCCTACAATAGCAGTTTTATATAATTACATAAGATTCAAAGTTTAATTATACGAATAACAATACTTAATGACTCATATTGATAACTATTAGAAACAATATAGAGAAAAACAATACCATTAGGTACTAATATTAAGGTATAATTTAAAAAAAACTATTTATAAGTTTATACATAATAAAAGCAGCACATATCATAGGTAAACAAAATAATATAATTTTAAGTTCTATTTATTCAATTCTTATTACCAGATTAGAGAAAAATAATACAAACTTTAAACTTCTATCTCTCGGCCATCCTATTTTAAAGGAATGACCTCATTCCGAGTTATGATTACTTACATAAATATTGTACAATCTTAACAATAAAGCAATTCAATACTTTCCTTTAAATAATTTCAATTAATCAACGTGTCAAAAAAAAGAAAATAGGTATCCTAATTAATAATGTACCCATCTACATAATAATAAAAGTATGGTAATAATCTCGAGTAAATTACATTTCTGCCATAAGAGTCTAAGAAAACATGAATGAAACCAAACCGCATAATTCTTGCTTTCGTATTGACGTCATAATCTTCATTAGAGCTGAGCGTGTGTGGCTATGATTTCGTCATGATGCACAAGGAGGCATACCGTCTTCAACTTATGATGTCCAATGCCCATAGTGTAATTGCCGCATTACGCACACACAGGGTCGTTGTCTGACGTCAGTTAGCACCAGGAACCAAAAGTTTATTCAACCAGACCACTGCACGTGAAGATCCTCGGCCTTCATAGATGGATAGGTATCCAAACAGCTTATTGCATTTCCACACAAGGAGAACAGGCAACAATCATCTGGCCATCGATTGCCCACACAAGGAGCTTCTTTCTTGAACAATAAAGATTATTATTATTATTATTATTATAGCTTCTGTCTTAATAATCTGCTTACCGCTTGCCCACCCAAGGAGCTACGGCCTACAGACAGTACACCGCTTGCCCACATAAGGAGCTTCGGCCTTAATAATCTGCTTACCGCTTGCCCACACAAGGAGCTACGGCCTACAGACAGTACACCGCTTGCCCATATAAGGAGCTTCGGCCTTAAGAATCTGCTTACCGCTTGCCCACACAAGGAGCTACGGCCTACAGACAGTACACCGCTTGCCCATATAAGGAGCTTCGGCCTTAAGAATCTGCTTACCGCTTGCCCACACAAAGAGCTACGGCCTACAGACAGTACACCGCTTGCCCACACAAGGAGCTTCGGCCTTAACAATCTGCTTACCGCTTGCCCACACAAGGAGCTTCGGCTTTAAGAATCTGCTTACCGCTTGCCCTCACAAGGAGCTACGGCCTACAGACAGTACATAGCTTGCCCATACAAGGAGCTTCGGCCTTAAGAATCTGCTTACCGCTTGCCCACACAAGGAGCTACGGCCTACAGACAGTACACCGCTTGCCCACACAAGGAACTTCGGCCTTAATGACCTGCTTACCGCTTGCCCACACAAGGAGCTACGGCCTACAGACAGTACACCGCTTGCCCACACCAGGGGCTTCGGGCGCTTCAGGCTTGTCACCGCTTGCCCACACAAGGAGCTTCAGCTGCTTCAGACGCCAGTTGAGGATTGCTAGCACACACCAGGTGCTCAGACGTCCTCCAGGTTGTTCATTGTCTCAAAAGGTTGAAAGGAATGTAGGAAATTAAAAATGACAGAAAAGGAAGGGTACTGATTACTATATATGTGTACTTTAGTTGTCACTATCATCGTACTCGGACGATTCAGATTCTGTGAATCTGATCCATGGTTTAATCTTGTCAACCGAAAAAACATTGCAATACTTTTTTTTTGAATAACCATCAACACTACTTACTTCATAACGGTCATGATCCAAAACTGCAGTTATTCTATACGGACCGCTAAACGCGGGTGCCAGTTTATTACTCTCACCGGGTGTCTTAATGATTTTCTGGACCATCACCAAATCTCCTATCCTATATAACCTAGCTCTACACCTCTTCTTATCATATCTTTGTTTCATATCGTCTTGCTGTTGCCTAATAATAGCACTAGCATCGTCCCGAATTTTTTGTAGAGTATCGCTCGGTATACCTTCATTAGGACTTATCTCATGTAGATGGCCTTCAGTTACGTTAACGCTGGGTTTTCCAAAAATTATTTCAGTGGGCGATTTTCCAGTACCTTGATTAACCGTGTTGTTTAAACTCCATTGAACTTTCATTATATGAATGTCCCAGTTTTTATCATCATTTCCGTGACACAACGCAATCAATGATGACAAAATTGAACGATTGTATCTTTCAATTTGTCCATTTGCCCTGGGCGTAGCGACCGCATTAAGTGTATGTTTTATTCCGTTAGTCTGGACAAATGTTTGAAACTCTTTGGAGGTGAAACTTGTACCTCTGTCAGAAATTAAATTTTTAGGCGTACCAAAAAGAGAAAATACATCATTAAGCACGTTTATCGATGTTTTGCTTTTCGTATTTTTAACGGCACGAAGAACTATAAACTTTGTGAAACTATCTATAATTTCTAAAATGTATGTGTTTCCTTTCTTGCTTTTTATAAAAGGTCCTAAGTGGTCTATGTGAAGACTATGGAAAGGGACATCGGGTTTTGGAATCGGATGGAGAAGACCTTGTTTCTTCCCACCAGATTGCTTTGAGTAGGCACATGGGATACACGCTCTTACATATTTTTTAATAAATTGCGTCATTCTTGGAAACCAGTAATCCCTTTTAACCTTTTCCATAGTCTTTTCATAAGAGAAATGACCAGCATCATCATGACACAATTGGCAAATTTTCCACCGGGCATCTTTAGGTACAGCCCAACGTAATTCTTCCCCTATTTTCCTAAATATTTTACCATCCTTTAATTCATATTTGCTGCGAACATCTTTAGCTTCAATCGAATTTGTATTTAAAATGGCTTTTACGTGACACAACCGCGGATCGCTCATCTGTACGGACTGCAGCCAGTGAACATCACTGATATGCATCACTGATAATAGTTCGCATTCAGATTCCTCCAATGAGTTACGACTCAGTGCGTCAGCGTGAGCTAATTGAGTTCCTGCTCTATATTCGATGGTGAACGAATATTCTTGAACAGTTAGCCACCATCGGGCTATTCTTGGAATTAAGTCTCGTTTTGTTAATGTCGTCCGAAGCGCATTACAATCGGTAACGACCTTAAAGTCAATTCCGATAAGATAAACCCTGAAACGATTAAGTGATGCTACCACGGCAAGGGTCTCTAGCTCATAAGAGTGGAAGTGGTGTTCGTCAGCAGTCGTCTGCCAACTAAAATAGGCCACAGCTTGTAATGGTTTCGAATCTCCCACCCGTTGACGCAAAATCCCACCTAAACCAGAGGCGCTTGCATCGGTGTGAAGCTCCGTCTGATATTCAGGATTATAAATAGCAAGAATGGGTCTATGAGTCAACATCTTTTTTAATGTCGTAAACGAAATCTCTTGCTCAGTGTTCCATCTCCAAACGGTATTGGCTTTCGTGAGTGAGGTTAACGGTCTTGCAATAGTAGCAAATCCGCCAACAAATCGGCGAAAGAAACTCGCGAGACCTATAAATTGCCGTACTTCATGGACGTTCTGAGGTGTCTTAAACGCACTAACCGCCTCAATCTTCTTAAGCCCGGGCCGAACACCCTCTGAAGAGATCTCAAAGCCCAAATAATCTATTTTTCTTTTAAAGAAATGGCATTTATTCAAATTCAGAGTAAGATTCGCTTCCCGAACAAGTTCAAGAACCGCTGTTAGTTTTGCCATCCCCTCATTAATGGTTTTTGACGCTAAAATAATGTCATCCATATATGCTAGTACGCCAGGTATATTGCGCCGTTTCAGAAGGTTCAAAACAAGTCTTTGAAAAACGGCTGGTGCGTTGGTCAATCCAAAGGGCATACGGTTGTATTCGTAATGCCCATCGGGTGTTACAAACGCTGTAAGATGCTTTGAAAGCTCTGAAACTGGTACCTGATGGTAACCGGATTTCAGATCAAGTGTGGTAAAGAAAACCTGACCCGAAAGGCTATCGATTTGATCATCTATTAAGGGCATTGGAAATTTCTCTCTTAATGTCTTTCGATTAAGCGCCCTATAATCTACGCATAATCTAGTCTCACCATTCTTCTTAGCAACAAGAATAATGGGGCTAGCATATTCCGATGTGGATTCACGAATTATACCCGTGTCGAGTAGTTGATTCACGATAGTCTTAACTTGTCCACGTTCGGACAACGAAAGACGATAGGGTCTATAAGTAACTGGATTATGGTCTTTTAACTGAATATGCATCTCAGCTAGTGACGTTTTACCCAATTCTTCCAAAGAGAAAGCAAAACAGTCACGTTTAGCATTTAGCAGTACACGTAGTCTATCGCGGGTTTCATTGTCTAATTCATCGTCAACTATAATTTGATCATAAGTGATCGGTTGATCCACACTATTAATGTGTAATATATTATTCGTATTTGAATGAATGTCTCTATTAGTAACTTGAGCCGTCGGCGGTATATTACCAGTCAAATAAATTGCCCTTGCTAATAATGTACCTAAAGTTATTATAAAGGGCTCCAAACTCAGTCCGATTACAATAATAGACCCTACCCCTTTATCCATAGTGTAAAGACCAGGCAGGATTAAATACTCTTTTCCACTTTTCATACAAGAGTCGGTATTGATATAAATTAGGCCGGTTACGTTTGAATCTGTGCATACCTGAATAGTAGCCATTCCATGTATTAAACTATTTTTATAACACGTTACCGCAACTTTTCCATTACTTGATGGTGGTTCCTTGTAAAGGAAAAGAGATGTATCCGACTTGTAAACCCTAACACCTGGTAACTCAGTTAATGAATGTCCTATAAGAGCATCTGTTGTAAGTAAGTGAGCCTCAACTAGATACACTACAACATTCTCATCGAGACCATCAAGTCTAATTCTGACCGTAATACGACCACTTGGCAGGACGGTTTCTTTACCAAATCCATTCAGTGTCGGTAAATTAATGTAATCAATGGGTATTCCGAGTTGTTCTCCGATATCCTTTCTTAATAATGTACAGTGACTACCGAAATCGACAAATGCTCTAATAGACCTATCGTTTATAGTTATTTGTTTAAAATATTTATCGCCCTTATTACTACCCTGGGATATACTAAGTATATTTTTTGATACGTTATTAGTTGTATTCGTGGTCTGTCGTGTGTCAATCGCGGTGCCCGAAACAATAGTACAATTCTGCTCTAAATGACCGTATTGACGACACCTCTTACATCTAATAACGGGTTTTGTGCAGTTGGTTACTACATGCCCTTGTTCCTTACAATTATAACAAGTTACTGCCGATTTAAACTGGCGCTTCGATTGTGAAGTTACTGCTTTACCGAGATTAAAGTTAGACTGGTTTACATCACGCGTGTTGGACACAATTTTATTGGATGGTTCGTTCAATTTAGAATAAATATTCCGAAAATATTTTAATATTTCTTTGGGCTCCTGGAAATTCGCTCCCTGAACATTCATTCGAATATTATTATCATAAATGCCATGACTAAGACAATCTACTGCTTGCTTGCCTTTCAGTTCACATCTATTTATAAACATGACTTTATCATAATAATATTCTTCCAGGGATTCATTCCTCCTGGAACGTCTATTAAGCATTTCGAGAAGAAGTTCCCCGTAATTTTGCTCACACGGAAAAGCAGCTATCAGCTTTTCTTCCCACTCAGCCCATGTGTAATTTATGCTAGTCAGACCGTCATACCATCTTTTGGCAAGTCCTGAAAGTCTGGGTAATGCATAAAAAATAGTTTGCCTCTCCGACCAGCCATACACATGAGCTGATTCGTTGACTTTAGCTAACCAATTTTTCATGGTCTGTGTTTTGGTCTGAGGGTCAAAGTTTGGTATTACGTTTTGAGATCCGTGAAGGCCAGATTCACCAGGAGACCCGGCGCTATTGCGATCATTTAGAGCAACCACAAATTTTTCCAAAACAGATGTTTCTGAACGACTGGTTGCAGATTCACAGCGTTTCCGTTCTAACTTTCGATGTTTATGTCTTATCGGTGATGAATCACTCGAGCTTGATGAAGAGTCGCTCGAATAGTATTTTGATTTCTTATGACGTTTTCTTGACTTGCCCGATTGTTTACGAGATTTATGCTTACTATCACGTGAGCGAGACCGCGTACTCTTGTGAGATAAGTTTTTACGGGTACTACGGCTCCGTGATCGAGACCTAACAGGAGAAGGTGTACCCATTTTGGATTGGTAAGGTGAGGATAGCAAAGGAAAAGGAACGACAATGATAGATTACTGTAAATGTTATTTGGCATTAGTGCATCATTCACTCATTTCATATCGAATTAAATCTAATATAATACCGAAATTAAAGATTATCAATTGGTCCCATAACTATGAACTATTATTTAACTTTGTGGTTATTTGAATATAAATATTGTAACATAATAGTTTTGAGATAACAGATAACAGTTACCAGATATGTACGTATAGAAATATTTATGAAGTTAAATGGATAATTAAAAATAACTCTGGCGGTAGGTGAAAATATGCTCAATATATCTACACGAAATTCCGTTTTTGTTTGTAGTACCTACCAATGTAGGCTCATAAAAGTTCCACCAATTCAATTTGATTCATAACAACAATCCGTGTTAAAACTATCGTGGATGCATTTAATTAAGTAACCAAAACAATGTATCATAAGTACTTACTTGGTAAACAATGTTTGCTGAAATAATTTTGACATAAGCACTAATAAATTCAAACGAACGATTTCAATTTTGTAATAAAATTGAAGGTAGGTATAGAAATGCTCGAAACAAAAGAACTCCCCATAATGCATTATAATATACTTAATAATGACTCTTCGTTCGGTTGTTATTAATAAATATTAGATACATAATGAGGCAACATCAATACTTTTATAACAGAATAATCAGTTTTGAATGTTAGTCGAGCAAAAAAAAACTCACACAAAAAAAATATCATTAAAGACTCACCCAATTTTCAGCAACCTTTACCTTAGACCGCTCGGTTGACGCGGTTTATCACACTTCTGAACTTTTAAAAATAAAACAATAAGACTGTGCCAACAATATAAGAGATTAATTTATTGCTTTAGTTTTACAAAAAATCGAGTCAACCGCTCCTTCCGTCACCACCGCCAAAATCCTCCGTGACATTACATTTTATTTTTTCTATTGACTACCCGACACATTATTACCACAGATCATAAATAAGATCGAATCGATTATAATTTAAAATATGGTATTTCTATTAGATACAATTCGCAAATGTTAACAGTAGTAGTTAAATTATGTTTGAAATGAAAAGTTAAAAAATAATAACAGTTTTGAGTATAAATAAAAGCAGATGCATGTCGTGGTTGTGGCAAGAAGGCATCCACTCAGCATAATGCTGTGCCGTGGGGGACCCACAACACGGCGCTGATTTTCAGTGGTCGCCTAGGACGTGACGTAGGAAAACCAAGTGTGCTGTGTAGGTGAAAAATGGTTACAAAACTATAATATAAATACAGTAAGATACAGTAATATTTGTACTACGCAATACCGCACAGGCAATAGATTACGAAGTTTCCTTCCCACTAATCTTCTAAGAAACTATCTAACCGCCCACATTCTTTCAAATCAGCACACTGACGCAAAATCCTTACAAAGGTAGGTGTAACGACTTCGTAGGCTTTCTTTTCGAAACAAAAACTCAATTAAAGGCCTCGAAAGACAAAAGAAGCGAAATTATTTATGACATCAACCTCAGAACTGTCTTTTTTGCCTCTTTTTATAGGAGAGTTAGGGAGGGTCCAATTTATCATTCGACCTTCTGTTTAGGGTTGAAACCACGACAGGGTTAATTATGTAATACAATGCTACTGAGAAGGGTTAAAAAAGAATGATGCTGTTAAACATATTGCCGTGTTTAATGTTTGTAAAGACACGTTTCACTGAGTTTGTTTATTGTGTTTCTTTTCATGTTTTTGTTTAATTTGTTTTTGATTTGATGTTGGTTGAATCTGTTTTAAAAGGGTAATGGGCTGGATTTCGCGTTTTGGTTAAAGATGGTCGGTTAATTTATTTGATGTTTTATTTAATGTTGGTGTACTTTAGGTGCGTATCTACCTAACTCTGTCGGCAAAACTGGCGCGATGTTATGTGTGCATGTAGCATAAGGACGAAAAGGTGAAGTGTAACTTTTTTCTATAAAAGATTTCCTAAAATGTCCCTCTTGCTCTTTCAAAGTTCCTTTATAATGATCGGCCGTAATCAAACATGTGAGTCCAGTGTAATTATCCCTAAGCATTGACACGTGTTAATGGTTAAGCAGAAATAAAAAGTAAATAAGTGTTTTAATTTAAAAATAAAGTTATTAACGAGATAATTAATGTGGTTTAAGTTATTGTGTAAAACGAATGAGGGTGCTCGATATAACTTGTATTAAATATTATTTATATTTACCATTAGAACGATTTTTTTATGTAGAGTTTGTATATAAATATGATAAGTAAGAGTGAACAGGCATCTTCTGGGTAAGCTCACTCCATCGTCGACTTTGTTTCTGTCACCTCTGACCTAAACTAGAGTCAAGAGCAAACCCATCACAAATAAAAGATAAAAAGTAGGTACTCAACGTTTTTTTAATTAATAAAAAGTCGCTAATAGCCAGGACAATGGGATACATTTTATCATCGATACTTGATAAATGTGCATGGTTTCATTTTAATCTGACGTAATGAAGTGGGTAAAAATCAAGTTCAAAGATTCCGTTAGGTACAAACAAACACAAGTAAATCTAATAACAGCGTGTCAAAAAGGATTTTTTACATAAATAAACAAAAACATAACACAGCAATTTAATATAGCACTCACGATCCATAAAAATAAGTCACCAAATAAAAAAGAACAACACCAAAACTAAAATAATAGAACATCTACAAACAAAATATTATTCCATCGGCACCCTAAAATGTAACCAATCCAAAAATAAAATTGACCTACACGCAGAAATAGAATTACAAGTAATACTCGAACACTTTAGCTGGCATCCCTTTCTCGTAAACTGTCCGGTATACTGGCGTGCCCATTGCAGATGCCCCGACTGTCGTGACTCTTGCTCAATGTAGCAGTGACATACGCGTGGCAAGAACTGGCCACATTTATTTTTCAAAAAGTGTATTTTACAGTTTTAACAGTTATGATCTTCATGATACCAAACAAGTGGAATAAAGGCTGGGTTATGTATTGAGTATATATAGTTAAGAACGTGTCAAACACTATTTCAATGAAAAAGCTTTTACAGCTTTTTTTAAGAGTTTAACAAACTCTCAGCTTCAAATTCTTATTTCAGAAATCAGGGGTAGGTAAGTCCCAAATTTTCAAATAGGGAATCCAGTGCCCTCAAATACATTGAAACTTGAAAATAAATTAATAATACTTTTAAATTAATATTATTTTAAAATGTACTAGTATTTAGACACATGTTAAAGACTACAAAATCTTGCACAAGCATTCTACAATCGCTAGATCAATCTGTCACTTGATTATGAAACAAACATGCATTTGATTTTGTGAAAAGCGTAGAGCAATTCTCTGAAAGAGCGCAAGACGCTACATGTCACATTGTCGCATTTCTTCTGTCTGCTTCGGATACCACGGGCAGATAGTGCAGTTATGTGGGACTCCAACCCACTAAAATTCCACGGTGTTCTTTTGTGCCACTTATGGGGGGAACACGCACTCATTCGCGAACCCGCCGCGGCTATCCGTCACGAGACCCTCTGTGGAGATCCCCCATTACCGGTGCACCAGAACACATTGCACACCGTGTCAACCCCAGGGACCAAACCAGCACATGGGTGCCAGACGACCCCGTGTATGACACCCTTGGTCCCCCTGTGACAGACAGGTCAGTAGCCGCCTACCACTTTTCGGCCGCAGGAGATTGGGAGAGTGGCGCTCCGCTATACCGGCACTCGACTCCCGCCTCGGCCTTCTAACCCTCAGCCGCAATGCCTCGCAAACGACATCGCGGCCCGCCTCAGTTGCGATATCGCACAAGCGGCACCGCAACCTTCTAGTCGGCCGCTACGTCGTCGGCTTATCGGCCAAAGCCCTGACAAGCGGCCTCTCCTCGGGTTCCTCTTCGCTTCACCGTGGGTGACCAAGCCACGGCTAATGATACCCCCTGCCTCGACAATGCCGGAATCCACCGGGGGTGGGGGGGGGGGGAACATGAGGTGCTGGTGGATGGTTGGGCAGGTTTTATTGATTTATCTAAGATTCCTCTTATGCATCTTGCAGTCTGGAGTTACGTCTGGTTGATGGCAATTAGACTCGCCCCCTAAACATATCTGGCGAAAACTACTTCTTTTTCGTATGGGGATGTGGCCACCTCTGGTGTCAGAGTTAATTAAGCTTTCTCCGGGAACCGCACAAGTCTCTAACTTGGCTGTTTCAAACTAACACTAACTATATAAGTCCAGGTTTCCCCAAGGTGTGTTCCTTCACCGTTGCCTGTAATGTCCAAGATAAACTTAGAAAGTACATACGAATTTGAAAAGTCACATTGGTATTTGCCCGGATTTGAACCGACGACCTCAAGCACGAGGGCTTTCGCATAATACAGGCGTGATAGTATGTCTTTCACAAATATTCGTTAAAGTACCACCAACCAACATGTTGGAAAACCTAGCCGTCCGTAACCAAATCGTTTAAGAAATACATTGAAGTGTCTTTGGGTCCGTTAGACCCTTGTTACAATATCTCTACGGGACCCGAACGTTTCCCTGTTCTTTACGTACGTAAGTACAAGCTGAAGGGATCAGCCTGTATTAATGAAAATAGAATGGTTATTGTGTCTATTGAATCGTCTACGGTTGTTGAAAAGGCAAACCTTTTTCAGAAATCAATAAAGATGTAAATGTCTTGTTGGTATTTTTGTTTGAATGTAAAAATTGATGATATGTTCTTATGTTCTAGACTAGTGATATTATATCAACTAAAGACTTTTAGTTATTTCAGTCCAAGGTTAGTGTGGACTAAAATAATAAGGTACTTATCCTACCGACGCGCCGACGAGTAAGTGATTTGCTATCGACTATTTTCTCGCTGAAGAAACGTATAAAAGATATAAGATCCCGCGTCAATTAATGAGACACATTTAGTAGTAGTTGCTCGTTGGCTGTTCACATTGCCGGTGAGTATTCTCTCACCACAAGTTTGTCGCAGCGACAAGAGCTATCGAAGTTATACTCGCTCAGCGATACTCGCTTGGCGGTCAGAACTCACGCCGAGAGACCAACCAGCGGTCATTTCTACCTACAGTCCGGCTACCCCTAGCGAGTTGTGTGAGTAATCAACCGTCGCTCTACGCACAAATACACTCGCTTATAGCCGAGCTTGCCAACTTGTTTTTAGTTTCTAGCTTTACTCGCTATTCGCTGATCGTCGGCTGTGGGAAAACTGGAATTATAATTATTTTTCTTAGTACTTTCATACTGGAAAACATAATTAGTTGAATTTTGACGATAAATCTTTCTACGTATTCCTATTTCTTACGTATCTTCTTAGAAATAGAAAAAAAAGTCTGTTTCCAAGATACAAACTAGCCAAATTTACAAAATACCGGTGGGGTATTTATTTAATATTACACTAATTGGGCATCTTCCACATATACCATCTATCCACGCTAGAAGAGTAACCAATTATCTACAACATCATCTATACACCAATTTACTTATATACACGTATTAATAAGTAAATAACATAAAACCAAAACTTGTAATTAAAACTGTAACCGCTTTCAAAATCCGCTTATAGCTACCTCCCCTTAAATACAAAAATAAATTAACAAGATTAATCCATTTTCGATTAAATTAGGCCGCCTACAAACTGTGTTATTTCCTCTGTGGCAGTGGAAGGTAATGTTCTTTTAAGAGTCTTTAAAATACAGGCAACGACTGGGCGCGTTTTATTGGGTCGGGCAATGCATTCCACAGCAAAAGATTTATCTTTGACAGTCATAGAGTCATAATGGTTTGTTAGAAGCCTGCAAGACAACCAGTATTTCCAAGGAGTATCGTATGCAGTTACTGGAAGTCAGATAGGTCGACTACCTATCTGACCTCTAGTAACTTCCATTGCATTCTAAATAGTGGTATTCAGCCGTAACCGGTCACACTGGAACTCTCCGACTCCAGCACAGTTCGAAAAAGAATGATAAAGACTTATGTCTCAGCGCATCTGGTTTCAGGCTAAAAAATGTACTAATACCCAACAAGTTGACTGTACCTATAAGTCGTTCGTTGACTTGTGTGTGACCTGGCAATTGAGAGTATGTCATACCCGCACTTATGTCTCTCAGATGGTGGCACACGTGTTGGATCATTCGGTTACGAAAAAAAGTGTTTTTACTATACAAAGTTGCCGTCAGCTGACCAAAATTTGTATGGGAGATATAGTTTTTAAAATATGATAAAATATGATCACACCTTTCTGAATACATCCTGTAAACAATTAATTCTCTTTATATTAAACGCCGCACGGGACTATCAAAAGCCTAAAATGAATCCACACAAAATAATGTTTAAACTCAAAACATATTTACATTTGAAAACACTCCTTTTTATAATTTAAATTATATTTTATAAAGAAAACCAGCATGTTTACATTTTATAATTTAAGCAAACGCATAATAAAGATACCACAGTTTCTATTTATACTTAATTCAGCCTGCGTATACAAACTAAATTAAAAATAATATCTTTAAAATAATAATTACAAGAAAAATTATAGCCAGCCAAAATTGTCCCACGTGAAGCTTCTTCCAGAGTATATATAAATTTATTCTAATTTATATTTTTCTTTAATTAAATAAGAAATGGCTGAAGTGCTGGAAACGTGACCGGGAGGTGGAAACCATTAGACGTTAGGTGCAGGTCCCACTGTAAGCGACTAGCGATTTTTAGGAGAAATAAGTTTCGAGATGATATCTTTTTAATTATAAACTTATCATAAAGATGAGATATTTAATATAATCGAGTTTCTTCCTAAGTTATTTAATACAGATATTAAATAACTTAGAAACTCGATTCTCTTATCTGGCTTTCCCTTTTCTTTCAGTCGTGTTCTCATTATTAAAATGCAGAGCGTCGTAATGTGCCTGACTAAACTAAACCCGACAATCTCCCTCCACTTCTTACGATCCTTGGCGTATGTAATCGTCGGTTATCTTGATTTATATGTTGCTTATTTTGGTGAGACAAGGGACTACGTCTCCTGCGTCCTTTTCCTTCCATCTTCCCGTAACCTTAAATTGAACGGTTCTAGAGTGTACTAATTTCACTAAATTTTTTACTGACTATCTCCAATTTCAACACTAAGATAAACCAAGGGAAAGCGAGTTTAAAAAAAATATAAACCATGTTATCAAATTCTTAATTTTGAAACCGGTAGTTTGTACTATTACATTTTTCTATTA
Organism: Orthosia cruda; assembly: GCA_964057195.1. NCBI lineage: Eukaryota > Metazoa > Arthropoda > Insecta > Lepidoptera > Noctuidae > Orthosia > Orthosia cruda. The sequence goes on along the minus strand of OZ059835.1, from coordinate 11,102,693 downwards.
CATTTTTTCAAAATTAAAAAAAAATAAGGCAAAACAACAGACTAGACCGTGACATGTAACGGATCGCGGATAAATTTGAAAGATACTCGTAGTTACTGCAGCCCTGGCACAAGCAACTGAAGGAACAGGGTTGGGTTTTAGTAAGTAAAAGTCTGACACGCCCTCTTGCTTCACTCAGAGCGGGTGCAGTCATTGGATGACTTGGCAAAACAAAAAATTGCGTGTCTGTAAAGTCGGTTTATGGACGATAGTTTCACGTGAGAACGTCATAACAACGACATAATAAGAGTAACGGGACACTTTTTCGTGCATTGTGCCGGCTTTCATCGATTTTTAGACGTTGTCACGTCAAAAAGGTCTAGACATAACAAAATATTAAATAACAGTACTCTGTTTAGCTTTTACGTGTTGGGTAAGCGTATCGTTAATCGCTGACAAAGTGATCTCACCCCTACCACATTCTAAAACGAGGGAGAGAAAGAAAGTAAAGTGCTTCAAAATAGCGCCGTAGATAAGTGTAAATATTCGGTGTCTTATTTAATTTTTCTAAACGCGAAAGGGCCATTTTGTCGTCTAAGTGACTAAGGGAATCTCGCCCGGGCCTTTCTTTTTGTCGAACAAATTAGTTTTTCGATCAGAAAGGGAATTTCGACAAAAACAGTTCTCTAATTTGAGTTTTTCTCGTCTAGTAGTTTTTTTTTGTAATTAAATGGTATTTTGATTTGATTGAAGATTTCCACTTAGCTTGAAGGGTTGGCAGAGATTTAAAGGGCTTTTTGATTTGAAAATCTCTGGGTATTACGAATTGTTACTAAGCAGGTACAGTTTTCTCTTTCTAAACTTAAGATGGCGTCAAGGATATTCTTTTAAAAAAAATATCCCCCCATTATTAATTTATTACCATTCCTCACACGTTTCAATGTTTTTAAAATGCTTGTTTCCATGGTTATTTACTAATTTTACTTGCCTGATAGCTATTCTGTTCCATGTCTTGGCGATCGCGAACCGGCAGACACAGCGTTGGAAGGCCTGCCTCTAGAAGAACCATTCACCTGGTTGAGGCTGCGTGAATCGAATAGACGCACAGGACCGATCAGTATGGCGACTCTTGGGGATGAAAAAATTCTACAGGGGAAGCTTTTCGGCTTTAATGATGATGATGATGAAGCAGGTTCGATTAACATATTCGAGTGGATGTTGTACGCCCACCCTAACATACGTCACGTAAGGCCGCATAGTACATGAACGTATATGATAAGTTAAAGGACCCACTAAGACCTTAAGCCTAACAATCCCTTCGACCCTAAGACCTATAAGCCCTACAGCCCTAACCTACCATATACCTAGTGTGTGATAAATAAATATATAGATAAGTCCAGGTTGTCTGCACCATCGACCTAAGGATACAGGCGGATAGTGGGCAGGAATTCCAGGTTCGGGAAGGATACACTTACTGCCAGTCCAGCAGACTCACGGGACTGATCAGAGATGGCTAAAGGTGTCTTGTCCACAGTGAGGGTTAATGAGATAAGAATAGAAATTCAAATCTGATTTATTAACAGTATTTTACAGCTTAGAACTATTTTGTTTTAAGACACAATAATGTACAAATTTATCTGTGTCCTATGCGTGTAAGATGCAACCAAACAGTATTTTATCTGGGCCGCGCGTCAGCCGGGCCGAGTGCTGAGTCAATGTCCAAAGATAATATTGAACAGATGTTAAAGTCTAAAAACAGTTGACTAAAGCCATAATACATGGTCAAATCAAAGCTCCAGAGCCTTGAACATCGTCGCCGAGTTGTCAGCCTTTTGGTTTTTTATCGGTTACATTTCGGGGAGTGTGCGATGGAATTGCATAATTTAATTCCGTCCAGCCCGTTCCATCATCGGACAACCAGACGCACGGCGATGCGTCATGAGTACATGGTGGAAATCCCACCCATATGCACTAAACGTTTTGGGGACACTTTTATTATGCGTACAGCTAAGGAGTGGAATTCCCTGCCGGAGTCTGTGTTTCCCGATTGCTACAGTCAAAAGTGAATGGGTTTTTTCTAGGCAGGCGTCGACCACATCATCGCTTTCCATCAGGTGAGATAGTGGTCAAGTGCGAGCCTATTGATAAAAAAAAAACACATATCACTTTTAATCGCCAAAACAGAAACAACTTTAAATAGTTAAAGTAAAGTACCTACCGTTATATGCCAAGTCACTTGACCGCCCTGAAAGTTTCAGGAGCACGCGAGGACTTGATGCTTGTAATGTAAACATTGATTGCTCTTTCGTGGCGCTTTTTAACTCCCGACGCGAAAAGAGGGGTTTTATAAGTTTGACGTGTGTATCTGTGTTTTTGTGTGTCATTCTGTGGCGTCGGACCTCCTAAACGGATAAAACATTTTGATTTAGTTTTATTTTTATTTTGACTTAGTCGAGAGTATCCCTAGCTATTTCTTTATTTATTTAAAACTTCATGCAACATACAGATACATAGGCGGACTTAATGCCTGAGGCATTCTCTACCAGTCAACCAAGGGTGGTGGAGAGATAACATGGCAGGTGCATAAAAATTGAGAAGTTAAATTGAATAGCAATAGATATATATATTGTAGTTAAAATAAACATACATATATATTTACTATAATAAATACCATTATTTATATACATATATAAATTAATAGAAAGGAGATTGAGACTACTCTGCTAATGGTTCAGAAAATAATGTCGCAGCTTCCGCTTAAATGCATATTGACTGGTGGCCGTCCTGATATCGAGAGGAAGCGCATTCCAGAGAAGAATGGACTGAATATGAAAAGAAGAATGAATAAAATCAGAAGTATGAGAAGGACAAAGCAAGAGAAGATTGTTAGACGAACGCAGATTCCTAGCGTGTGAAGTACACAGATATTGAAAGTGAGAGATGAGATAAGAAGGAGGGGTGGGAGAGTTGAGTAGAGAGAAGAGCGTGGTCAAAGCGGTAAATTGTGTAAATGTAATAGTGGTAAATTTCGCCTCTGCCGAATGGGCATCCATTTGAGCTGAGATCTACAGCTCGACACATGGTCATATTTCCTCAGGTTGAATGTGAACCTGATGCAGTTGTTTAGGAGCCTATCAAGCTTATCCAGGAATACCGCGTTCAGGTCAAAATAGCACACGTCACCATAATCGATTATAGGGAAGTTATGTTAAGCTATGTTTAAAGGGAATCGGTTCAACCGTTGAAATCTCGTGTTTTGGTAGATTTATCGACTGAAGCGTGTCTATACTACTGTATATTAGAATATTTATTTTAAAAAGCAAAAAAATAAAAAATAATTAAATATTTAAAAATCCTCTAAAAAGTAAAAAATAATCCTCGTACTCACGTCGGCGTCGGGGGATTGCCAAAGATAACAAATATCAATCACACAGTCTCATGTGAACTCAAAATTAGACCTGACCAGAGTTATCCGTAGGTACGACTAGAATAATTATGTTTATACAATAGAGGATGATGAAAGATGTGCAAAGCTGTAATTGCCCTATTTGCACAGGACTATCTAAATGTTTACTCTGCAGGTAATGAAGTTGCAAATAAGTTTTTGGTGTGCCTAATGAAATAAATCACTCAAGTTATCACACTAATACTATAAAGGCGAAAGTTTGTGAGTGTGTGTGTATGAGTTTGTATGTTTGTTACTCTTTCACGCAAAAACTACTGAACGGATCTGGATGAAATTTGACACAGAGATAGATTATAGTCTGAAAGCTTCTGCGCGGCCAAGTCATGCTATTCATAGAACATACAAGTCATGCTATTCATACAAGCGGCCAAGTCATGCTATTCATAGAACATACAGAGAACTGGAGCTATTGGGTTAGATGTGTTAGAATGGCGATCGTGAATTGGAAAATGAAAGGTAGGATGCCTTCTTCGAGATGATCTCAATCTTCGCATGGAGGGTGGTAGCAATTTAATGAGGTGCGGTTCTAACAGAAAAACAACAGGAAGGCGCCCTCTGGCGACGACGGAGTCGTGTTTGCTGTATGAGGGCTATCGCGTTTGATTTTTCCACTAGGGGCGCTGGTCTAGAGTGAGGTTTTCAAAATAACAAATTTCATAGATTTTTAGTTTTAGCGCGAGTTTATTTACTACTTTTTTATTGTTTTGAATATTTTCCAAATATGGCAGATTAAGATAGATACGGGTTTTACCAACCACTGCTTAAATAGAGTTTTATGTTTTGGAAAATTTTATCCTCATTTTTTACAAAAAAAAAAAGGGGTTGCGCAATCTCACTTCTACGGCATTGGAAATGATTTTTGATTCAAACTTTGCTTCCGTGCGCGTTATAACAACGTGACGTTTAATATCTATATTTAAAGTTACACTAGTCGATCATTTTTCCATACAATCGTAGTCTGGCAAATCACTTCACTGTTTGACGAAGTACGTTCCAAAAAAAATAATATCAATTTGTCTCATCATTATCTAGCCCTAATATGGCTAAGGAAACAAAAAAGCAAAAAAAATATATATTTGTAAGTTATGAGCGTCGTAAGTTCCATATTATAACACTAATTTTAACGCATCTTTGGGCCGAAATAAATACCATAAGAAGAAAGAAAATTGCAAAATGGCCTCCATACAGGGATAGATTAGTAATTCAACAATGCAAATAATTTTATTTTGAAAATATACATTTAGTCATTTCTCCCAAAGATCTGTTTATAAAATTTCGCGCGTTCGTTTTCGTCCTAAATCATCATCCAATTCGATACAAATTTGCAAAAGTGCTCATTCGTACGCGAACTAACTTCTTACTGCTCATCACGGCATCTATCTCTTTTGCGTGTGTGGTCAGATGAGATAGTAGTCGACTAGGAACCTGCAGCCTCTGAGTTTACTTCAGAATTTATACTCACCTTGTTTTATAACGATGTTTTTTCGGTATGACATAAAGGCGATAGGAACATGATTTAGGTACCCAATACCTAAATAAGGATCTTATCGCGGTTATTTTCATTGAATTATTTTACCTTTTTTGTCCACTGAAATTAAAAGAAAACATAAAATAGATGGTCCAGACAGGACACTTAATTTTTTCGTCGGGCACGAAATTCGGATACGGTGCGGATATTATCCGCAATCGTTAAACTCCCATTTTATGTTGACCGATCAGTAAAGTTTATTATCGTTGGTCATAAATTGACGTAGTCTACGGGCAAGATAACATTGATGTTATATTAGGTACTAGCTTTTTGCCATGGCTTTGCACGCGGGTGGCCTATGAAAAATAGTGTAGCTATAGTGGCAATAGAGTAGCTATCCAGTGCAATTTTTTTGTTATTGGTTTAGTACTCCTTGAGAATAGACCTTTATAAATCTTTTACATTAAATATTGTATTGTCACGAGAACCAAACGTGTATGTAAAATTTAAGCTCAATTGTACAATGGGAAGAGGGTCAAATTTTACTTGCAAGATTTGATTACAGACATTGTGACAGGTGAAAATAAACATGATTTCATGTTAAAACAAGCTTTTATATAAAAATATTGCATTGTCACGAGAACTAAACAAATGTGCCAAATTTTAGCTCAACCAGACACTGGGAAGGGAGTCAAATATAACTTGCAAGATTTCATTACAGACACCGGGACAGGTAAAAGTTAGTAAAAGCTTGTTAAAAGTTTTTATTTAAACCATCTTTTATATAAATAATCGCATTGTCACGAGAACCAAAATGTGTGTCAAATTTTAGCTCAATTTTAGACACTGGGAAGGGAGTCAAATATAACTTGCAAGATTTCAATACAGACACCGGGACAGGTAAAAGTTAGCAAAAGCTTGTTAAAAGTTTTTATTTAAACAAACTTTTATATAAATAATCGCATTGTCACGAGAACCAAAATGTGTGTCAAGTTTTAGCTCAACCAGACACTGGGACGTGGATCAAATATAAACTTGCAAGATTTGATTACGGACACCGGGACAGGTGTAAGTAAATAAAAGCTTGTAAAACATCTCCACAATCAATGTGGCTTCTTTATAATATTAGCTAAACGTTGTATACTTGCCAATTTTAGCATCTTTGTTCGCATACAAAATTCAAAACCCCTCTACCCAGTCTGGGATTGAGTTTCGAAACTTCCTTACATATTTCACTTCTACAATTTCTAACTAAAATCGTGTCTTCTAAACATTTCTCTTATCATCTTTAGATTTTACTAGGTACTAGCCTGGCTTTTCCCAGGGTTATTTGGAACCAGACATTATCAAAGGTGTCTAGATTATTCCGCCATCTTTGGTCCTGCCTGCCGCGATGTGGTTTTAATGTTACTTATAGTTGCTAATATCCAAAACAACCTTACCTTAAGTAGTTAAGCAAACTAAACCAGGAAGGACAGAAATCCAAAAATACTGGTGATGTTCTTCAGAAAGGTCAGGTGCGTAGTACTTATAACCGGCGTGTGTGTATGTCTACATGTATGTACGTGAGTGAAGCAAAAGGAGTGTGAATGGATCGTTGCAGGCGGCGTCCTGTAGTTACTGCCCCTCTCATTTTAAACCCCCAACGGAAAAAGAGGGTTCTTATAAGTTTGACGTGTGTACCTGTGAGTTTGTGTATTTGTATATATGTGTATCATAGCTCCTAAACGGATTATCCGATTTTAATTTAGCTTTTTTTGTTTGGACAGTGAATTTATCGTGTTTTTAGAGTGTTCTTAGCTATGTTTGATCAAAATAGCTTCAGCCGTTCAAAAGTTATGGGCGTTTTACTAATTGATGGTTTTGGAAGATATGGAGTCATAATTACGTGTGCAATAGATTGTTAATCGAAGCGTATCGCCTATTAGTTAAATTATGCAGTAAGAAATAAGAAGGGTCGGGTTAAAAAAAAAATACTTTTCATAAACTAGTGTCCCAACAGCTACTGTTCATTTGTTCATCCTTTTCTCCTACACAAAATATAAATAAGAGATACCTACCTCTACTCATTGAGGTAATAATGTACTACGCACTAGAGATGTCACCACCCTTCACTAGTGTGTTCCGTTCATGTGCAGTCTGCCGGCCGCACTTCATTCAGTTTCTTGCTAGACCTTGAGCACCTATGTAATTTTTTGTTTTTAAACGAAAAAACTTTCAGATGCATTAAATATGCCGTCGTGTGTTTTAAGATATTGCACTAATAATTCAACAATTACGGCGAAATGCAAAGGAATAACTTTTCATCGATGAGTAACTAGATAATCAATTTAAAATTGAATTTGAACAAAATATTTGGAGGACGCCATGTTGACTCATTTGTCATATAGACTAAAAATTAAGATGTGACAATTTGTGTAACAAGTGTAGGTAGAATTAGCTGACGTTTCTTTTTATTGCGGAAAATGATAATCTAACACATATGACAGGAACTGACTGTGGTTCTTCAAATATATAGTTAAACAAATTGGTAGGTAGGTAGGCAGGGTAGGGTACATATGTTGGTACTGGTAGGTAGGTAGGTGTGTAGGGTAGGGTAGGTAGGTATGTAGGGTAGGGTAAGTAGGTAGTTAGGGTAGGGTAGAGTAGGTAGGTAGGATAGGGTAAGATAGGTAGGTAGCCAGTTGACGTGAGCGAACCTCGTGGGACAGCCAGTCCCTAATCATCATCATCAGCCTATTAATGTTCCCACTGCTGGTACACAGGCCTCCTCTCTGTGAGAGGAAATGGGTCGTAATCCACCACGCAGGCCCAGTGCGGATTAGTGGATGTCACTACCTATACCTAATTATAGGTACCTAAATAACAAAATATATTTTACTTTACTAAGGTTATTTCAACTAATAATAAATTGTGAAAAAAAGGGTGAATTCTAATGAAGCTTGTCTATACCAATATTATAAAGAGGAAAGATTTTTTTGTTTGTTTGTACCGAATAGGCTACAAAACTACTAGACCGATTTCAAAAATTCTTTCACCGTAGGGAAGCTACTCTATCGCCGGGTGACATAGGCTACTTTTTATCCATGTAATCCCACGGGAACGGGAACTACGCGGGAGAAACCGCGGGGCGTCCTCTAGTTAGGTATAAAGCTATGTAGGTACCACATCTGTAGTCAGTCAGCAGTTTAGTCTACGAAAATTTGTTGCAGAACGTTGATCGAAACGTGTAAGCGCCATGAAAATCAGGGCGCTTTCGTCTTTTTGATCGTGAGAAAATTACACCTTAAAAGCGCTCTAGCGCTGCGTATTTATACTGTTTTGTTAGACGACACTGAGAAAAATTTCCTCTGCCGCACTACGTAAAATAAGGACAAAAATCGACCACAATGACGTGTGTAACCCGGTCCATTACGCGTAAGTAGTCAGTCATACGTATTTGGCATACTGACGCTCATCATGAAGCGGGTTACGTAATTTACTCGTGGTCGATTTATGTACGTACGTACGTAGCCCGACATCCGGCTACGTAATACGTAGTGCGCAAGTCGCACTGAATACTCCTGAAACTACGAATGCAACACCTGTATACTATTGTTGCGGGCACAGTAGAACACGGTGAACCTTACGTGTGTACCATGGCGGCTTACATACGATACTGTAGCGGGCATAGTAAATAATGATGAGCCATATGTGTGCACCGCGGTGGCATACGCACTATACTGTGGCGGACACAGTAAATCATGATGAACCGTACGTGTGTACCACGGCGGCATACGTACGATACTGTGGCGGACACAGTAAGTCACGATGAGCCATACGTGTGTACCACGGCGGCATACGTACGATACTGTGGTGGACACAGTAAATAATGATGACCTATATGTGTGCACCGCGGTGGCATACGTACAATACTGTGGCGGACACTGTAAAACACGGTGAGCCGTACGTGTGTACCACGGCGGCATACTTACGACACTGTAGTGGGCACAGTAAATAATGGTGACCCATATGTGTGTACTACGGTGGCATACGTACGATACTGTGGCGGACACAATAAATCACGATGAGCCGTACGTGTGTACCACGGCGGCATACGTACGATACTGTGGCGGACACAGTAAATCACGATGAGCCGTATGTGTGTACCACGGCGGCATACGTACGATACTGTGGCGGAGTCAGTAAATCACGATGAGCCTTACGTGTGTACCACGGCGGCATACGTACGATACTGTGGCGGACACAGTAAATCACGATGAGCCGTACGTGTGTACCATGGCGGCATACGTACGATACTGTGGCAGACACAGTAAATCACTTTGAGCCGTACGTGTGTACCACGGCGGCATACGTACGATACTGTGGCAGACACAGAAAATCACGATGAGCCGTACGTGTGTACCACGGCGGCATACGTACGATACTGTGGCGGACACAGTAAATCACGATGAGCCGTACGTGTGTACTACGGCGACATACGTACGATACTGTAGCGGGCTTAGTAAAGCACGGTGAGACATACGTGTACACCACGGCGGCATACTTACGATACTATGGCGGACACGGTGAATCATGGTGCGTCATACGTGTTCATCATGGCGGCATACGTAGTATACTGTGGCAGGCACAGTAAAGCATGATGTATCAGACGTATTAACTGTCGTAGTAGAGGTAAGGTACCGTTGCCGGTACAGTAAGGCATGATGAACCGTGCGTATGTACCACGGCATTGGACGTACGATACTGGTGCGGGACCAGTAAAGCACGGTGAACCATACTTATGTACCACGCTAGCGTACGTACGATACTGCTGCGGGTATAGTAAGGCATGGTGCACTATACGTGTTACGTATGGCAAACCATGCCTTACGATACTCGCACCTGTATTTTCTTTATGCTGGCGCATGGCACATACAAAGATGTTCAGATACTTATTTTGAATATTGAACACTCAAAGTCAATGAAATTTTGTAGAAATGTAGTTTAAATACTGCAGGGAGTTTTAAATAAAAATATGAAAACCCCCTGCAATATTTAAACTATACATTTTTACGAAAATGTAATAAACCACAGACCTAGATATTAGTTTCTCGATCGTGTCTACTAAATTTCATTGACTTCGCTAAAAATAATACACGGTACAAGTATACTTGCGCAAATCAAGACTTGCGCAAGTATACTGTAACGTGTGTGGCTCAATAAACAATTTATTATTAATTAATCATACTATTTTAGAATTACATGGTAGTATAAACAATATCTCAGATCTCAGGTATTTTTTGCACGAGCCGGAGGCGGTTACCCGCCTTGCGTAAGAGCAACCTAGGATTTCCGACCAAAGAATCACTAGTAAGAGCCAGTCCACACGGCTCGTTGAGTCTCCGTTGCGTCGACGCAGCGCTGCCGTTGCGTCATTTTACATACTAATAATCATAACGTACACACGGTGCGCTGCGTCGACGCAACGCACACACGACGGAACTGCAGCTCCCGAGACGAAGCGGGCGGGGGTGTACACATTGTGACGACGGAACGGCAGCGCTCAGTTGCTTGTGCGTTGATAGGAAGGATACACGCAAGCCCATATCATTTTTTACGTACATATTTTGTATTCAGTTTTATTTGCAAAGTATAGGAGCAATGCCAGACGTCTTTTCCGATCCATGCTTTGTATAGACTGATGCGATGTTTTTTATAAAATGCTTGCCGCAACTGTGCGTCGCCGCTGCGATGTCGGAACGTTATTACTGCGTCGTCATGTGGACTGGCTGTAAGGGTACCTTGGCATCAATGGAGTCCGCGTGGTCGTCGCTGGAAACCAATGCGTCTAGGCCTACGGTAAACTTAACTTAAAGGTCGTTCGCATACGAACGCTAATACATACGCATAAACCTAACTAGTTGCGGAACCTATGTCGCAAGGCCCGACTTTAAACTATAACCGGTATTCTACAAAAAAAAAAATACAAAATGTGGGGATCGCCCCGTTTTGGTAGCGATCCGAGAGCCACCTTTTGGCAGTAGGGGCGGTGCTCCCCTACCCCATGGCCTAGGTGAAGGTTAAACATCAGTACCGAGTTTCGATATTTCTACTTTTACGAAATTTGACTGATTGATTTGACTTTGAATTATTGGGTTAGCATATAGAGTGGAGACATGCAGCATGGTGACCAAGAGAGTTTTCGTCTCTTTTAGTTGGTAGAGATTCCACTGTATTTGCTGTTTCGTAAAATTCTTTGCTTGACGTTGAAGGTAAATTTGAGATATTGGCTTCTGTATATGTATCAATCGGTTTGTTACTATTTGGATGAGGCAAGACTGACAATGATGACTGGTGGTCTCTAAGTGCTTTTTGAAAGATGCAGAAGAAATATGATGACGATAACACCCTTGTTCACCACACCGAAATCCGGAAAATCCTACCGTTAATTTACAGAAAGTTCGCACATGAGTTATAAGTAAACTCGGAGACACACTGGCTTTTTTGCAATAGTAACAGGTAAACATTTTTAAAGTATTAACTCTAGATCAGTTAAAAGTCTATTCACAGCCTGTGTGGGCTTGTCAAATTTAGTTTAAAAAAAATTGAATAAAAAGCCATATGTCTCCAGCTTCCTCCGGGTAACAAGCTCCTATCGATTGAAATACTTTAAATGCACAGACTACAGGTGTTACTAATTTGTTGAAACTATACAATGTGTCATTTATTACCACATATGCTACTTTTACCTCAGTAACGGTAGGGCCAACAAAAATTACGTAGGGTTGAACTGTGCGGCCTAGCCTCTGCAGGTTCTCCTTTTTTTGAATGATCTTCAGAAGCAGCTTGCGATATATAGCCGTCGCATACCTCTGCTCTGGATGGCTTCCACGCTGGCTTTCCTTTCATTTTCCGTGCAGGTGAAATGTTGATGACATAAGCCAGCAACATCAAAGCAACATTGCTAGATGTCTCTGGTTCATTTTCTGTATTCAAAGAAAAAAAAAGATTCGGTTAATTTTTGAGACTTAATTTTACGAAGGTTTAACCTTCAACTAAAATAAAAAAAAAACACTATGGACGTCATTTTTTCAATACACTAACTGAGCGGCTCAGTGCTGAGGGGAAGGGGGAAGTCACAAATCTGTGCGATTTCTAGAATGGGCGGGGACTGAGACTCCACTCCATAGTTAAAGGTTAATAATAAGAACTAATATTAGAGCAAAACTTCTTACCGTCAATCAGTGCAACTATATTTGCTACTTTTGTTCTCGTGTCTTGGTCTCTAATTTTTCGTAATTTTAATGAAGCATATTTTATAATTTCTTCTTTTTTGAGGGTGATGGAGGAAATTAATTTGTTTTCCTTTCCCGGATACAGACGACTGAAATCGTTCATTATCTGAAAAAAAGAATACAATAAATGTACGGTATGTTATTTCCACTGGTGAGAAAGGTCCGGATCGCTACCACAGAGGTTATTGGGTTGTTGAGCGAGAACTAGAATAGCTTTAGCTTGTCTCTTTTAGTGCCTGCACAATATCTCGTTCTGCTATGTCGGCAGCGCGCGAGTGTTGCAAGTGACTAGAGTCTGTGCGAAAAGAGAGGAATCGTGGCAGATACGGTAACTAACATTATGAATTTTACATGGCAATCGAAATTCAGATACTTGTCTTATAACCCCTCGTTTTCACGAAGGTATTATACATGTATTTTACAAATTGAATGCAATGTTTTCGTTTTTGCATGTATTAAATATGTTTTATACAAAACATGCTATGAAACAATATTACATGTATAAAACTTGTTGTAAGTATACAAAACTTGTATGAAACTTGTTGGTTGAAAACTTCTAGTCGCCTACATGTTTATGATCTCATGTACAGAAATTGCAATAAAATAAACAATAATTGTCTAAACCACGTTTGTATTTTGTAGGTGAGAACGCTGTCAATGTATCAGACGAGTTAATACATGTCACAGACTTCAGTGTAAACGCAAATGTGTTTTATACTTGTAAAAATACTTGTTGGCTACACAGTTGAACGAAGTAATGTTTGAGACAGTTTTGACAAGTATTCTACAAGTTTTTTATTTTATTTGATTATGTAAAAAAATAAGCGGCTGCGGTATATGCTTACCAAGGTATAGCCTTGCGATTGTTTTAAGGCTGGGAAATCCTTGAAGTAATCCGCTATGTCACCTTTTCCACATTGGATGCGATTTAGGCGGTGATCTGCAGTTTCTGCCCACTTTTCTTCAACAGATTTCCATGGATCAACATTGTTTTTCAGCCATAGTAATGTTTCTTCATAGACAACACCTGTAATTTATGTGTATGGTGGGATGAGTCAACAAGAGGAAGGGCACCATAGTACAGTCGCCCGTGGTACATTTAAATCACGAAAAAGGTGACTAGCGATTATTTGCTTACCACATTCCAGAAATTCCAGACATTTAGTCATCATCTGTGATAGTTGGCGTGGATCTGAGCGATGATCTGGACGACTTCGAGGATGAACGGCTAGTTCTCGGCAACTGTCCACTTTCTCGCAACTTTCTTCTTCGAGCTATATAGCTCTCGTAGAGCTTTCTGCTAGCATTTTTTTTAGCTACTTTATTTGTAGCTGATAAATATGCAGAATAATACACCACAACGCGTTCCTTGTGGAATATTGCCACAATTTCGGTAGCTAGTTTATAAAATTCTTCACTGGAAATTTTCTTCGCACAATTGTTTTCAAGTTGGTGGTGTATTAGCAGCTGGCTCAATTTCCTTCGGGAATCCTCCGTGAGTAAGCCTCCTTTTCCCTCTTTGAATATTGCTCTGCCGTCTAAACTTTCCTGTATGTAAAACACAAACACAACAAGTTGTTGAACAAATTGATAAATTAATGAGTAAATGGTCCAGTTGCAGTATAGCCTTCGGGCTCTATGAGCAGTCAATAAAACAAAAAAAAAAAATAGAATTGTGTAAGGTAAATGTATCAAACTTATTTCGACACTCATCTGCCGTGTGACCAAACTTTTTGCAAAAAGTGCATCGAGGTCGAGTTCGCTTTAGTTTTGTATTTTCATACGAACTAGGGTCAGATGTAGCACATGAAGGGTTAATATTGGATACTGTCGCAGCTGAAGGGTTAAACATGGAACTACTATTTTTAGAACTTTGTGTTGTTATTTTGTGATTATTAGCATGACTTTTATTATTATCGAATGGACAATCGGATCGCGTTGCAGGTTTAGTTATAGGTAAACAAACACTTACCTCCGCCAGGGACTCTTCTACAAACCTTACTTTCTCGATCAATTTTTCGAGCTCGGTTGCCGAATCACGAGGCACACGTTTCCTAATCCTCCGATCTAAACTATATCTATCTTCATGATTTCTGGTACACTATACGGTAATTTAGCTAATAATGCACGAATTTTCGTGATAAACACATCAGCACGTTCAAGTTCTTGTTCGGCGGAGAATATTTCGCGGAGTATCTTGTATCCCGGTTGCGGCGTTCCGTACATTCCTCGTAATCGCTGGAGAGCGTCGTTCCACGTCGTCACCGAAGTCTTTATTCCTTGCCACCACACGGCGGCGTCAGCAGTCAGTAGCATGGGCATTCCTCGTAATGCATGTTCATCGCTAACGTGCGAACATTCTTTATAGACTTCTATGGCGTCTATAAACGCTTCCATTACGTCTGCATTGCGGGCGGCGCCGTCGAAGCGTGCCGTACACTTCGCGAAGTTGGCGGGGCGTGGCTGGGGCATCTCGAACGGGTTAGGTGTCGAGCTACTTGCGCTGGCGTCTGGTATGTTGGAGTGGTTTCGATTGCTCGACGCGATGAGGTTTTCAATGAGCAAGCGGGTCGTTTCTGCTTGATTCTGCGTGATGCGACGTCACGAGGTGGTTCACCTGCTGGTCGGTGAAAGTCATACCCGTTGGCGGCGATTCGTCTTCCGCACTGCATTCGTCTTCGTCGTTTTTTCTTGCTCGTGTTTTCCTCGGCGACGGCATCATGTCGGGCCGGCGGCAAAAGGACGGCAAACTACTTCAGCACGGGGTTCACCCGCACACTGGATAGGTATTTCGCGCGTACGCTTATCTCGTTTTCGTATCGTTTTATATGTCACCCACTGAGTTTAATAGTTAGTTATCTATTGTACACGAAGTTGGCTCCACGAGTTGGGCGTCACTGTAAGGGCTTTTTCTTCGGGGCACGAGATAAATAAGGTGAAAACTTTAGTTCAAGCCAAACTTCGTATATTCAAAAACATTATCGTCACATACACTGATGACAAACACGAACATTAGTTGGAAAGGTATATATAACAGTTTAACAGTGGGGAAAAGATATGCGACTGAGCGAGTTCGTGCCGGTGGCGCGGAGGTGCAGAAGACGTGTGTCGCGGTGCGCAGCGTGCGAGTCACTCTCTGTTTCAATCGCGAGCGGCGCGCGGGCCGCGGTCCAACCTTTTGGTGTTGTAGGATGAGGGACTGATGTCCACGTGGGCGAATTTAGGTGTTGTAGTATGACGAGCCGATGTCCAATGTCCATAATATTATTTTAAGAAGATTTTTTTTTTATTAAATATGTATGAAAGCAGAAGTTCGCGTGCTACAATTGTAAAATTCTTTTTTTTCGATTACCGATGATCCCTTCTTTTTTGCTCTTATTTAATTAAGGATACCCGTAAAAACAATTTAGGCTTTGTACACTTTTTTCGTAAAATGCATATTTTTCAAGTAATTTAACTTTGAAGATTTTTTCACTTTTTTTAATAATTAGATATATCGTGATAATAATTAAATAACTGTGAGTCGGGGACACATCATGCCCATGACATAAATTAATGGGGACAATGATCGAAAAACGATCAATGTGCATTTAACGAAAAAATAATTATAAGTTTAAACATGTTCCTATAAGTGCCCTAAATCGAATAAAAGGAAAAAAGTCATCGGTAACCGATTTTTTTTTTTTTTTTTTTTAAATTTTTAGTCTTTTTTCCCATAGCGTCCTACAGGCAACACTCCAACTGATTCCGACAAATTGAGAACGTCCTCCTTTTTAAAGTCGGTTAAATGCCGCGCAGTTATCGAGTTAAGCTAGCTAATGATAAATACTAAATACTATTGAATACTAAATATACGAGAATAGAGCGCCCGTCTATTTTTCAAGCCAGTGAGACTGGCAGCCAGCGATGGCTTTTGGTCCATATCACAAACATAAAGTACCTACCAAATTAAGCTACAAAATGAAAAATTAAGTGAGCACCAAAAAAGGGGAGGGCCGCCTGTTAGTATTGTATTACAATGACTGTAAACTATGCAAAAATGGACTTAGCAGGTTAACGAATTAGGCCGACGAAATACGTTTTGTTATCAAGCTGAGTAATGTTATGATTATGAGTAACTCACAGTGTTATTATCTGCAATAGTACAATCTGTAGAGATTTTTGCATTATCACTGACATCAGTGTCCCGTACGGCGTTTTGAGTTGAGTCGTTTAGCTCAGCATTATTAATTTCAAGGTTCTAGAAAAATAATTTAAAAGCTTTATTACAATGCATTACAAAAGTATGCGGCATTGCATCGGTCCAAGAGAAAAAACAAAGAAAACATTTTTATTTGCTAAAATACAAGTAAATAAGTAGGTACGTACATTGACACCGGTCGCTTTTTGATGTTGTAGTAGCCAATTTTTTAATTTTATTCTGGGGCCAATCTTTGGAATCAGTTCTTTCAAATCTTCATCGTTTAAAAGAATGGCAGTTTCAAGCGTTGTTATACGATTGTCTGAAAAGTACAAATACAAACATGTACAAAAGTTGTTATATAGGTAGGTACTACTTGTA
Source organism: Orthosia cruda (assembly GCA_964057195.1). Classification (NCBI taxonomy): domain Eukaryota; kingdom Metazoa; phylum Arthropoda; class Insecta; order Lepidoptera; family Noctuidae; genus Orthosia; species Orthosia cruda. Next base: position 11,085,942 of record OZ059835.1, on the reverse strand, counting down.
ATTGCCTACTTGTTCAGTCGGAGAGTCAGGTTCAACAAATCAAAACCTTTTTAACAAAAAATTGAACCGACGAAAAAGTAACAAAAAAGCAAAAAATTAACGTTTTAGTCCAGCTAAGCTCCACATGTATTTCGAGTTGGCGCAAAAGTTTGTATGGCGCCGCCTGTACACTGTTGAGGACCTCTTGGAATTGACTTCACTACAACGTAACAGGGATCTGGAGTTGATCTAATGATAGAGACTCCATCATCGGATCCGTGAGTTGTGGTGTCATCATACATAATAAATGTTTGGTTAATTTCAACAGAATCGGTTCACAATTGAAAATTTAGTAGGAAAATTATCAATAATCAATAAAAACAAAACCTACTAAAACTAAAACAATACAAGTACCTACCTACTTGTCAAAAATACGTCTGTCTGTTGTTTGTGGGTGAAAAAACTATCAAACAAGTTCAAACATGCCACACCAGAGAAAAAAATCTTGACTACTGGCTTACCTACATATTCATATTCTTTATTGTACACAAAATATACAGTTAAAAATACAAAAGGAAAACTTATGTACACAGGCGAGCTTAACCCATAATTGGGTTCTCTGACAGCAAACCTCAGTGCTAAAGAGTGATTTACAAAATTAGGACAGTTAACAAAAGTGCCCAACAAATATTAAAAACATTTGAAATCTTACTAACTAAATACACTACACAAATACGTGTACAGCACATAATGCATAAACATAATACATACATATATCTAAAATACATACATATTTATTGCGTCATGTTTACAGGAAATGTTCCCTAATTCTTCTCCTGAATATCCCTAGTGAAGGGCTATCCCGTATGGAATGAGGAAGATTATTCCAGAGGCGGACAGCACGAACAGTAAATGATCCACCGTAACGACTTGATGAGTGGGGAGGAAAACGAAGGAGAAGAGATGATGAGGAGCGGCAAGGCTTTCCTCTCGGAACAAGATACTCAAAGCGTTCTTTAAGATACGAGGGAGAGCCTACCTTCAAGGAATGGTATTATTTCATCTAAACCGGCGTTTAATATCTCTTCCATAAATTCCATGATGCTCCGACGCGTTTTAGCACAAAATCACTCCGATTTTGAAAACATTGTGAAATAATGGTATCTTTTTTTTTGTGTACACAAACCTGAGAAAATTTCCCTTACACTGACTTTACACAATATTTACAAATAAATTACAAGGTAAAACTGGAAAAATCCCTATGAAATCTGTTAGCTTATTTCATAACGATTCTAACAACATAACATTCATACATGGTTCCCATACAAAAGTTCCGATAAATCGGCGTTTTTCTGAGACCGGGGCGATCGCGAAAAATGGCGCCGGGGGGCTTCGAGGGAAGTGTCGGCGAGGCGTCTGGGGCCCCCCGGGTTGGACGGTTGAGGGGGTATGCTGCTCTGTGCGGAATCAATGAACCGCATACGTAAATGGTAAGAGTGCGCCACAGTAATTTCATGATGCGGCTGACGTCATAAAGATTATACGCACCGAACACAGTCAGTAAGTAAACGGAGTTCGTAAAATGAGCCAGGATACGTAAATGATTATGTAGGCGGAGACATTATTAATTATCTAGTGTGCGTAAAATGTATCGGCATATCCCCGACGCGTGCTCGTACATTATGTACGTAACCGGGACCATTACTTAATGAGTCGGAGTCAGTACAATGATTTGGCAACCAGTTACTGTTGTAAAGAGCCTAGATACTGAAATAATGCGGCTGTATAACTTCGTTCGTATAGCGCATACATTTTTCCTGGTTCCGGGTAAGTAAATTACGTATGATGCTCTGTTAATACATATGCGGCATCATTAATCCGCATACGTAAATGTTAATAATGCGGGCACAGTAATTTCATGATGCGGCCTCATTACACGTAACTTGTTTACATTGTCTTTACAGAGCATTATGTCGCATACTTACTTAACATGGTGTCGTTTCATTATAAGTATGGCTCTTATAATTTTCATGTGAAAAGCACATTATACGTATCTGGCTGCCAGTACATTACAAATTTGCCAATTTTAAGTAGCCCGTTTTTCTCAGTGGACTAATTGTTGTTTCAGCGCTGCAGCGAACTTTAGTTTAAACTCTTGTCAAAATGGAGCATGTCCTTTGCTTAGGATAGCTTCTCTAGTACGTAGTACATATTATCTCAATGCCTCTACTACCATTTTAACTACATTCAAAATTAAATGTAGATAAGTGTTCCTCATTACAAGTTTACATAATGCAACTCGTTGACAGCTGTCAAAAGAAGCGCGAAAACAAGAAAATTATGTAAAATGCAATACTGTACTAAATTATTATTCAAGAAATATGAAATAGGAACTACTTTTCCGCGTGGCGGGCGGAGTGTGTTCAAACTTGCGTCCCGGCGGTCCACACGTCTTGCCAGCACATCATAGTTCTACAGAGTTCATGTTTTGAATACTTGAGTGACTAAGTTTAGCATATAGTACGGTTTTTATTGGCAAGGCTCTGGTGGATCGTGTTTTAATTTATTTCGTTTAGAGTGCCTTTTATAAGCCCTTAACTACTAACTATGAAGGCGTTATTCAAGGACCTGAATATGTCCATCTTTTGGGATATTGGTCTCACTTTTTTGGCTGGTTTACTGTGCATGCTTGCAGTGGAATTTTAAATGAAAAGACATTGAGTTAAATGTACTAGGTACAAGAGAAGGTATTTCAAACAAAAGATTGCGCGTAATTCGGTGACAGCGGGGCAAGCAGGGGGAGGGGTTATGTTCTCACATATAAACAATCAATGCGCGCAGAATTTTTTCTTACTCTTTGAAATTAACACACACATGGCCACCCTCCCGCCTCCGCGGTGACGCGACGTCACGAGATACAACAAATTGACAAAATATAATTAAATTAAGCGTGTTCTCGAGTTGTTTGAACAGTATCTCAATACACACGAAGGCATTTTATAAGAAACAAAACTTAGTACTCAAACGTGTCACGTTGCAGCGAGCGCTTCCCACAGACTAAGTGAGTTGGGGTACGCGCGCTCTAACGCGTGTTACAAACAATTGAGTTGAGGAGTCTCCTCTAGTACGTAGTACATTTAACTCAATGTGAAAAGATTAACAAAGGGAAGTTAACTGACGAGACTCATTCACGCCTTGGAAAGCATGAATAGGGGGTTGATCCTCGCTGTCATTCGTAGATTTATGGTAGCCGTTACATATTATCATTGACTCAAAAATCCAGTTTCTGGTTAGACTGGACGCCGTCCCCATTGGGCAAATGTTAGGAACTAAACGCCTGTTGGATGTATCCGATATATTCAATAGGCGTCGCACAGAGGGAGTCCTGAAGTGGTATTTTAAGAGGTCCCCTTCCATGTGCCGATGGTGATCCCCAGGGTGGCTTTAGTGAGGTAGAAATTGCGTTCAGTGATGGTCCATTGGTAACGGCCGCGACGTACAACTTGTAGGCCGTGGGTTCGGACCCAAGGAGGCGCTTCACTTTGTGAAAATTATTTCATCACCATTGCTCTCAAAACGGTTAAGGAAAATCGTGAGGAAACCGGCATGTATTAGAATTAAAATATCTAAGACATCTGATATCACCCGCATGTGGTGTGTGGTGGATCCCAGCCCATTCCTTCTCACAGAGAGGAGGCCTGTCCGCACAACGGACCAAATGGGAGTCTAAGTGCGACAAAGGGGGTCCATCTATCCAATGAGGTCAAAATCTTACGCGCCCTGGATTTTGTCCCAAATGTCCAGTCGGAAGTTTTGAAGATTTCTCCCCTATAAAAAAATAGGCAGTTGATGATAACATTTATGATTGCCAACTTATCTAAATCCATGCTAAACTCCAAATAGAATAAAAAACAATCACGTTAAAACAATTTGTTTGAACCTAAATTCATAGTTAGCTACAATGTAGCCTAGTGCAGACCGATAGGCCTCGGGGGGCGCAAGTTTGGGCTAACTCGGTGCGCTAGACTAGGCTCTGAAACTAATATTAATATGGATTGTTTATCACTCTACACTGCAACAAAGAAAGCTCTCGAAATCAATGAGACAGACCCTCATTCATTTTTAATGTTGATTGGAAAAACAGAATAAATATGGATGTATAAAGAAGGAGAGGAAGACCACAGAAAAGTTGCAAGGACTGTGTGACGAATAATATGAAAGAAAAGGGACTGACAGACTCCCGTGATAACGTGACGGTTGACAGGACGGTATGGAAGAAGAAAACTTATTGCATCGACCTCAAGTAACATGGGATTTGGGCAGGAAGATGATGATGGGTATAAACAGAGTAAGGGAGCACCTGATGAAAAGTATGCTATAGAATTGCAGTAAAATTTTCAACCTTATCAAGTCATATAAGTTTTTAAACTGTCATGGTGGTCTAGCAACAGCACCGAAATATCGGAAACTCGCTACAAACAGTAAACATGGTAAATATCACGCTTATAATGTTAATGTTATCAAGTCATGTCGAAAACTTGTATGTGCCTGGAATCCTAAAGGCAATATCCTGTAAGTACTTTATTATGTTAGTATCTAATTTAGATGGTATTATTTTCCAGGATATAAACCATACAAAAATAAATAAAATTATTCATTAAAAATGCTTTTTAGGGTTCCGTACCCAAAGGGTAAAAACGGGACCCAATTTTTCGTATTGCTTATAGCTATATATAACTTCTCAGCAAACAGTTTCATTTGATACACATATCATGGCAGTGAACATGAAAATAACTAGGTCCGCCATCTTGGGCAATCCGCCATATTAAATTTAGAATGAAGTTACTTCCATGCATTGTCATCCAAACGAAACGTGTATGCAAAACTTCATCTTAATCGACCCGAACACACTTACATACCTACATACATTGCAAGTTCAATGAAAGCTTGAAAATAGGAAAGTTTGTGTGTTTGTGTTTCAATCAAGCAAACACAGTTGAACGGATTGGAATTAAATTTTGCACGCAGATAGTTTATACACTGGATTAATATATAGGATACTTTTTATGAATATAACTAAACTTGGCATCCCATGGGATATTAACAATACTCTAACGAGCGAAGCCGCGGGCAGAAACTAGTATGACGTAATTTCGTTGCCGTGTTAGATAGATAAAAAAATAAAATATAGCGTGTTATTGTGGTTTGAAAGGTGAGCTACATTGCTTTTGACTGTCATCTCGTGTTAATCTATCAATAAAAAAGAAATACTGACTTTAAACAGCTTCTACAATATAGCGAAAACTAACTTTGTTTCCCGAAGTCGGTGTCGAAAAACGAAAAACCGTCGGTACCGAAGACACCCACTTCAGAAAACAAAGTTATTTTTCGCTATGCAGTTTACTTTTTTTGTTAAAATATTTTTTATTTTACTCTTTTTAATGTTGTTACCTTAAATTTCCATGAAAACCATGTATAGACAAAGTACATCTCATGACGATTCCAATAAGCCCAAACACGACTAGGATACCTTGTGTTATTTCAGAGTTTCAGCGCCTATCTTCCGGCTTCATCATCAGATCAGATCGATGGTACCATTTTTATCAGTACCATCTATTTATTAGTATTTGCTTCATCATAACTAACTATTAACTATTCGAGATATCTTAGAGTTCTAGTGGTCACCTGTGGTCTTCTTCATCAGTTCCACTTCACCAAATGATACTTTCTGAGTGCAACGCTTGCCATGTTATTGAAAATACCAAAATCGCTTTATGTCTGCCTATAATATTTGAGGAGTTATCACGACTTCCATGGGATTCCATCATCAGATTCTGATTGGGTGACAATAGGACCATTTCGGGACTAAACCCTTTCATACAATAAAATAATTTTGCAAATCTGCTTATATGACGAAGTTATGCCCGAGCATACATAAAAAAATACATCCGAATTGAGAACCTACTCCTTTTTAGGAATTCGGTTAAAAATGCCACAAACTCTACTTTTAGCCATTTAAACTTTTTATAGGGAAAATATACAAAGTAGTCTACCTACCTACTTAGTATTAACAGCTTCTCGGCTTAATACATCAACTTAGTTTCCAACTCGTTTCCTTAGGGTTAAGACATCAGCCCGTGCCACAAGTAGTTAACACTATGAATACTGCTGGAAGAAGTTGGGCTGTACCCTGGACGAATTAATCTATAAATAGTACAGGACATTATCTACTTAGCCAGAAATTATATCCGCTTGTGATAGTTTTATTTTTAGGGTTCCGTCCCCGAAGGGAACTGTGTTCCATGGTCCAAACGGAGCACTATTGCTGTCACTTACGTGTCCGTCTGTGTGTCCGTCGTTTGTCACACAGGGTTTGCAGCCAAATGGTTGAAGCAACAGCTAATTTTCCACACTATAAGCATATTGTAAACCCAAAGCCATACAAATTGTCAAAAAATATTTTAAAATGCCCATACAGCTAAAGGCAGACGCGATTTTTTTTTATGACTTACCCTTTCGAATGGGGTATTGTTGTTTAGAGATCGTTGAGTAGATACATACTATATATTTCATTTAAAAAATAATTGTTCCTAAGAATTTTTTAATTGTCCTATGAACTTAAAATGGTGTGATAATGTTTATAAATACGTATATTTTACTAATAAATACCAATATATTGATAAATCTGATTTTTCTTTTAAAAACCAACTTGTTTTTGCGGTTTGGTACGGAACCCTAAACGAAACCAGGCACTCACTTAGTGTTCAAACTTGCGTCCCGACGGTCCACACGTCTTGCTAGCACATCTTAGTTCTACAGAGTGCATGTTTTGAATACTTGAGTTACCTACTAAGTTTAGCATATAGTACGGTTTTTATTGGCAAGGCTCTGGTGGATCGTGTTTTAATTTATTTAGTTTGGAGTGCATTCAAAAAGCCTTTAACTACCAACTATGACGGCTAAACACGCCTAGCTTTTAGGCAATTAGTCTACTTTTTTGGCTGGTTAACAGTGAGTGCATTTAATTTAAATTTAAAATGTAAATCCTACCAAAAAGATGATAGGTAGCTAATGAGACTCCTACGAAAAGCATTCTAAGGCGTTGGTCCCGGCAGTCATTCGAAGATCGATTCGTCGTCATCACATATTATTATGTATTTCAAAACCTAAAATTGTAATAACCGATCTTGTTAAGGGATATCGTGTTACTTAGTATGTGATACGTGTAAGACTGGTAGCAGTCCCTAATGTATTTGGGAAAATGTTAGACACTGGGCAGATATTTAAAGCTTCTATCACCAATATTGCCAACTTACCTTAATCTATTCTAAACTCCAATCAATTTACCAAGCCTTTTCCCAACTACATATAGCTTCCAGTCTTACCGGATTCAGCTGAGTATTTTAAATGTAGCGACTTCCTGTCTGACCTCCACAACCCATTAGCTGAGGTTACACGATATGCCTTGGTAAGGCTCAGATTGCCAGGATTCTGACTCGCCGTAATGACTGTCAAAGACAGCCGGGGCCAACAGCTTAATGTGCTTTCGGAAGCACAGAGAAATCTCACGAATATATTCACCCATCTACGGACCGACCTCGGCAAACGTTTCTTTTCCTTGAACATCGACCCATGTGCCTGTTATTAATTAGCCACGAACTCCTGAGCTTAACGATTGTAACTAGGAAACAATTGATTTTCTATTGTTTCAGACCTGATTCAGGTATCTCGACTGTTGAGAGGAAAACTTCAAACAGAATAAAAATTATTCACGTTAAAACACTTCGTTAGAAGCTAAATTCATTGTTGTAGCTACAATGTAGCCTAGTGCAGACGGATAGGCCTCGAGGGACGCACGTTTGGGCTAACTAGGTGCGCTAGAATAGGCTCTGAAACTATTATTAATATGGACTGTGTATCACTCTACACTGCAACAAAGATAGCTCTCGAAACAAATGAGGGTCTGTATTCTTAATGTTGATTGGCAAAAGAGTATAAAAGTGGATGGATAGAGAAGGAGGGGAAGGCCACTAGTGATATGTGAGAATAGGGACTGATAGCCTCAGTGATAACGTGATGGTTGACAGGAGGGTATGGAAGAAGAAAACTTGTTGCACCGACCTCAAGTAACATGGGATTAGGGCAGGAAGATGATAATGGGTATAAACCGAGTAAGGAAGCACCTGGTGAAAAGAATGCTAAAGAATTGCAGTAAAATTTTCAACCTTATCAAGTCATGTCGAAAACTCGTATGTGCCTGGAATCCTAACGGCAATATCCTTTAAGTACTTTATTATGCTAGTATCTAATTTAGATGGTATAATTATCCAGGATAAAAACCATACAAAAATAAATAAAATTATTCATTAATAATCCTTTTTAGGGTTCCGTACCCGAAGGGTAAAAACGGGACCCTATTACTAAGACTCCACGATTCGTCTGTCTGTCCGTCTATCACCAGGCTGTATCTCATGACCCGTGATAGCTAGTCAGTTGAAATTTTCACAGATGATGTATTTCTGTTGCCGCTATAACATCAAATACAGGATAAATAATTATTTAAGTGTGGCTCCCATACAACACACAAACGTGTTCTTTTTTGCCGTTTTTTGGGATAACGGTACGGAATCCTTCGTACGCGAGTCCGACTCACACTGGGCTGGTTTAAAAAAAAAACTTTTTTCGTATTGCTTATAGCTATATATAGCTTCTCAGCAAACCATTTCATTTGATACACATATCATGGCAGTGAACATGAAAATAACTAGTCCTCCATCTTGGGCAATCCGCCATATTAAATTTAGAATGACGTCACTTAACTATCCATGCATTGTCATCCAAACGAAACGTGTATGTCTACATACATTGCAAGTTCAATAAAAGCTTGGAAAATAGGAAAGTTTGTATGTTTGTGTTTCAAGCAAAAACAGTTGAACGGATTGGAATTAAATTTTGCACGCAGATAGTTTATAAACTGGATTAATAGGATATAAATATATAGGATACTTTTTATGAATATAACTAAACTTGGCATCCCATGGGATATTAACAATATTCTAACGGGCGAAGCCGCGAGTAGAAACTAGTATGACGTAATTTTGTTGCCGTGTTAGATAGATAAAAATAAAATATAGCGTGTTATTGTGGTTTGAAAGGTGAGGCTACATTGTTTTTGACTGTCATCTCGCTTTTATCTATCAATGAAAAAGAAATACTGACTTCTAAACAGCTTCTACAATATAGCGAAAACTAACTTTGTTAACCAAAGTCGGTGTCGAAATACGAAAAACAGTCGGTAACTTCGGAAAACAAAATAAATTTTCGCTACCTATTTTTTTTTTTTGTGAAAAAGTTTTTTATTTTACTATTTTTAATGTTGTTACCTCAGCCCAAACACGACTAGGATACCTTGTTTTATTTCGGAGTATCAGTGCCTATCTTCCGGCTTCTTCATCAGATCGATGGTACCATTTTCATCAGTACCATCTATTTATTAGTATTTGCTTCATTATAACTAACTATTAACTATTCGAGATATCTTATACCCGTGACATAATTATTTTTAAGGAGTTTCAGTGGTCAACTGTGGTCTTCTTCATCAGTTCCTATTAACCAAATAATACTTTCTGAGTGCAAATTACGCTTGCCATGTTACTGAAAATATCAAAATCGCTATATGTTTGCCTATAATATTTGAATTATATCGATTTCCATGGGATTCCATCATCAGATTCTGATTTGATAACAATGGGAACATTTCCCCCATCCCTTTCAAACAAAAAAGAATATTGCAAATCAATCTGTTATGCCCGAACATACATTAAAAAAATATCGACCTCCAAATTGAGAACCTCCTCCTTTTTGAGAAAAAATGCCACAAACTCTTCTTTTAGCCATTTACACTTTATATAGGGAAAATATACAAAGTAGTCTACCTACCAACTTTCTTTACCTACTTAGTATTACCAGCTTCTCGGCTTAATACATCAACTTAGTTTCCAACTCGTTTCCCTAGGGTTAAGACGCCAGCCCATGCCACAAGTAGTAAACACTATGAATACTGCTGGAAGAAGTTAGGCTGTTCCCTGGACGAACAGGACAGTCTCTACTTTGCCAGAAATTATATCCGCTTGTTATAGTTTTATTTTTAGTGTTCCGTCCCCGAAGGGAACTGTGCTCCGTGGTCCAAACGGAGCCCTGTTGCTGCCACTCACGTGTCCGTTGTTGTCACACAGGTTTTACAGCAAAATGATTGGAGCTACAGTTTTCCATTTTTCGCAGTATACGCATCTTGTTAACACAAAACACAAATTGTCTAAAAATATTTTCAAATGTTTTTTTTTTTTGACATCCCCATCTGGTGGGGTATCGTTATTTAGAAATTTTAGAGTAGATATATACAGTATTTTTGTTTCAAAAAATATTAGAAATCAAAGGAATGAGAAGCCACCAAAGACAGCTTTTAAAAAAAAATTGTTCCGAAGAATTGTTCAACTTCCCATTCGTAAACAAGAAGAAAATCATGCCGTGCAGTCGGAGGATACATCTGGTTTTGGTCAGCCAGCTCGCGAATATGTATCCTCCGACTGCAAAGCATGATTTTCTTCTTGTTTACCTCTTTTTAGTTCGCTTTTTAAACAGTCGGGATTTTTGATTTTTTTAATTATATTATTATTGATAGGATTGCACTTGACCACCATCTCACCTGGTGGTTAGTGATGATATGGTCGACGTCGGTCTAAGTTCCATTGGGTGCAGGGAAGAGCGCCTGTTCCAATCTCTCGGACTTCCTCGTTGGTTTAGTGGTTGCAAGATCTACTGCTAAAAATGAGGTTATGGTTTCGATTCACGAATCGGGCAAAGCATTATTGCGTCTTTTCATCTTTTTCTCAGTATTATGGAATCTGGCTTTGTGCCCATTTGATGGCAAAATTACTTGCTCTTGGTGTACTATAGGTAAACATTTGCATAACTTTTCGTTAAATACAGAAGTGAAGTATAATTTTATGCCTCTTCTCATTCACTTATGAAATAAACATTGATAAACCATAATCACCCCAAATAAGGAACTTAAATACTGGGCGAAATACTACCTACCCTTTACCTACTCTTTTGAGGAACATAGGCAAGACAAAACATTTTGAAAATCTCTCTTAAGAAGTTGCTATTTTTGCTCACAAACTGTGATAAAAATGTGTGACTCAAGCCTGTCACAGTAGGCCGTGCTCGCCCGGCTGGTTCCTTTCGGCATCCTCACGATATCTTCACAATAAACAAAATACAATAACATTAAAAACAAGCGCGGTGTGATATCACAAAGTGCAGGTGTTCCCCGACTTTCTCTAATTAAGAGGGAACGTGACTCAACGATTATCCTGTATCTACAAATGTAACACATTTTTGTAGTACAAAGTTTGTTAATTTCAAACGTACTGCCACAGAACACGTAAAGCTTTGGCAGGGACTACAGATGCCGTAAATACTTATCCATCCATCCATATAAGTAATATTTAGTTGAAACTTGGCAAACAGGTAGAACATAACCTGGATTAGGCAACAGGATTCTTTTTATCTCGGGAGTATCGCTTGGGATAATTAGTGACCTTCACGCGAGCATAGCCACTGCCAGACTGCCACAGACAGCTACTAGTATTACAAATGCGAAAGTAACTCTGCCTGTTTGTTACGCCTATACTGCAGAACCAATTTTAATAAATTTTGATATAAAGATAGATTGGGCATTGGACAAAGGTAAAATTATACTTTTTAACCGCGGCGTACGTTGACTTAGGATCGTTTCAGACTTTCACACGCGCGAAGCCGCTGGCAGAAGGTATCATCATCATGTTTTCAGCCGAAAGATGCCCACTGCTGTACATAGGCCAAGTGTCGCCACATCGACCGGTCTCGTGCGTTTCGCATCCTCGGGATGCCCCCAACCTTAACCAAATCATCGTCCCACCAGTGGGAAGCCTTCCATGGTAGCGTCTCTCGGTACGCGGTCACCGCTCCAGAAGTTTTTGGCCCCATCAAAAATCCATTCCAAACATCCAAAATGTACGCTCGTGAATGACATCAACATCATCATATCAGGTGAAAGACGTCTACCGCTGGACATAGGCCTCCCCCAAGCGTCGCCACATTGACCGGTCCCGTGCATCTCGCATCCAGCGGTTTCCCGCCACGCTCAGCAGGTCATATGTCCATCTCATGGGAGGCCTTCCAACGCAGCTTCTTTCAGTCACGATCACCACTTCAGAATGTTTCGGCCCCATCAACCATCCGTTCTACGTGCAATGTGCCCTGCCCATTGTCATTTAAATTGGGCAATTCGTCGTGCATTATTGACCGAAGGGGTTATGTCGATAACTTTGTGCCTCCTGTAGATATCCTCTTTTCTGATGCGATCACGCAAAAAAACGCCGAGCTTAGCCCTCTCCATTGCCCTTTGGGTGCGAAGGTGAATTATTATTTTATTTTACTCGCCATTTTTTTTCCTCTTTAGTTGGCTATGCTACCAGTTTCATTTAGGCTATGCAATAGTGCTCTGCACAAGATTCGCCAATCATAGCCACAGTCAGATTTATTACGAGCTGTCAATTTAATGAGTTATCAGTGACACTCACTGACACGCTTTTTCTGACAATGCCGTCACTAGCAGTGTCCGCTGAGGCGTTTTATTGCTCTGTGGCAACTATCCTGCCACCCAGAGGGTTCTTGCGGAACTTCCGCGCTGCATGTGCATACCAGTGGCGGTAGCTTCATATAAGCCCAAAAGCCCGGCAATAGTGCCTTACTAAAATGCTCGATAGAGAATCAATATCAAACCTGAACTATTTAAAAGTTCGCGCGCTTAATTCTTATCAAAATAACACAAAGTATCTACCTATGCCACACTACTTCACATAGCGATTGGTCGCGCGCAGAGTTTCGCATTTGCAGTATCTACATATAGCTATCTCGCTTACACGCACCGGCTTTTACCGGGCTTTCAAATACTATATCTGTCTCTTTCGCACTTATAGCGATGTGCCGTATAACGAGTTAGAAACTTGTGCGTCTTTGTAGACGATCAGTTTGAAGATTTAAGCAGGGCATGCGTGTGAAGTTGCACGCGTATGCGTGACCTTGTCACCTTGCCAACTCTGCAGTGTTGCCGTTTTAGCGACGTTGTGAGATCTTCGAGATTTTTAACGAGTTTAGAGACTTTTTTTAAGATTTAGCAACAATAAAAACTAGCGACTTTTGAAAATAACGAATATAAATATTCAAGCAATATCTTAAAAATAAAAAGTTTGCGACATCTAGCTAGATTTTTCATATAACTGGCGACTTTTTTTTGCCAAATGACAACACTGCAACGACCCGAGTGCAACTCACTTCAGTTCATATCTCTTAGTAGTCTGTGCTTCAGTTTCATTTGCTTGAGTGGGAAAAGTTTTGAATTATTAAAGTTTTTTGTGTTTTCTTAGATTTTCTCAGTGATACAATTGTTTTGGTGACTTACCTACAACAATGGAGGTAATTGTACCTTGTGAGAATTTAAAATGCGTTCAAGTTTTGATTGGCGAAGATAAGGTTAAATCTTTAAACTTTGCTCAGAAAAAACAGTTAATTTCTTCATTAAAACCGACGCCTAATCTGTCTATTTCTCTTTTTGTAGAAGTAATTGATAACATTAATACCGAAATTACTGACCGATATTCTGAAATTTATAAATTAAAGTTTTTCCAACTGCTCAACAACAAAAAATTTGACAATTATCACTCACATTTTCCTACAGAGGAATTAGATTCATTATTTGACATTTATACAAACTATTTCGACAAACAAACATTAAAAAGCCAATTGATTTGCTTGTATTCTAGTCCTGATCTGAAAGATCGTAATGTTTTCGAATTAATTGATTTCATTCATGAGAATAACCTCGAAGATGCCTTTCCCGAGCTGTTAAAGGTAGCGTATCTTGTTGTAACTATTCCGGCTACCAGTTCTTCCGCGGAACGTGGTTTTTCGTCCCTTAAACGTATCCATACCTATACCTATCTGAGAAATACACAAGGTCAAGAGCGTCTTTCCGAATTATCAATGATAGCTATTGAAAAACAGTTGTTTGTAGAATTAAAACGATCACCAACATTTTACTCTGATGTAATTAAATCATTTCTTAAGAAAGATAGACGATTCCAATTAGAATATAAATAATTTATTTAAATTCCTTATTACATTCTATCTAGCTATTTTTTAACTTTCTGTTTTGTTTTTTTTTTCGTCTGTAACCTGTTAGTCCTGTTACGAAGCAAGCAACTACTTACCATTACTTTGTTCCCTCAAGCAATGAAGCAAACCAAACGGCTTTTTTTAAAGCCACCGGAGGTATGCAATTGCTGATATGTTTATTATATTCAATCTAGCACTAGCATGCCTTCAGTGTGCTTTGGTTACCTCATTCACCGCACGACAAGCAAAAGTGAAATTGAAGAAAGAAGAGGAAAGAAGAAGATGGATGAATTCACTTTTCATTTATTGTACCTAACCAGTAGTTTATGAGAAAATTGCGATGATACATACGTAGGTACCTACATACTCAGTCGAAAAGTGTTTTTTTTTTTTTTTTGGAAATCATTTTAAATTTTATTGGGCTTGCCTTATTTTGAAACCCTAGGCACGCCACTGGTGCATACGTGACTCGAATTCTGCCGAAAGCACGCTTGCAACTTACTGCATTTACCTACATTTCGAGCGCTACACGCCTTTAATGGTCTGTATGCTGCACTGCCAGTCTAGGTGTAATTTCCTTAATGGTTGGAAGAAGGAATGATTTGGCTTAAGTTATATAGTGTGCAAGATAGTTAGATCATAGAAAACTTTTTACAAAAAAAATACAATCAACTTCCAAATAAAAGTCTTTTATTGAAGAGTTTTTATTATCTTCAAAGTTATTCTTCAGATATTTACTAAATTTATATGGGACCACCTCAGGAAATTACCCTTACCAACACAAAAATAATTTACAAACTTATATCAAATACATACAGTCCTCCTTTCCTGAAACTCTTCCTGTTTGGAGAGTCGCTTAAAAACGTTTTAACGCTATTTACTTTAAAGTTTTGGATGCAATAAACTGCTCTTACCTAAAGTGTTAATACATAAATAGGTACTTACAAACGTGTACATAGTTTTATAGTAGGTTCCTTTTAAAGCTCTATTCGCAATTCGCATGTTTGGCAACGAGCAATTATTTTACAAAAATTCGTTCACCAGTTCCAACATATCGCAATTTTCAAGGAAACTAATGAATTTACTCCAGTTACTTCTGATAGCTCAGCAGTAGGCATCAGTGGAATATAAACCTTTATTAAATATCAAAAATTATATATTAAAAATCGAATCATCAACAATGAGTTCTGGTACATAAACTTTATATTTTCCGGATGAAGCTTCCACAATGCTTCTTTCCACCTTAAAAATTAATTATTCATTGACTAGCTTTTGCCCGCGGCTTCGCACGCGTAGACTACATGCTTCTCCTTGCCATATTTTAACAAAAACCTTCTAAAATAACAAAACTAAGCTACAAAACCAATGAATAAAAGAAACTGTCCCCAGCAAAACCACAAAGTATTCACGGATAAGCTCAAAATTCCGTTTTCGCATACAACTGTCAACGACGTAGGTCCTGTAGCGAGTGCCCGCTTCAGGGCTCTGCACTCATACTGGTGCCCCCCTCGCCCATTGCACCTTTGTTGCACCTCTCACTCCGCGTTGCAGCCGTGTGGATGGAACGTATACCTAATCCCCGCCACGTATCTTGACCCTTGGCTACCATACCGAAAGTATGACAATCAGGGCAGGGCTCAAGTTACCTGCCTGTCTGCCTAGTAGATTTGAGTGATTATTGATTATTATTATATTATTTCTTTAATTATTGTTATCTGTTAAATAAATAAGAGGATGAGTGCGCCTTATTAGTAGGTATTGCAATAACTTCAGTTACTATCTAGACTATCTGTAGTAAATTACCTACTGGAAATCAGTAGGCAGGGTGCTTATAGGCTATGCGTTGCGTTGGTAGGTAGGTACTTTTCTTAGTGCTCACCTACACAACCAAAGGAAACTACGTGCCAAGTTTCATGATTGTAGCTTCAGCCGTTTGAGCTGTGCGTTGATGGTCAGTGAGTCAGTCAGTCACTTTCTTGTTTTATTTAGCTATATGTTTAGATATGGATTATGGCTCGATAGCATCTTTGCTCGTCTGAGCCGCTGTGCCTTTAGCGTTTCCTTCCCACACACTTCACAATAGCTCCATTTGGACGCTAGGATGTGTTCGCACATATGACACCTCTCTAGTACTCCCAGGAGCTCGTCGTATAACTGACTACATAGCCTACATTTATCTGAAAAAACAATTTTACCGTTAAGAATTGCCGTACTTACGATAATAATAATACCGAAATAAAAACAAATAGGTTCTTATGACGTCCAAGCAGAGTTTCTTGTTGAATGTGGTCAATTTAGCATCTTGTACTTATATAACTTGATAATTTAGGTAACTGCTTTATAAAATTATAGGTATGTATCTAACTATAATAAGTTTATATTTAACTATCACAACATTTTTAAAAATAAACCTTAATCTTACCAGTTACTCTTAAACCATACTTCCCGCAAAACGGGCAAAATTTGGCTTTTTCCTGAATCAAATATGTTTGTTCAGGCTGCAACATCAATAATACATGATTATAAAAAAAAAATGTAGTCGGTAGTTTAAATATCAATGTAATCTATCAAATATAATAATGGTATGTCCATATACATAAATAAATTACAGAATTATTTATTACTTGCGATGTTCTTATGTTCCTAATCATGTCAATATTTATGTAGGTTCACTGCGTACTCCGTTATAATACGTCCTTGTGGTGTAATCATTGCCGATTAACTGAAGCGGTCACAATTATCATCGCTTCTAAGAGGAATGCATCCGCAATACAATGCATCTAACTGATAGTATGGTAGCCAGAGCTCACGTTAGTGCCGCGGATTATATCTAGGTACACTTATTTCCTATCACTGATCCATTTATTATGTAGTTAGAAATTAATTACCTACCTACAGAAGTAATTATTAGGTACTACATTCTTTACAGAATACCTATTTCTATTTTTCTACACTGTTGACCCCTAATGCAACAGCTTAAATTAAATTAAAACGAATAAACTGCAAATTATTTTAATACAATTGTTACACGTAAATGTTTAACATTGATAAGTTAGCTTAGATAATAGGTCTATCCCTATCCCGTCCCTATTTAATTCCTATATTTATGCGTTGAGCCATTTTATAGTTACCAACAGACTTTAAAGACTTAAAAAGTATTTTTAATAATTTTACCTTTGTAAAAAAAGGACTTTTGTACACAACATTTCATCCCCCATGATCCGCTCCCCAAGGAAGGAATTCCCAAAAAACCTTAAGTTGCGTTAGATTTTAATCTTCAGCCCAAACTCAAAATTCGAAGATCCTAACTTAAAACTGACCGACTTTCATACAAACTGTCATCCCCTATTTTAACCCTATTAGGGATGGAATTCACAAAAATCCTTTCTTAGTGGATGCCTGGACAGTATATGTGCAAAATTTCAAGTCTCTAGACGATTTCATTATTCCCATGACTTCATCCCCCTTTTCACACTCATGGGGTGGATTTTCAAAATTGCTGAGACAGGTCTAAATATTTTTTTAAATTTTCAGCCTAAACCCAAAATATGAAGATTCTGACTTTAAAACTGACGGATTTTCATACAAACTTTCAACCCCGTTTTTCACCCCCTTAGAGGTAGAATTCACAAAAATCCTTTCTTAGTGGATGCCTGCACAGTATAAAGTATGTTTTCACCTGTAAGACATAATACCACCTTTGCTGAACACCAGTTCTCTTATCTCAGTCAAAAACTGTATAACAGAATCAATAAGAGGCTTGCAATACATAATCTTAATTTACATAAATGTAAAATCGCTGTGAAAGCGTGGTTGATGGATAAAAACTACGACGAAATAGAAAAACTTTTATCCTCTCCTAATCAATAGTCCAACACAAACTTCTCATCTTCATACACACACTTGACATTGCACAAAAACATATACACACACACACATACTCCCAGCCACCCGCACCCACACACACATTCTCACGATTGTTATTTTTGTACAAAAAATTTGAAATGTGCCTTTTGTTTTTTTTTTCACAGCTAACTTTTTAATAACCAGCGACATACATAATGTCTTTTATAATAGAGGAACACTGACTCCCAAGTCACAGGTATACTTAGTTTGGGAGCCAGAGGACCTATTCCTAAGATACTGATTCTTTATGTTGTAACTTTGTCTGTAACTATGCTGTCAAGTTTTTGAAATAAATATATAATTATAAAAAAAAAGTATCCTTGTGCAAAATTTCAAGTCTCTTGACGATTTCATTATTCCCATGACTTCATCCCCCCTTTTCACCCTCATGGGGGTGGATTTTCAAAATCGCTGAGACATGTGTAAATTATTTTTTAATGTTCAGTTAAATTTAAAATATGAAGATCATGGCTTTAAAACTGACGGATTTTCATACAAACTTTCATCCCCTAATTCACGCCCTTAGGGGTGGAATTTCCAAAAATCCTTCCTTAGTGCTCACCTACACTACCAAGGGAACCTACGTGCCAAGTTTCATGATTGAAGCTTCAGCCGTTTGGGCTGAGCGTTGATGGTCAGTGAGTGAGTCAGTCACTTTCTTCTTTTATATGTTTAGATAAGATGACTTCATCTCCCTTTTCATCCTCATGGGGGTGGAATCTTTAAAATCGCTGAGACACGTGTAAATTATTTTTTAATTTTCAGCCTATACCCCTATTTCACCCCCTTAGAGGTAGAATTCACAAAAATCCTTTCTAAGTGGATGCCTGCACAGTATAAAGTATCTATGTGCACAATTTCAAGTCTGTTTACGATTTTATTATTCCCATGACTTCATCCCGCTTTTCACCCCCATGGGGGTCGATTTTCAAAATCCCTGAGACTGGTGTAAATTATTTTTTAATTTTTAGCCTAAACCCAAAATATGAAGATCCTGGCTTTAAAACTGACGGATTTTCATACAAACTTTCATCCCCTATTTCACGCCCTTAGGGGTGGAATTTCCAAAAATCCTTCCTTAGTGCTCACCTACACTACCAAGGGAACCTACGTGCCAAGTTTCATGATTGAAGCTTCAGCCGTTTGGGCTGAGCGTTGATGGTCAGTGAGTGAGTCAGTCACTTTCTTCTTTTATATGTTTAGATAAGATGACTTCATCTCCCTTTTCATCCTCATGGGGGTGGAATCTTTAAAATCGCTGAGACACGTGTAAATTATTTTTTAATTTTCAGCCTATACCCCTATTTCACCCCCTTAGAGGTAGA
Organism: Orthosia cruda; assembly: GCA_964057195.1. Taxonomy (NCBI): domain Eukaryota; kingdom Metazoa; phylum Arthropoda; class Insecta; order Lepidoptera; family Noctuidae; genus Orthosia; species Orthosia cruda. The sequence goes on along the minus strand of OZ059835.1, from coordinate 11,066,512 downwards.
ATTCACAAAAATCCTTTCTAAGTGGATGCCTGCACAGTATAAAGTATCTATGTGCACAATTTCAAGTCTGTTTACGATTTTATTATTCCCATGACTTCATCCCGCTTTTCACCCCCATGGGGGTCGATTTTCAAAATCCCTGAGACTGGTGTAAATTATTTTTTAATTTTTAGCCTAAACCCAAAATATGAAGACCCTGGCTTTAAAACTGACGGATTTTCATACAAACTTTCATCCCCTATTTCACTCCCTTAGGGGTGGAATTTCCAAAGATCCTTTCTTAGTGCTCACCTACACTACCAAAGAAACCTACTTGCCAAGTTTCATGATTGAAGCTTCAGCCGTTTGGGCTGTGCGTTGATGGTCAGTGAGTGAGTCAGTCAGTCAGTCACTTTCTTCTTTTATATGTTTAGATAATCTGGCACTTGGGGTTAGCCTGATCCCAAAGACGAAATCCCAGTGGTAATACACAAAGTCTTCATCAATAAAAGACTTGAAAAGTTAAAACAAAATCACCTCTCACACAAACTGAATAAAAATTGTATTCATGAGCCAACCCCGAGTTCTTCTTAATGTGTCAAAAATGACGTCGGCCATGAATACTTAACTTGATTCTTTCAGGCGCCTCACAGAGGAAATAGGTACAATTATTGGCAGTCATTATGCAGGAAAAAAGGCCCCTCTGCAAACAGTTGGGCGCGACAAAGAAAATATCTTAGAAAACTTGGAACACGAAAATGTATGGAGTCCGCAATTTTTAAAGCTGAACAAAGTTTGCTTCGGCTAAAGAATGGCCGAATTACGTAAAGAATTGCTTTCGTGTCCTATGAGGGTTTCTTGTAAGCAGGATTTTATTAGTGTGATCGTCTATATTTTTCTTTTATGGGTTTTTTTTTCCAGGAAAGTGTTTACCACTTGAATTCAATGATTGTTTCAAGAAAAATAACTTGGAAGGTAAACAGCAGCCTTATTGCGTAATGACATCGGCAAGGCAAAGGGCAAAGAGTATGTGATTGGTCGATTTTTCATAATCTTTGCACTTTGCCTTACCGAATACATTACGTAATAAGGCTGCAGGCATTTTAAACAAGTAAAGACAATTAGCGATTTTTTTTAAATTATCTGATCAGTACTTTACAAAAAACAAAAAAACTTTCATATATTTTTCATCACACTTGCACGTAAACAGTATCAAAACATACACCCTCGGGCTTTTTTGTTTGTTATGAAGCCCTAGGGCAGTAAGTAATATTTTTTTAATTTACAGCACAGCACACAGGTCATGCAAGTTCAAGCAAGGAGTTTACACGCAATTGAAAAATTGTCATAAAATCTTATCTAAACAGGAATTTCTTTGTAATCTCGCTACATGTTACTTAAATACTCAACTAATGTTCTTAATAATCGATTTTAATAGTTATAGTATGAAAACGTTGAAATTATTTAATTCTCTTTACACTCCGTCATGGCTGTATACCTACGTAAGTATTTGCCCTTAAAGTTTCTGAACGAAACACTGTATAATCTGTGGTGTGGGCAAAAATTCGCCAACCGCTTAAAAAAAAAAGGTTCACGTATTTCGTAATAACAGCTGTGCTGACTTGTGTATTAAAGTTATAATTCATAATTATTACTCGCAAATGTGATGAAAAACATTGTGTGTATCGCGGGCGGTACGGGAATTACGAACCTCGACTCAGAAAGCCCTCAGTCTTCGACTTCGGGCTTCTCCTAGAGTCTCGATCGTAATTCCTTACCTGTCGCCCTTAATACACAATGTACTATTTATTTTAGATAGATATTATAGAGCAGTACCAATATTAAGGCCTATTTTTGGAACCACATCAACGTCTAATAGAATTCTATACACATAACATGTTAGATTGATAGTATCGTTAACGTTGTAGTTAGGTACAAGATATCCCGCAGTTTCACCGTTTGCTATTTATGTACCGGATTACTTAGCCAAGAGTGGAGTACTAGACTAAATCTATGAAATTTTTGTATTACCCATATTATACCTAGCTAGGTATTAGTAAATGGAGACATGATTTTGTTGGTCATATTTTATGATTGCGATTTTACAAAAGGCAAAACGTTTTACTAAACTTTAATTATAATTGTTGGCGCCTCTTTTAACTCTGTCTGTCTCTTCGTTTGCTACCTTTTCATATGCCTATAGGGAAGGGGTGTGCAGCAATTTACACTTTTACTACTACGTTCTCTAAAAAATCAAAGATGTTTAAAATCAACTTCAGTCTTTATTCATTTACCTTGGCAGATATACCTTGTCTGTGTAAAAAATGCAGCGTGTTTAATACGCACTTTTGCACAACGTATGAGGACAAGACTGTGCATATTTTAAAAAGGTGCGCATCACTTAAAAATGTCACATTTGTAGCTTTGTCTTCTTGACGTCCTAGCAGTAAGCACATGTCATCATAAAACACATAATATCTTAAACAAACGTCTGATACAGTGTACAAGACGCGCAATCTTGTACACAATGGCCATGCGCACTTTTGCACATAGAGCACTAAAGACTTTTAAAATAACACTACTGCCATCTTTTGGCCAGGACGTCGTATTAACTCGAATGATTCACGTTTCGATAGTAATTTGATCTAAATAAACACATAAAAACCACTTACCTTGATTATATTTATTACAAACAATTTTCAAAACACAGATCTCAAATTTAGTTTTTTTATAATAAATCTTCGGAAATTTTATTAAAAACGAAAATTCTTGCACGGTCTGTACATTTAAAATGTTGATGATGCGCTGTCAACTGAAGTTGGCCGCAGTGCCCGCAGTAGACTATTTCCTGATTCGAGAATCGCATAGCGAATTCTTGTATCCTACGCAATCTTCCACACCCCTTCCCAACCACTAATCCAATGTTGATGAATTTTGACATAGAGATCATTGCCGACGTTCACGTGGCCGAACCCGTTGGCACAAGCTATTCCAAGATGAAACTTAAAAGAGTAAAATTGACTTGAAAGAGCTTGTAGAAAACTGTATCACAAACACAAAATAAATAATCTGACGTAGCAGGATTAGATGGCATATCCAAAGACGTTCGTAGATCCGTCACGAAAGCACTTAAACCGCCATTACAGTGGGGCATTAGTAGCAAGTTTGGTCCCAAATTTACCCGTTTCATTAACTACCTAATGATTTCCGATAACGTCGCACTAGTTGTTATGTTCTGAGAAAAGATTGGGCGTGTCTTTTGTATTAACGTTTTGAAAAGTTACTTTGAATTATTTTTACATCTACCGCTGTGCACGGGTGTTGCAAGAAGAGGCTTTTAGAACAAGGACGATCTTTTAACCCCTTGTATGTGTAGAACGAAGATCTACGCGAGACACAATGGCTTTTTCATTGTGTCTCGAATGCAAATACAAGGGGTTTAAGCTTTTGTGCCCGTAATTTGTGTCCTACTTTTATCAGTTCGTATAGGCTAAGGAAGGCTCCTTTGCAGTCTCCCAGAAAAATTAAAAGAAGTTGAAAATTAAGGTAAATTTTGGTACATTTACAAGTTTCCCGAAAATCTAAATTTGCACACAACGACTCAGGACCTTGATTTTTTACACCTAATAGGAACTATAGACCTCAGTATCTGGTATAAATTTCAACTTGCTAGGTCTACCTGTTCCTGAGAAAATCAATGGTGACATACGGACAGACGGACAAGAGATTGATCTTATAAGGGTGCTTTTTTTACCTTTTGAGGTACAGAACCCGAAAAACAAAAACAAACTTGTATATTCGTTACGGAGCTAGAAGCCATTAAATCTGACACCAATCTTATAAAAGGATACCCAGTAAATGAGTTGTAGAGGTCAAATAGATAGGCAGTGACTCCAAGTAAAACACAGGTATAGTTCTCGCCAAACTTATTGGCCGCCCTGAAGTTGGCTACAATGGCTGCGCAACAGTAATTCTCAGGCCGTTTCGTGCCTCCCGCATCGGAAAGCCAACTTCAGGGCAGCCCAGAAGTTTGGCGAGCACTATACTCAGCTGAATCTGGTAAGACTGGAAGCCGACCGCAATATTGTTGGGGAAGAAGACTAGGCCTAGGACTCAAGATTCACAACGCTCTGGGTTCTGGTGGACACAGGTCTGGATAAAATTATCTACGCCTGTGTCTACCGTTCGCACAGTGGAGATCAGGAGGCAACCAGGCTCACAGAGTACCTCAGTGAGGCGGCTGATGCAGCACAGCAGCGGTACCCTTCTGCCCAATTAGTGTTACTGGGGGACTTTAATGCCCACCACCAGGAGTGGCTCTTCCCATACCAGTGCACTGATCATGCTGGACGGGAGATGCGTAAGCTTGCGCTAGCGCTAAACCTCACCCAGCTGGTCCAGGGGGCAACAAGGGTACCGGATGTTGATTCGCACACGGCGAATTGCTTGGACCTTCTGCTGACAACAGATCCAGACAGATACTCTGTGTCGATAGCTTCACCATTGGGTAGTTCCGACCACTGTCTGGTGAAGTCTGTGTCCGTCTATTCCCCGCCCGATTCCAGCCCAAGGGGCACCCGGCGGGTTTGGCGGTACAGGTCGGCGGATTGGGATGGCATGCGATCTTTCTTCGCATGCTATCCTTGGCAGCCTACTTGCTTTTCTTCGACTGATCCATCGTCGTGTGCGGATGCCGTGACGGATGTGTTGCGTCGGGGAATGGAGTACTACATTCCGTTCACTGACGTAACAATGTCTAGCGAAGACCGGCCATGGTTTGGCGCCGAATGTAAGCGCGCCGACGTGCTTAAACATGGGGCGTACCTGGCTTGGGTCGACGCTCGATCGCGTAAGGCGAGTGACGTGGGTCAGAAGAAGAAGGCCTTCAACAGGGCTGCCAAGTCCTGCAAGATGGTGTTGCGAAGGGCTCGGTTCGATCACATTGGCCGAATAGGGACCAAACTTGCTTCTTACCCAGCAGATAGTAAAGCGTTTTGGTCTCTGGCTAAGTCGGTCGAGTCGAACTTCTGCCGTCCCTCACTGCCACCACTGCTGAAACCCGACGGGTCACTGGCCCACTCCGCTGAGGAGAAAGCAAATTTATTTGCCTCTCTTTTTGCGGAATCTTCACGTCTGAATCCTGGTGATTCGCGGCCCCCTCCTCCTCCTGATGGATGCGAGACGAGTATGTCGGACATTCGTATCCATCAAAAGGACGTCCGTAGGGTGCTGCGAAACCTTGACGTGAACAAGGCTAGCGGCCCTGACGGAATACCAGCACTTGTTCTTAGAACCTGTGCGCCTGAACTGTCTCCGATCCTGACAAGCCTATTCCGTCTTTCGTATGAGGCTGGAAAAGTGCCGAATGCTTGGAAGCAGGCTAACGTACAGCCTGTGCCCAAGAAGGGCAGTCAAGCTGACCCGGCAAACTACAGACCCATATCTGTAACCTCCATACTCTGTAAGAGTATGGAACGTGTACTCCATACTAAGCTCCTGGCATACCTAGAAGCAAACGATATCCTTAGTGATCGCCAATACGGCTTCCGCCGAAATCGGTCTACTGGGGATCTTCTAGCGTATGCCACTCACATCTGGAGTGAGGCTATCGAGAGGCACGGGGAAGCGCTTGCCGTCTCCCTAGACATCTCGAAGGCTTTTGATAGGGTCTGGCACGAAAGCCTTATTGCTAAGCTTCCTTCATTCGGTTTGCCCGGTGGTCTGTGTGAATGGATTGCAGACTTCCTGAGAGATCGGTCCATTCGAGTGGTTATCGATGGCTGCTCGTCGGACTACTTGGATATTAATGCCGGGGTCCCTCAGGGGTCGGTACTCTCGGCAACTTTATTCTTGCTGCATATTAACGATCTGCTAAAACCCGGCACCTTTGGGTATGCAGACGACAGCACCGTTACTGAGAGATACTTGTCCAACGCTCGTGCTACCGGGCCTCAGATCCAGTCTCTCCGGGAGGCCATGGTGGAGCGCTTAAACCTGTCCTTGCAGGCAGTCTCCGAATGGGGCGATGCCAATCTGGTCAGGTTTAATGCTGCTAAAACCCAGGCGTGTCTTTTTTCCGCAAAAAAGAGTCAATTTCACCCGGCTCCAACTTTCCGAGATGTGACCGTGCCAATAGCTGACCATCTTGAGCTTCTTGGCGTTACGTTGACATCGACTCTCAATTTTGGGCCATACATTGAGGCAAAGGCTCAGCTGGCCGCCAAAAAGCTGGGGATCCTTGCAAAGGTGAGAAGGTATTTCACGCCAGAACAGCTGCTCAGCTTGTATCAAGCGCAAGTTCGATCATGCATGGAGTACTGTTCTCATCTCTGGGACGGATCTGCCAAATACCAGCTTGATGCACTGGAGTCGATCGAAAAGCGGGCCAAGAGACTCATCAGCGATGAGGCACTGGTTAAGTCAAAGCTCCAGAGCCTTGAACATCGTCGCCGAGTTGCCAGCTTGTCGGTTTTTTATCGGTTACATTTCGGGGAGTGTGCGATGGAATTGCATGATTTAATTCCACCCAGCCCGTTCCATCATCGGACTACCAGACGTACGGCGATGCGTCATCGATATATGGTGGACATCCCACCAATACGCACTAAACGTTTTGGGAATACTTTTATTATGCGTACAGCTAAGGAGTGGAATTCCCTGCCGGAGTCTGTGTTTCCCGATAGCTACAATCTAGGGGTCTTTAAGACAAGAGTGAATAGGTTACTTCTAGGCAAGCGTGCTCCACCATCGACCACATCGTCGCTTACTATCAGGTGAGATAGTGGTCAAGCGCGAGCCTATAATAGTTAAAAAAAAAAAAAAAAAAAAAACTAGGCATACTAAACCCCATTATGAAACCCCAGCCTGGCCTGGATTCCGTCCTGCAACAAAAACTCAACCCACACGACCCACCCCCTGCCTAACCAGTGACCGTTAGGTATAACGTGATGCTACATATTGTTATGTGAGCCCTTGTCCTAAAATTCAGAACCGAGTTATGCCGGAGAGAATTGAATTAGGATTGTGGCTTCGAAAACAGCGACATTGTCGAATTTCCAGTTTTACTCAAAACTCAGAAGTCTATCTTTATTGCTAGAAGCTATTGTCTGCAGCGTCACTCAAATAGTACGTATCTTATGTCGTCAGGTCATAGTTTATCCGTACGCCAAGTTTTACCTAAAGCCGTCCATCCGATTAAGCGTGATTTATCAACACACATCTAAACAACAGACTTTCACAGTTATAAATACAGAACTCGCCATGGCGACACAAATGGCGCCATATAAATAAAACAAGTTTAAAAAATTAATTCAAAAATCAAAATTTTCGACTGCTTAGGAAGCGAACTAAAAAGACGTAAACAAGAAGAAAATCATGCTGTGCAATAGGAGGATATATATTAGCAAGCTGGCTGGCCAAAAAGCCAAAACCAGATGTCTTTTGATTTTTTGGAACTTTTTTTATACTAGCATTTTTTTCGAATTAGTTACATTTAAACATATATTTTTGAAATCACCTTTTGAAACCCTTTATGTTAATATATAGCTTAGGTGGCTTAAATATAATATAATAGCTTAGCTGAATGTTGTGAGTTTTTGCAGCATTATCTTTATTCATGTAACTTCTTTAGTTCCAGATGGTGGTATGAGCTGCAATCCTTTGACAATGACTATTAGAGTAGCCTACTATAAATGATTTTACCTTGACGTAGAAAAAAAACATGCTTAATATATTAATAACTAGCTTTACCCCGCGTGTTTGTTCTCGTGGCCCACCCCACAGGACCCGTTTTCGGGATAAAAAAATAGCCTATGTCATGCCGGAATAAGCTTTCCATAGGTCATCTTCTTCTTTTCGTGTGAGGATGTGGCCACCTCTAGTGTCAGAGTTATGAAAGCCGCCTCTGGGAACACGGGTGAAATAATTTTTGGAAGTTGCTAAGTAGTTTTTGAGTTTAACCATTACAAACAAACAAAGAAATATTTCTTCTTTTTAATATTATTCACTAATGTACTAGCTATGCTTGCAGTTTCGGTCCCTTGACTAATCACAGGTGACCTTTTTTTATTTCGGAATAAAATGTAGCCTGTGACACTTTGTAATAGTGTCGTATTCTATAGTGAAAGAATTTTTGTAATCGCTTCAGTACTTTCATAGATTCCGATTCTCTCCTACAAAATTAAAATCAAATTCAATTTCAATTAAGCCTTTAAGCGGTAGTTTTGAACGTCAAAAATTTAAATTTTCAAATAATAATAATTGATTCTACCGTCCATTAGGAAAAGTAGCTTCTTAAGTACGGAGAAGAACGGACAGGAAACTCGACAAACAAATAGTTTAGCTTTTTATTGGATCAGTCCTAGATAGATAAAAAATCCATACTACCTTTACCGTTACGTTTCACGTTTAAACCGGTCAACCGATTTAGATGAAATTTGGTATGGAGATAGTTTGAGACCCTGCAAAAGACATAGGATGGTTTATATCCCGGAAATCATTTTAAAGGAAGTGGAAACGGGGGGGAGGGTGGAAGCTTGTATGGTGAACCAATAATTTCTCAAGTAAGGCGGCCTAAGTTTTTCAAATTAAAAAATCTTTTTGTCAAGCTTTTTAGCTTACCGTGCATTGTCATCCATATCAAACGTGTATGCAAAATTTAATCTTAATCGGTTGAGGATAATTGCTAAATTATTAAGGATTAATTATTGAGGAGCTCGTGGCTAAATAATAACAGCCGCACGGATCGATCTTCAAGGTTAAGCAACGCTTGACGAGGTCGGGCCGTGGATGGGTGACTATTTCAACATACCGAGTTTCCTCCGTGCCTCGGAAAGCACGTTAAGCCGTTGGTCCCGGCTGTCATTTGAAGATCTTTGACAGTTGTTACGAGTAGTCAGAAGCTTGAGATCTGACACCAGTCTAGCCAAGGGGTACCGCTGTTACCCAGTTACTGGGTTGTGGAGGTCAGATAGGCAGTCGTTCCATGTAAAACACTGGTACTCAGCTGAATCCGGTTAGACTGGAAACCGACCCCAATATAGTTGAGAAAAGGCTAGGCAAATGATGATGTTTGAGGATAATTGCTTTAAAATTTAGCTGCAAGATTTGACCCGAGCACACTTACTACATACATTGCAAGTTAATAAAAAGCTTGTAATAACAGGCTATTCGAGGTACTAATGCTACACAGACAAAGTCGCAGGCAAAAACTAGTATGTTATAAACGAGAAAAGTGGATAAGATCAAGCGTAAAACAAGGTGGCGTAAGTTCCTCCATCCATGCAATTCATACGTATAGTTCATACTAGTATTAGATCATAAATGTCAAAGTAACTCTGTCTGCCTGTCTATGATTCTTACCTTTTTATGTTTTAACGGCAAACGGATTTGGATGAAAATTGGCATACGGGTAGTACTGGATTTATGGCGTAGTACTACCTCGGGAGTATGTTCTCTTAATTATGATTAATGCGGATAGCGGAGTGAAATCGCCATTTCAACTTAAAAATCTTTCTTTTTATATTTTAGATTTTATTTTATTCTTTCTTTTTTTTTCGTAGGCTCGCGCTTGACCACTATCTCACCTGATGGTAAGCTGATATAGTCGAAGGTGAATCACGCTTGCCTAGAAATAACCTATTCACTCTTGACTTAAATACTCCTAGATTGTAGCTGTCGGGAAACACAGACTCCGGCTAAGAATTCCACTCCTTAGCTGTACGCATAATATAAGTGTGAAAAAAAAAACTGTCGAATTGATTCCTTTTTGGGAAGTTGGTTAAAAAGTGTAAAAGATCAACATTTTTATACGCAGTTATTACATTATATGAAACAGAGCAGAATGAGATGTTTTGGATGGAACAGACAAATATAAATAAAAAAATATAGAAGGGACATTCACGTCTTTTTTTCATTAAATCAAAGACAAGAATGTCGGTTCTACATTTAAACTCGGGTAAAGCCGCTGGCAGAAGCTAGTCATTAATATATGCACGTCTCTAGGACAAATGAACACACAGACTTGATCAAAACATGGTTGTTACCTAATCGCCACTCTCAAAGCCCAACACGGAACACAAAACGCTTAACCCCGTGAAATCAATGTCGAAATTGTTTCAGCCAAGCTTTAAACTTAATAAAATATAAATAAAGACAAACACCATGGCGTTTAAGCTCTCTTGTGAACGTTCCGCTTACAAATCAGTTTAAAAGCCTTCTATTTAAAAGTTATATTGATCTTTATTAAGCTGGAGGGTTCGATGTTAAGGGATGCGCTTCTCAAGTACGGGTTTACAGGTTTGGTTCGGCAAGTATCAATTTGATTTACAGCATCTTACTACGAGTATTACTACTAATTGGATATCACTAACTAACGATGAAGGAAAAATATCGCGATGAAACATGGACTTATAGATAAATATAATAATAACCTAGCGGTTGAAAGGTTTGAAAAAATATTATATTTATTGTTGACGTACATTATTTGTGAAACTTTTTTTTTTATATAACTTATATTTATATTTTTTATATTTATTTCATATTCAGACAATTGTGGAGTCCATTTTTGTTAGTACAATCTTATAATAAATGTTAGTAATCAGTACATGACTCGAAAACAATTGATTGAATGTATAAATTAAATAAGTAAGAAAAACAAAAAAATAAATCGGATTAAAATTGTCAATAATTTTATTAAAATTTATAAAACTAGAATGAAACAAGATTGATATGTCATAAAATTTGAAATTAAAATGTCCAATTATAAAATTTCATGAAACTAAAACTACACAAGATTAAAATGTCCAATTATAAAACCAACTATAAAATTCAAATAAAAAATCTAATAAAACATGAAATACAGACAAACTAGTGTTATTTCAACTTATAACTACCAGATACAATTACTTATACTTGTACGCCTCACTGGCATGTAGGCGCATCCAATGTCCCAGTATGGGGCTGTCCCACCTGTCTGCTAGAGTTTTCAGTATGCTGTTGGGGATGCCACGCACACTGCGGATCATAGAGGCGCATGGCTTGCGCATGATTGCGTGGAGGCCATCAATTTCCGCCTCTGCCGAACATGCCTGATGCACTGCAGTAGCGTGGCAGCCCTATCAATATCCTGAATGTATTATGATATTGAACTCGCAGAGCGCTGTATGCCCTCCGCGTGTAGTTGACCCACAGACTACATATATAGAATGACTGACAATACGCTCTAAACAGCGTAGCTTTTACGTCAGTCGAGCATTCAGCAAATCTTCGAGCCAACATATTGCAGCGAACAGACAACGCCCTGCGCTCACGCTCAACATCCAAGCTGTCCTTGAGGTCTTCGGACACCCAGTGGCCCAGATACTGAAACTTGTTACTTGCTTTAAGGATCTTCCGCAAAGCTTCAACTGTGGTACAATTGGGTAAGTTTTAGTGCCTGCCTCAAAGTCTAGTACCTCACTTTTTTTTACATTGTATCTGAGCCCATGGGCCCCCGCATACCTCTCACATATCGTAAGCAGATTCATCATTGCGTTAATCGACGGGCTCAGCAACACCATATCATCAGCGTAACTAATATTGTTGACACATACTCCGTCCACATAACAACCCTGATAAGTGCTGCTGAGCTCGACGATCAACCGGTTTATGTACAGACTGAAGAGGCGGGGCGAGGTCAGGCCACCCTGTCTCACACCGCACTCCAGCCTATACACATCCGACATCGAGCCTGCCCACCGAACACAATTAACCTGATTGTTATACCAAAACCGGAGTATTAATAAAACCTCCCTATCAACTGAGGTATCATTTAACAACTTCTGCAAATCGCACGATACCAGATCAAACGCCTTTGAAATGTCCAGGAAACAAGCATTAACCGGGCAGATGAGCGTGGCTTAGCCATAACGAGAAGAACATGGCCAGTACCCTTGGCAGGTGAACGCCCGCATGAACTGATGAAAACTGTAGTAGTGCCGATTGTGAAGGATAAGACTGGGGATACATCGGATCTGTCGAACTACAGGCCTATATCGCTGGCTACTGTCATTGCCAAAGTGCTGGACGGTTTGCTTGATAGGCATATGGCAGCCCGCATTTATTTGCATGATGCGCAGTTTGGTTTCCGACCTGGTCTCTCCACGGAAAGCCCCATACTGTCCCTCAAGCATACTGTTCAGTACTACACGTCAAGGAAAACGCCTGTTAATGCTTGTTTCCTGGACATTTCAAAGGCGTTTGATCTGGTATCGTACTATTTGCTGTGGCAGAAGTTGTTAAATGATACCTCAGTTGATAGGGAGGTTTTATTAATACTCCGGTTTTGGTATAACAATCAGGTTAATTGTGTTCGGTGGGCAGGCTCGATGTCGGATGTGTATAGGCTGGAGTGCGGTGTGAGACAGGGTGGCCTGACCTCGCCCCGCCTCTTCAGTCTGTACATAAACCGGTTGATCGTCGAGCTCAGCAGCACTTATCAGGGTTGTTATGTGGACGGAGTATGTGTCAACAATATTAGTTACGCTGATGATATGGTGTTGCTGAGCCCGTCGATTAACGCAATGATGAATCTGCTTACGATATGTGAGAGGTATGCGGGGGCCCATGGGCTCAGATACAATGTAAAAAAAAGTGAGGTACTTTAAGGCAGGCACTAAAACTTACCCAATTGTACCACAGTTGAAGCTTTGCGGAAGATCCTTAAAGCAAGTAACAAGTTTCAGTATCTGGGCCACTGGGTGTCCGAAGACCTCAAGGACAGCTTGGATGTTGAGCGTGAGCGCAGGGCGTTGTCTGTTCGCTGCAATATGTTGGCTCGAAGATTTGCTGAATGCTCGACTGACGTAAAAGCTACGCTGTTTAGAGCGTATTGTCAGTCATTCTATACATGTAGTCTGTGGGTCAACTACACGCGGAGGGCATACAGCGCTCTGCGAGTTCAATATCATAATACATTCAGGATATTGATGGGGCTGCCACGCTACTGCAGTGCATCAGGCATGTTCGGCAGAGGCGGAAATTGATGGCTTCCACGCAATCATGCGCAAGCCATGCGCCTCTATGATCCGCAGGGTGCGTGGCATCCCCAACAGCATACTGAAAACTCTAGCAGACAGGTGGGACAGCCCCATACTGGGACATTGGATGCGCCTACATGCCAGTGAGGCGTACAAGTATAAGTAATTGTATCTGGTAGTTATAAGTTGAAATAACACTAGTTTGTCTGTATTTCATGTTTTATTAGATTTTTTATTTGAATTTTATAGTCGGTTTTATAATTGGACATTTTAATCTTGTGTAGTTTTAGTTTCATGAAATTTTATAATTGGACATTTTAATTTCAAATTTTCTGACATATCAATCTTGTTTCATTCTAGTTTTATAAATTTTAATTAAATTTTTGACAATTTTAATCCGATTTTTTTTTTTTTTGTTTTTTCTTACTTATTTAATTTATACATTCAATCAATTGTTTTCGTGTCATGTACTGATTATTAACATTAATTATAAAATTGTACTAACAAAAATGGACTCCACAATTGTCTGAATATGAAATAAATATATAAAATATAAATATAAGTTATATAAAAAAAAATGTTTCACAAATAATGTACGTCAACAATAAATATAATAATTTTTCAAACCTTTCAACCGCTAGGTTATTATTATATTTATCTATAAGTCCATGTTTCATCGCGATATTTTTCCTTCATCGTTAGTTAGTGATATCCAATTAGTAGTAATACTCGTAGTAAGATGCTGTAAATCAAATTGATACTTGCCGAACCAAACCTGTAAACCCGTACTTGAGAAGCGCATCCCTTAACATCGAACCCTCCAGCTTAATAAAGATCAATATAACTTTTAAATAGAAGGCTTTTACACTGATTTGTAAGCGGAACGTTCACAAGAGAGCTTAAACGCCATGGTGTTTGTCTTTATTTATATTTTATTAAGTTTAAAGCTTGGCTGAAACAATTTCGACATTGATTTCACGGGGTTAAGCGTTTTGTGTTCCGTGTTGGGCTTTGAGAGTGGCGATTAGGTAACAACCATGTTTTGATCAAGTCTGTGTGTTCATTTGTCCTAGAGACGTGCATATATTAATGACTAGCTTCTGCCAGCGGCTTTACCCGAGTTTAAATGTAGAACCGACATTCTTGTCTTTGATTTAATGAAAAAAAGACGTGAATGTCCCTTCTATATTTTTTTATTTATATTTGTCTGTTCCATCCAAAACATCTCATTCTGCTCTGTTTCATATAATGTAATAACTGCGTATAAAAATGTTGATCTTTTACACTTTTTAACCAACTTCCCAAAAAGGAATCAATTCGACAGTTTTTTTTTTCACACTTATATTATGCGTACAGCTAAGGAGTGGAATTCTTAGCCGGAGTCTGTGTTTCCCGACAGCTACAATCTAGGAGTATTTAAGTCAAGAGTGAATAGGTTATTTCTAGGCAAGCGTGATTCACCTTCGACTATATCAGCTTACCATCAGGTGAGATAGTGGTCAAGCGCGAGCCTACGAAAAAAAAAGAAAGAATAAAATAAAATCTAAAATATAAAAAGAAAGATTTTTAAGTTGAAATGGCGATTTCACTCCGCTATCCGCATTAATCATAATTAAGAGAACATACTCCCGAGGTAGTACTACGCCATAAATCCAGTACTACCCGTATGCCAATTTTCATCCAAATCCGTTTGCCGTTAAAACATAAAAAGGTAAGAATCATAGACAGACAGACAGAGTTACTTTGACATTTATGATCTAATACTAGTATGAACTATACGTATGAATTGCATGGATGGAGGAACTTACGCCACCTTGTTTTACGCTTGATCTTATCCACTTTTCTCGTTTATAACATACTAGTTTTTGCCCGCGACTTTGTCTGTGTAGCATTAGTACCTCGAATAGCCTGTTATTACAAGCTTTATATTAACTTGCAATGTATGTTTGTAAGTGTGCTCGGGTCAAATCTTGCAGCTAAATTTTAAAGCAATTATCCTCAAACATCATCATTTGCCTAGCCTTTTCTCAACTATATTGGGGTCGGTTTCCAGTCTAACCGGATTCAGCTGAGTACCAGTGTTTTACATGGAACGACTGCCTATCTGACCTCCACAACCCAGTAACTGGGTAACAGCGGTACCCCTTGGCTAGACTGGTGTCAGATCTCAAGCTTCTGACTACTCGTAACAACTGTCAAAGATCTTCAAATGACAGCCGGGACCAACGGCTTAACGTGCTTTCCGAGGCACGGAGGAAACTCGGTATGTTGAAATGGTCACCCATCCACGGCCCGACCTCGTCAAGCGTTGCTTAACCTTGAAGATCGATCCGTGCGGCTGTTATTATTTAGCCACGAGCTCCTCAATAATTAATGCTTAATAATTTAGCAATTATCCTCAACCGATTAAGATTAAATTTTGCATACACGTTTGATATGGATGACAATGCACGGTAAGCTAAAAAGCTTGATAAAAAGATTTTTTAATTTGAAAAACTTAGGCCGCCTTACTTGAGAAATTATTGGTTCACCATACAAGCTTCCACCCTCCCCCCCGTTTCCACTTCCTTTAAAATGATTTCCGGGATATAAACCATCCTATGTCTTTTGCAGGGTCTCAAACTATCTCCATACCAAATTTCATCTAAATCGGTTGACCGGTTTAAACGTGAAACGTAACGGTAAAGGTAGTATGGATTTTTTATCTATCTAGGACTGATCCAATAAAAAGCTAAACTATTTGTTTGTCGAGTTTCCTGTCCGTTCTTCTCCGTACCTAAGAAGCTACTTTTCCTAATGGACGGTAGAATCAATTATTATTATTTGAAAATTTAAATTTTTGACGTTCAAAACTACCGCTTAAAGGCTTAATTGAAATTGAATTTGATTTTAATTTTGTAGGAGAGAATCGGAATCTATGAAAGTACTGAAGCGATTACAAAAATTCTTTCACTATAGAATACGACACTATTACAAAGTGTCACAGGCTACATTTTATTCCGAAATAAAAAAAGGTCACCTGTGATTAGTCAAGGGACCGAAACTGCAAGCATAGCTAGTACATTAGTGAATAATATTAAAAAGAAGAAATATTTCTTTGTTTGTTTGTAATGGTTAAACTCAAAAACTACTTAGCAACTTCAACAGTCTTATCCTTCACAATCGGCACTACTACAGTTTTCATCAGTTCACCGGGCAGATGAGCGTGGCTTAGACATAACAAGAAGAACATGGCCAGTACCCTTGGCAGGTGAACGCCCGCATGCCGCAGGTGCTCGATGCTGAGGTAGTCATGTCCTAGCGACTTGCCCCTAGCCATACTTTTTATAATAGTAGCGACATCTTTTGCTGAGAACCTGACATTTAAATCAGTAAGGCAATCCTCAGCATCGACCGCCCGCGAATCTGAACCTAGAGGAGATTCAACTTTAAAATGTTTCACAAACAAGTTAGCTATAGCAGCAGGGTCCTGTTGCCCCGACACGCTTACGGGGACGCCCGGCTTCGGATTCAATCTGTTTATATTTTTCCAAAACCTTGAAAATCCCTACACATATGACTATCAGCTAACATATTCATTTTTATATTATTCTCATTTTTCTAACACCATTTAAGCTTTGACTTAAAGACTTTTCTCGTCTCAGACATCTGCTTATGCACAGACCCTGCAATTGGCTTTCCCGCCATACTCCAGTCTTGAAAAGCAAGCCGGGCGTCCGCGTGAGCCTGCCTAACATGCCTATTCCAACCGATAACCCGTTTAGCCCTCCTACCCCCTCCCGCATCCACCTTACTGGAACATTGGGCAGCCTCCGAAAGTGTACACACAATTTTGCTATACATAATGTCCAATTCGAGCTTGTGACTGACATCCGCACAAAACCCGTTTGCACAGTCCATAAAATCTAACGGAAAATTAATATCTTTCAACCTAGTATGACATAATTTATAGTATTCTTGTACTTGACTGGTATCCTGATCACCCCAAATCACGAAATTTTTGCTTAGTTTGGGCGCCTCAATTGTTGGTCGTATCATATTAAAGTCACACTTTAGCTGTATAGGCATGTGATCCGACCAATATGTATCATACAGCACAGTAACACCAACGAGCAGACGCCTCGCGGCCTCGGTCACTACGCAGTGGTCAAGCCAGCGGCGGCAGCCGTGCGCGTCACTCACGAAAGTCGGCAGTAGCTCCAGGTCCGCGCAGCTCCAGGACTGCTCCGCACAGAAACTTAATAGTTCACCACCGAATAGCTGGCCCGGCTGGGCGTTGAAGTCACCGAGTATGATCACTGACTGCACATTATGGCTTTCTATTATCGCACTGATTTCACTAAGACAGTCCGTAAACTCAGTTAAGTTATCGATCGAGTCTGTAGGCATATACACCGAGAAAATTAGTATGGAGCCATTCGGTGAAATTATCTTGATAGCTATAAGGCGCACGTTGTTACAGCTAACTCCTGTTACCGACGGAAATAGGCTCTTCCTCCACAACAAGGCCACTCCTCAATAAAGTCTTCCCCGAAGCACTCCCGCTGAGGTGTCAACTGCTGAGTTACCAGCAAAAGCAAAATCATCAACGATTTGTCCAAGAAAGGCGACATCATGCGGCAAAAGCCAAGTTTCTTGCAACGCGATGACGTCGGCCGCTACACACAGGCGCCTAACACAGTCAACAGATATTTTTATTGATTTACAATTAAAACTTATTAGGGTCGTATTATTCATTTAAATTTTGCTTTTATTCAATTTCAGAGTATCACCTCTGTCTGTGTCCTTCAAGCCAAAAATCATCCTGCATGAGTATGCCATACTTGTGTTTTGGAAGCGAGATCTTATAATCGTCATAACTTTTGGGTACCTTCATTATCATTTTCTCAATGTCAACACGTATTTGGGCTTTTTTCTCAACATAATCTGTGATATCACTCTGTTTCACCTGTTTATCGACATGGTAAATATACAAGACGATTTTTACATTTACAGCCTTAAACTTGCCCTTGGGTTCTATTACGGCATTGCCCATATTAGACACAAATCGACTTCTCTTCTTCTGCTTCTGTACCAAGGTCCACTCGCCGTCCTTAACAATCTGAGACATCGTCATTTAAAGTCAATTGGAGGACCGCTGCGGCCGTGTGTCCCGGACAACTCACAATGTTATCACTTATCTGCGACGCCACCACATGCCCCGGCTCAGTGTTGTTGTTTACGCATAGCTGTGAGCCTAAACTGGTTTCACACTCTTTTCGATTGCGCTCAATCATTGTCTTTGTGGCATTTATGTTCTGATCAGATGATATTGACGAGTCGTGGGTAGGTAGTGATATAGTTTCACTTTGAGTTACTAAACTTTGATCCGATGTATTTTTGTTGTTTATAGATATATGTTGCAATCCCATCGGCCCCCTATCATAATCACAACTGTCCATCATATGAGCTGCACCTCCTCGCTTTGAGTTTACATATGAATAACATGGACATTTCAGCGTCGTCAACTTTTTCAAATCTGCTATGTCACGCTTGATCGTTACTAGCTGACTTGCAGAAGCAAATTGTGATTTAATTTCATCAATTTCACTTCTCATCCTTGTTAAGTCTTTAAGAAGTTTGGTCACGTATACATGATCAAATAGTATTGGCGGTAGTTTGTGCAAATCTTTTGCAACGAAAACTGGCCGGTCATTAGGATGGGTTACTTTTAATAAGCAGATGATGTCCTCGATCTCACGTAGCTTTTTCCCATCTCTCTTCCTTGCAATCTTCCGCGTTGATGCTGTTGGAATCGCATCAAACAGAAGATTTTTAGCTTCTACAATATCACTATCTGAGAAAGCACTAATGCATATCCGGATTAGGCCTTCCTCGTCCATTATGTCCAGTTTATTGCACACGAAAGCTAACACTTCATTAATAACTACATTACAGTTCGCACATTTTACTGTTTTAGAGGCATTCATCCTGCACTCAATTTGACACGTCTGCCACGTCCGATCGGTAAGGTGCGCAACACGGGAATGAAATCTTATAAGATGCTTAAAAAAATGACAACACGATATGTTGCCGCTACTTTTGGATACTCCCCCAAAACGACTTGGATGTTTATAAACATTTGTACACAAATAAATTGACGGCTAGAATTTCATCATAACTGAAATAGATCAAAGAATATTTTGCAAACAAAACTGTCCAAAAGGAAGTCTCTTGATACTCAAAAATAACTGGGGAAACGTGACTGTACTTAAATGAAATGAAATTGTATATTGCCAGATTTACATCCACATAAAAATTATATAAAACATATAGAAAAGTTCAATAAACCTAAATAATACATATAGTGGAAATAAGTAAGTTTTGCATGATTAAATGACAAAATATGACGCTACGAACTAGGTTATCGGAGTATGGTAGGGCTGCCACCTTTAATGTAGGGGGCTATAGTCCCAGTTTCGCACTGCTTGCCGCGCCGCCACCAAGGAGTTAGCGGAGCGATGTACGGTATTAAAGGCATATCTATGCCTAGCCCTTCGAGTACAAAGGCGTGATGTTATGTAACATTCGATGCTACGACAGTAACACTCTGCAGACAGCAGAAGTCGTTGTACCAGTAGACACTGTAAATTTTCAGCAAGTTCATAATTTCACAAGATTTCACAAGACGTACGGCAATGCGTCATCGCTACATAGTGGACATCCCTCCCATACGCAAGAAACATTTTGGGAATACTTTTATTATGCGTACAGCAAAGGAGTGGCATTCCCTGCCGGAGTCTGTATTTCCTGTTAAAGTCAAGAGTGAATAGGTTTCTTCTAGGCAAAAGTGTTTCACCGTCGACCACATCATCGTTTTCCATAAGGTGAGATAATGGTCAAACGCGAGCCTATAAATAATAACTTGTTATCTATCAAGGCCGCAAGAATGCCGAAATAAAAATAATAATTACAGATTGAAAAACGACCGCGTAAATAAAACATTTTCGATCAGATATCAGTTTCATTCAAACAAAATCAACTATGTAAAACAAAGGAAAAATTCTGTCGCAGTAGATGCAACTTATTTTTTTTTTTTTTTTTTTTTTAATGCGTGGCGTCTCGCAGTTCGGCCAAAGTAGCCGTCCTCTGCTTAACCGGACAAACCTGTGGAGGACTAAGCTATGTAGCCTCCGGCCAGGCTTAAAGTTTCTAAACCTAAAGCGACAGCACTAAGGGCTACCCCAGTTGGGGTCGGACCTCGGCTCAGGGCGTCGCTTGGGGGATGGCAAAGGCCGGATCTGATAAAGTGATTCTACCATCCGTTCGGAAAAGCCTACGTGGAGAAGAACGGATAACTTAATTTTAGATCTGGCGTAGAATATTAAGAAAAAGTATTGTAAGTGGGTTGAGTTATTCAACAAATAATATATTCCTATTATGATTCACTTTAGCAGGTACTAAACTATACCTATACATTAAGGAGGCATGAATTTAACTTCGAATTCTTAATTTGGCAAAAGAAAAACGAATCCAACAAAACTCATATTTTGAAATGATTGCTGCTTTCTCTATCTCTTCATTGCGAGTCAACGTATTTACACAATCGGCCGCTTTTCTTAACGAGTCAAGTGTCGAAGTAAATCAAGTTTTCACCAAATTCTTATTACATTTCCCGGCTTTTAGCGCCTCTCCAAATTCCATTTGTGGAACATTTTCGTATTATTTTTTACTGTATATCTATAATATTAAGGAGGTAAACATTTTCAGCGGTTTTGTCCCCGTGACCAATTTTTCGGGGTTAAACTTAGCACTCAGCATTACTTACATAGTGTTTCTTCTTACTATTAACAATACCTGCCGCGCACGAAGGGTTCCGTACCATTATTGCAAAAACGGCAAAACAAGTAAAATTCTAAAATTTAAAAAACCCCCGACAGATTTTTATTTCATGCTACATAGTTTATCTAGTACATTGTAGATACGCTTCGATCGGCAATCTAGTGAACACGTTATTATAAAACGATATCTTGCGAAAACTCCCCGATTCAAACAGTAAAACGCCCAAAACTTTTGAACGGCTAAACCGATTTTATTCAAACATAGCTAAGAACACTCTCGACAAAATCACCTTTTAAACAAAAAAACTAAATCAAAATCGGTTCATCTGTTCATCATCTGACGCTATGATGCCACAGACAGACACACAGATACACAGCAACACACCTCAAACTTATAACACCCCTCTTTTTCTGGTGGGGGTTAAAAATCACGTTTGTTATTTTGGATATAAGGGGTCGTCAGGCGCCCTTGGTCGTCAGGCGCCTTTGGTCCCTGGGGTGGTCACGGCGTTAAATGTGTTCTGGTGCACCGGTGATGGGGGGTACTCCCCAGAGGAAAGTCCGTTGACGGACAGCCACAGCGGGTTCACGGAGTGCTAGCACGTGTCCATGTTCCCACTATAAGCGGCACAAAATCAAAATCAATTAATTTTTATTTTACATAGGCCTACATGGGCACTTATAAAACGTCGACAAAAGGTGCACGGTTCGGGTTGGTCGTTTCCTATGGAGAAGAACCGGCAAGAAACTCCATGGTTACTCTTTTAAAAATGGTTTGGTTTTACAATATTTCCATGTTACAGCATTAGTACTATGGGGGGACAACGTAGGCCCGACAATAAGTCGTAAGGAATTAAAAAAAAAAAAGTTTATATAATATATAACAAAGTTAACAAATATTAACTAACGTCTAGAAGGCCTACAATGTTCACACGTTCACAAAATAATCGGTAAAAGAATCTATAAAAAGTAAAAAAAAAATATATATATAACTAACAAGACTAAATTTAACATGAGGCACAAATGTTGTTATCAGTGCTGTAACTATTCTTTGCAAAGGGCTATAAAGGTGATTGCGAACTATTGTAAAAAGTCCAATTAAAAGATGAAGAACAAAAAAAAAATGAGACTGAGAATAGTTAGAGACATCCACATATTTGTGCCGTTTATGAGTTACCAGGGAAGCCGCATGCGCAGAAGGAGCTAAAGCCAAAATTTTTATCTTCAAGGTAGTCCTTGATTTTATAATATGCTTTTTTAATAAGGACACGTTTGATGTGATTTTTGAACTTTCCATCGGTCAGTTCTATAACTGACTTTGGCAACTTGTTATAAAAGCGTATATTGTTTATAGGAAAAGACTTGCTAGTTTTAGTTAATCTGAATTTGGGTATTACAAGTTCGTGCTTACTGCGTGTATTTAAATTATGTAAGTCGCTTCTAGTTTTGAAAAGCCCTCGATTTTTGCGGACATACAAAATACATTCCAAAATATAAAGTGAAGGTAGAGTCAGTATATCGATCTCTTTAAATTTATCTCTGAGGGACTCGTAAAAAGGACCCATTTTATAGATCGCGCGGATTGCCCTCTTTTGTAATATGAAAACTGAGTCAACATCTGCTGCTGATCCCCACATCAGAATGCCATAAGACATAATACTGTGGAAATAAGCATAGTATACTAACCTAGCTGTGGCTACATCGGTTAAGTGCCTTATTTTCCTTACTGCATATGCAGCTGAACTTAACCTTCCCGAAAGAGTTCTAATGTGCGCGCCCCACTGCTATTTTGAATCGATAGTAATCCCTAAGAATACAGTTTCCGTTATAACTTCAAGATTTTTGCCGTCAAGATTTAAGTTTAGGTCACGTTGTGGTACATTTGGTAAAGAGAACTTAAGACATTTTGTTTTTTTCGCATTCAGTAAGAGATTGTTAGCTGCGAACCATTTTGAGAGAATAATTATGAGGACACCGTAATGTTTTAATGGTTTAGAGTCCCACACAACTGCGCTATCTCCTCCGTCATGACCATTATTTTCTCCAGCGAATAAAAGTTCACTATGGTAGGTTCCGCTTCCAGTCTATTCAGATGTAGCTAAATACCAGTATTTTATATGGAGCAACCACCTATCGGACCTCCACAACGGTAATTAGGTAATACAGAACTGGTGTGTTTTTTCTGGCTCCTGACCTGGCTACTTGTTACGTATTTCAAAGGTTTCCAAATGACAGCCGGAACGAACAGGTTAACATGCTGGCCAAGGTACGGATGTAGATACTAATGAATCACCCATCCACGAACCGACCTCGGCAATCATTGCTTAATTGGAGATCGACCCGTGCGGCTGTTATTATTTAAACACGAGCTCCTCTTGTACTAATGTCCCTTAATCCTTGACAAGCTTACAAGCTTTTATTTAACTTGCAATGTATGTATGTGTGTGTCAAATCATGCAACTGAATTTTAAAGCAGTTATCCTCCATAGATTAAGATGCAATTTTGCATACACGTTTAGTTTAGATGACAATGCATTGTTAGCTAAGTGACGTCATTCTAAATCCAATATGGCGGACGGCCCAAGATGGCGGACTAGTTATTTTTTGTGCACTGCCATGATATGGGTATCAAATGAAAAGGTTTGCGGAGTAGAATACAAAAAAAAGCTCCTTTAAAAAAAGTTTGTATAATGAACATATTTTTTATAACATAAAATAGTACCTATTCTCAATACATTTAATCCATTGGGTTGATCTGGTGCAAACAGACACAAATACCGGGCGATCAGCCAGACCAAGCGAACGGCAGAGTTAAAAGAACGCCAGTGGAAAAACAAAGAAAAATGTCCATTGTTACAGAGAATAGGTCCCGAGGGGATTGAGGTCCTTTAATTGCTACGTTGAACCCTATAGTGGATTTCTATCGATAGAGGGTTTTATTTTTTCCTGTTTTCTTGACTTACTTGTTGTAAAAGATGGAAGTATTATACAGAGTCAATTTAAAATGATGAAGACGTATAGAGTTACGTAATGTTGGGTTAGAGGCTGTTTGTGTATTTGAGTATTTTTTTTATAAATGCACCCACGATACCGGAGAAATTCCTAGTGGAAGGCCATGTTTAAAAAAAGGGTAACTCAATTTAAACAAAATAACTACGCTGTTAAATAGTCTTAAGTTTTAATTTCAAGTATTCATCTATAGATGAGGTATTCCTGATTACTGAATTAAAGATTTGAAGTTCAATATTTGTCAAACTTTACTTTCTGATATTTCAGAAACCCGCCCTTAGTCAACAACGGTCTATGGTTGCTGGTAGTGTCATCATCATCATTAAATCAAATCAATCAAAATTTCTTTATTCAATTAGGTCATTAAGCGGCACTTTCGAACGTCAAAAATAAATTTTTTATGTATTAATAATTGATTCTACCGTCCATTCGGAAATGTAGCTTGTTATGGAGAAGAACGGACAAGAAACTCCACACTTACACATTAAAAATATAAAAAAGTGTTTTACAAGTATTTGGTTACAATAATCTTGTAGGAAAAATACATATATGTGAGAAAGATGTAAAAAAAACGCACTTAAAAGCGTCTAGAGTAAAACAAACAATTAAAAATACAATAAATAGGTAATTAAAAACAGGCGGAGGCAGCTAAAATATGACCAATCCCAACTGATGGCGCCCGTTCACGAACATGACACATGGATCGGCACCACTCAGCTCAACCATCATGAAGGGAACCGAATGATCCAACACATGTGCCACCATCAGAGAGACATTAGAGAGAGCATGACACACTCAACTGCCAGGGCACACTGAAGTCAACGAACGACACATAGTTACAGTAAATGGTAGATTTACAGTTGGTACATAGTACTCACATATGTGCTGTGCAGTTATATAATCCAAAAAATAAATTGAGTTTATACAACACAAATATACATTATAATTATTCGTACAGTCTTCAGCAGGTCCAACAATACTTCATAACTTTTCTGCTTATCACTTGTTTTTGTGCCCTAGTGGCTGTGGAGCTGGAATAGCGTTGGGCCAAGCATTTTTATCAGCGATGTAATCCCCCAACCTATAATATGCCTGCCTGCATAGTGTGCGTTTTATACAAGTTTTTAAATTTCGTCTCATTCAATTCTAGAATGTGTAGCGGTATTTTATTGTAAAATTTTATACAGTACCCCATAAAAGATGACGCTACTTTAGCCAGCCTGAAACCTGGTTGAATTAATTGGTCCCTATTTCTAGTAACATAACTATGTCTATCGCTGTTTTTACTAAAAAGATGTAAATTCTTTCTAACGTACATGATGTTTTCGTAAATATATTGACACGGTACCGTCATGATGTTAATGTCCTTAAACAGTTCCCTTAGAGAATCGCGCCGGCGAAGATTGTATATCGCTCTGATGGCTCGTTTTTGTAGAACAAAAATTGACTGAATGTCTGCAGCCCTTCCCCATAGTAATATGCCGTAAGACATTATACTATGAAAGTAACTAAAATAGACCAGCCTCGCGGTATCTACATCAGTAAATTGACGAATTTTTCTAACAGCATAAGCCGCCGAACTTAACCGCCCCGCAAGTGATATTAAATGAGGACCCCATTGTAACCTTGAGTCTAGCGTGATACCCAGGAAAACCGTTTTGTCGACGAATTCTAGCTTCTCGTTGTTTAATATAATGTCACAATCATAACTTTTGACATTCGGCAAGGCAAATTTTACACACTTAGTTTTTTTAGCATTCAAAACTAAATTATTAGCAATGAACCAATTTAGAACTTGCCGCAATGCATTATTTACGTCGGCAACGTTACTCGTACGTCTATTTATGTTAAAAATCAAAGAAGTGTCATCAGCAAATAACACCATGTTTAGTTTGTTTTTCAATAGATGGGGTAAATCGTTAATGTATACTAAAAATAAGAAAGGACCTAAAATTGAGCCCTGGGGTACCCCCATTTTCACGTTCAACCCCGACGAATTGACACCGTTTATTTGAACTAATTGCTGTCTATCATTCAAATAGGATTTTACTAAATTTAATGCTGATTGGCCTAGCCCGTAATGCTCAAGTTTCAAAAGCAATGTTTCATGATCAAAGCAATCAAACGCCTTCGACAGGTCGCAGAAGATACCTATGGCATCTTGTCCCTCCTCCCACGCATCAAAGATGTGTTTTATTAAGGTGACACCAGCGTCGGTTGTACAACGTCCTTTGGTGAAACCATATTGTTTCAGCCGAAAGACTTCCTCTGCTGGACATAGGCCTCCCCCAAGCATCGCCACATTGACCGGCCCCATGCGTCTCGCATCCAGTGGATCCCCGCAACCTAATGACCTGATGCGAGCAATGTGCCTGTAAGAGCTGGTAGTGTAATTACATAAATTGCATGTTTTTGTTTTGATTTAATGGCCTTATATATCGGTTCCCACGACGTTTCACTAAATGATTTCATAAGACCCTGTTTATGAAAATGGTAAAATACTGTTTTTTGGATACTGATCTCTGATACGAAATGCATTACATATCTTGGTAATTTTACAGCTGTGGCTGCCCCCATAATAACAAAAAAAAAATCACTTATCCCCGGGTGGTCTTTGTTTTCAAAAGAGCTTATTTCCATGTCAGGTTATTTTTCAGTAATGGAAAAAAACAGTTAAAGCTGTGTCATGTGTCCTTCTATACGAAAATGAGATGTTTGTCTGTAAGTCATGTGTTAAGAAATATGTTACTTTTCGTATTGGATTAAGGCTAGTTTTTAACATGACAGTGACGATGGCATTCATAGATTTTTTCCTAGCAAAATTGGAAATAATGCCTTTTGAAAAATAGCTCGCTACCTACTGACCGATGAGTATAAGGGTTGAATCTCCGGGTTCGTTTCTCGGCTCGGGTAAAATAATAACATATCATCACGCCAGTAAAGGCCACACCTGAAGTACCTATTCTCAGAATGGTTAAGTAGTGTAGTACTTACTGCCGGTTTCCCGGGTCTCAATTATCGGGCTGTTAACGTAATCGACGATTAATCGCTTGTTAATTCTACTTTCAGTTTCTCTACACCCAAATGTGACAAGTGGTTGCCAGATTGTCACATTTGAGAAGAATCTCGAATTAACCACATGTTACAGCAGTTTTGGGTTTCTGAGAACCTTTTTCAATGTTAATCTCGTGTCAACGAGCCTAATTTATAATTATTGGAAATTGGTCGATTATTTGCAGATTAAAATTAATATTATGATTTGAAAGCTTATATTACGATAAAAAGATAATAGGGGTCGACGAAAACTATAGTATGGGTTGAGTTATAAAAATATGTTAATTTAGATCAATTATTTAATTAGCAAGATTTAAAAAAATAGGATATCACAAACTTTTTAAATTAATTACATTATAAAAACTTGACACAATTATCAAAAATAGTTATTTTGTATTTAGGTAAAAAAAAAAGCATACTGTTACTGACCTGGGAATCGAACCTCCCTCACGCGCATTTATTTTGACTGAACCCTGTACTTAGTACTTACCGAGGTTAGTTTCTGGATAGTTTTTTGTTTAACTTGAAGCGGCTGGGGTGGTGATCCCGCCAGGGTAAGCAACACTTACCAAGGTCAGTCTTGGGATGGGTGACCATTTTTTATTGGATCGCCTATTTATGGATAGGTGACCCCGCCAGGTTAAGCAACACTAACCAAGGTCAGTCTTTGGATGGGTGACCATCACCACAAAAATTTTGGTCACCCATCCTAAAGTCACCCCACTAGGTTAAACATTATCTACCAAGGTCACCTATCCACAAAAAACAAGCGATCCAAAAAAAAGTTGCTTACCCTGGCGGGGTCACTCATCTAAAAACAAGCGAACCCAAAAAAAGTGGTCACCCATCCAAACACTGACCTTGGTAAGTGTTGCTTACCCTGGCAGCGTCACCCATACAAAAACAAGCGAACCAAAAAAAAGTGGTCACCCATCCCAAAACTGACCTTTGAAAGTGTTGCTTACCCTGGTGGGTCAGCCATACAAAAGAAACGAACCAAAAAAAAGCGGCACCCATCCGAAGACTAACCTTGGTAAATGTTGCTTAACCTGTGTGGTGTCACCTATCCAAAAACAAGCAAATAAAAAAAAACGTGGTTACCCATCCAAAAATCGTCCTTGGTAAGGTTTTGCTTAACTTGGTGGCTACACCAACCCAGCCGCTCAAGATAAAATACTATTTAAAGTTACTGATTACGTTATAGTATCGAATGAAGTGAATGAATACCAGCTAGGGTGGCCAACCGAAATTAATTATTAATGTTACAAGCGATTACGTAATTTCTCGATGATGAATTGTTGAGAAACTCACTGACAACTGACGGCTGGTTAATTTGTGAAAAATTGTTAGCGGATTTGAGATGTGACGTCTACTTCAGAAACCGGCCCTTACTGTGTGGTATGTGTGCCACGAGTGATTGTGTGAGTGAGTGCTTGAGTATGGGTGTGAGTGTGAATAGTGATAAATATTGATAAGGATAGGTGAACTAAGCTTTGCTAATTATAACTCACACACGACACAAACTCACTATTTACACTCACGCACTCATTCACACACTCACTCATGACACACATACCTCACGTTCATGCACGATCTGGCCTTTTTCTACGCATAACGCTCATTTGAAGAGCTGTTTGTATATTTTTTTTTTTGTCTTGCATGTTTACATTGTCTACATTTCAATTGCATAAAATAATGATAATTGGAAGTGCGGAGTCTCCTAATATAAGCAATTCCTTACTTAAAAGGTGATCTCCAATAATATGTAACGAAATGCCCTTTGTAATTGAAATAAACATTTTAATAAGCTTTTTTTTAAACATGTTTATGGAAAATCCACATTTCGTCAATTATGTTTAAGTCCCTTAAAATAAACAAAATAACAGTTGTATTTCTCAGTACCAGCCCAGAGTTATTCTTTGTTCACGGTTAATGGCAACAGGCAATAAGGTCGCTCCCTATTTCATCGTACTAAAACATAACTGGAGAAATGTGTATTTACCATACCATACCTATGTTTCATCCAAAGATTACCCCATTAAGCAGGTAATCTGTGGTCATACCCTTTGAGAATACAGGCGTGTTGATTTTTTCTATTTAGGGTTCTGTAGTCAATCCTTATAGTTTCGCCATGTTCTTCTGTCCATCTGTCCGTAGCTTAGATCTTATACTATTAGTAATAGAAAACTATAGTTTGGCGTGGATACACAAATTAATCACGTCGACTAAGTGGTAAAATAAAATAATGAAAAACAAAAATTACCTAGTTTACTTGCTGTACAAGAGATAATGCATTTTTTTCTCGTCTGTCTCATGGCGGGGGTATCGTTGGATAGGTGATTCAAAAATATTACGGATATGTGAAAACCATTTTTTCGATTCAGGGATTCGTTTACGTAAAATTCTGCTTTAAATTGCAAACTTTTGTTAGAGTGTCGCGTCCCTCTGCCAGCTAATTGGTTGATTTTGGATATGTGAAAAAAAAACACGGCCGTAGTATATACTTGTATAATGAAATTAAATGGCAAACTATCACAGCTTAGTAGGCTTTACAAGTTTAAAAGTAATGTTTATTTATTTATTTATTAAAACTTCATGCAACATAAAGGTACATAGGCGGACTTAATGCCTGAGGCATTCTCTACCAGTCAACTAAGGGTGGTGGAGAGATAACATGGCAGGTGCATACAAAAAAAGTTATAAAGTAAAATGGGTACAATAGTAGATATATAAAGCTAAAATAAACATACTTATATATTTACGATATTAAATACAATAAATATATACACACATCAACACGGTCTAGGTACCACTTTTCGAGTTATTTAATTGAGTATGAAATATGTCTAGGGATATTTCATACTCAATTAAATAACTCGAAAAGTACTGGCCGCATTGGAATCTTTTATACACCGATTCGTTTGTAATTTATCTCAGACTAATTCCAAATTCAATTTTTTGAAAATTCTTTTGTTTCGGTGGCATAAAAATGTCTTGATGTGTAGGAGAGGGAATTTTCATTTGTGCGAAATTTAGAAAACAATACGAATTACGTTTAGTTACAGTTTTTTTTCATTTTTAAACGAAAGATAAAGTTAAAATTGAGGTATTGTAGCCATGCAACGCCAACATTTGACGAGGGCGGAGATGTTACGAGCTGTGGGAATGCTGGAAGCTAGGTCTGTTCAGCGTAATGTTGCTGAGACCATAGGAACCCACCAAAATGTAATTTGAAGATTGTGGACACGCCATCGTACCACAGGTGAAGTAGCGGAGAGGCACCGGGGGCCAAGTCGCATCACTACCACCAGACAAGACCGATTTTTGCAAATTACTGCACGAGCTCAACCAAATGCAACGGCGACTCAATTGGTCCAAAGGCTGCGAGTGGAACACCAAGTGCTTGTGAGTGACCAAACTGTAAGAAGGCGACTGCATGAAAGCAATCTACGCTCTCGTAGACCACTCCGGGTCCCACCTTTACGGAGAGGCAATCGTGGGCGACGATTAGAATGGGTTCGGAACCACGTGGACTGGGGCCGTGAGCAATGGTCCAATGTGCTGTTCACGGATGAATCCAGGTTCGGCTTCCATCCAGATTCACGAAGGACGCGTGTTTGGCGAGTTCCTGGACGATGGAGCCGTCTTCAGAACACTCAGGAAGTTCACCCATACCAAGGAGGAACAATTATGGTTTGGGCAGGAATTCGTCTTGGAGGACGGACGGATCTCGTTTGGGTGCGGGGCAATATGACGGCAGAACGATACGTCTAACAGGTGCTGGGGCCCGTAATCTTGCCCCACAGAACACAAATGGGGCAAGATTTCCTGCTCATGCACGACAATGCCCGGGCACACACGGCGAGAACGGTATTAGCAGCTTAGTTACATACACACAATGTTAGGGCCTTAGACTGGCCTGCTCAATCGCCAGATCTAAATCCCATTGAGCATGCGTGGGATATGCTGCAAAGAAGAGCTCTGAAGGAAGTTCCTGAAAATCTGGCTACAGAAGATCAACTTTTTGCGCACCTCAGAAGGACATGGGACAATATTCCGCAGCAAGACATTGACAACCTTGTTCTGAGCATGCCGAATTGTTGCCGATGTGTTATGAACATCATGGGCGCTTTCTCAAACTACTAACTTCAAGTTTATAAACACATAAAATGATTTTTCTATTTTTTTCAGTCTTTACTCATAAATTAAAAGTTAATTCATATAGGGTTTCCGTCTATGCTTTATTTTTTTTCCATAAAATCCTGAAATTTTAATCGAAGTACCTTAACCATTATTAAAAAATGGTAGAATATTAAATAACGTATCTTTTAAATATATACATGTCATATAAATAATTAACACATTGATAGTAATTCGCTTTTTTAAAAATATCCCTAGACCGTTTTGATGTGTTTATATACATATTATTATATCAAGTAATAGAAAGGTGTTTTATTGAGACGACTCTGCTAATCGTGTAGAAAATAATTCCGTAATTTATTTTTCTCAAACATGCTTGGAAATATGAGCATTATTTTGACAACCTTCTTCGAGATAAATCGCAATTGCTGTACTGGCCAAATACATGCGAGCAGCGGCCGGCAAAATTTGTATGAAAATCCATATCTGTCGTGTGTAGCGGCCAAATAAATTCCATAGTAAACTCATATCTGTCGTGTAATTTAAAATGGAACGATCTTTTACTCCGAATCATGGCAACCAAGGAGGTAACTTATCAAAGGTTTTATTTAAATTTCGGACTCGGCTTCATACAATTCCATAGACCGCAGAATGGGCGAATAAAAGTCGCAGTGCGTGCTATGCCTAAAGCGGGAATCATTATTGTTGTTCGTCATTGATTTTGAAAAGTAATAATTGTATTTGTCAAAATGAGTTCTAGGTACTACTTATTTTTAATTTCTGCGCATTATTTGAGAAAAGCACTATACAAGCCTTGGCCACAACTAGGCATTGATGTAAGTAAGTAATTCTTTATTTTGCAAATATGGGTACAGTACATGGTGATATACAGATAAAAAGTAGGTTTGGCCATATTTTACCAAGAGGCATGCAAAAGTTATAATTTTACGCTAAAATTATAAATAAAGGCAATTAACAGACACGTCGAACAGTTTTAAATCACAACTTAATATATCTAGGTCACCCGCAACACAATTTATATAGATTACAATTATACATTTGATTTCATTTATTTACACAAACAGTTAACATTGTGTAGAATATTGGGTACACAATTACAGAAATTGGTGGAACATAACTGCAATAAAAATATCACATAAATATTAATTAAATTGTTCTAGCAAATTGTATATTGATTTAAAATGTGTTACAAATAGATGTGATGTCATATTAATCGAATAAATATAAGCTGCAAACCATTATATCATCAAATATACCACAAAAAACTAAAAAATAAATAAATAATAGAATGTCAAATTTATCAAATATGTCACAAAAAAAATTAGCTTAACAATTGTATGTTCAATAGAATATTATCTCACAAGCAAATAGAATGTCAAATCAATCAATATGTCACGAATAATTAGAATGTCAAAATAATCATATAATATGTCAAATAAATAAATATGTCAGAAACATTATTAGAATGTCAAATAAATCCAGTGTATGTCCCAAGAACTATAATGTCAAATAAATCCAAAAAAAAAATATATGTCACAAGCAAATTAGATTGTCAAATTAATCAAATATCACAATTTATATTATTATAGACACGTTTCATTATTATATACAATACTTGTTCACAATTCTTTCTCAGTGAGGAATTCGCTGACAGTATAGTATGCTTTATGCGCTAAAAAGCTTCGGAGCCTGTTTTTAAATAATGAAAGCGGCAATTCTTTCCATTGCTTAGGTAATTTATTATAGATGACCGAAGCCATGCAGTAGACACTCTTTTGCATTAGTGCCGTTTTGGCGGGATGGGAGCATAGTAGGCTATTGTCGCGTCTATTACGTGGAATTACGTCAGCCAGACGCTTAAACCGATGCGGGTTCGATTTCACAAACACAGCTACTTCCATTATGTACAGACTAGGTAGTGTTAATATTTTGTGCTGTTTAAAGTATGGCATGCAACTATCAGTGGATTTAAGTTTAAACATCGCCCGTAGACATCTTTTCTGGGCTTTAAAAACGGTTTCTCTTTCGGTTGAATTGCCCCAGAATATTAAACCGTAACGTAAGTGGGATTCTACTATGCCGTAATAAGCAGTAAGAAGTGCATCCATGTATACTATTGGGATAGTGAATATAGAGCGTATGCGGACTTACTAATTTTCTTACATAAAGTTTCAGTATGCGCTTTCCAATTTAGGTTTTTGTCTATTATCAGTCCCAGAAATTTTGTATTTTCTACTTCTTCTACTGCTTCATTGTTGTAGTTTATATCAGGGCTAATTCTAGGAATCCGCTGACTAAAATGTACAACTTTTGTTTTTTTCAAGTTCATTTTTAAATTATTTTCCTCTAACCAATTAACAACATTTTTTAAACAATTATTAATGTCCGTTTCATACGTCTCCTCACTTTTACATGGGATTGTAACAGTACTGTCGTCCGCAAAAAGTGTTATTGGTTGTTCAACGCATTCAGGTAAATCGTTTATATATAGTATGAACTCAAAAGGACCCAACACGCTCCCCTGTGGCACTCCAAACATAACTTCACGCTCTGAGGATCGATATATCTCTTCGCGCTTGCTGACTGGATTAATTTGACAAAT
The DNA here is from genome assembly GCA_964057195.1 of Orthosia cruda. Lineage (NCBI taxonomy): Eukaryota > Metazoa > Arthropoda > Insecta > Lepidoptera > Noctuidae > Orthosia > Orthosia cruda. Next base: position 11,032,871 of record OZ059835.1, on the reverse strand, counting down.
TTCGGTTATTTGTTTTCGGTCTTTAAGGTAAGACTCAAGAAGACTAAGTACATTGCCTCTAATACCGTAAGCTTCAAGTTTTCTTAAGAGAATATCATAATCTACGTGGTCAAAGGCCTGTGTCATGTCACAAAATATGCCACATACAGGTGTTCGTTTGTCGACATTCTGAATAACATTATAAATAAAGTCATATATGGCCATATTGATAGTTCTATGTTGTCTAAATCCTTTCTGTTCGTCACATAGAACATTATTTTTTTCAATGTATTTATTTAGTTCGTTATAAATGTATTTCTCAAATATTTTGGCTATCACAGGTATAAGTGCGATTGGCCGGTAATATTCCATTAATTCTCTATTCTCTTTCTTAAATATTGGCTTTATTATTGAAGTTTTTAAGGCATCTGGGAAGATGCCTGCGCTGATACTAAGGTTAATTATATGACTTAAGTGACCACATATTTCCATTGACACGTGTTTGAGTATTTTTGTACTAATACCATCATATCCTACGCTACTTGTATTATTCAAGGTCATTATTATTTTATGTATTTCTAAAGGAACACTAGGCGCCATGAACATTGATTTAGTGCTCGTGTTTATTTTGCAGCGTTTCGGTTGCCCGGTGTCATTCGGTTTCGGCTGAATTTTATCGACAAAGTAATTATTAAACGCTTCTGCTATGCTCTTGGGATTTGATAGAATAGTGTTTCCAACCTTAATTTTATAAATATTTTGTTTAGGTAAATTATGCTTTGCGCGATTAATAATTTGCCACGTAGTTTTGGATTTATTTTTGGATAATTTAATTTTATGATTGTTTTGTGCTTTTTGTGTCAAGTGTATAATTTTTTTGTGCAATTTTGAATATTTACTGAATTTAGACTTACTATCTCTACTTAGGTTTAATCTCATCTGCCACAGAAGTTTTCTTTTTCTTTGGCTACACAACTTAATTCCTTTTGAAAGCCACTTAGGTTTTTTAATAACATCAATTTTGATCAATTTAATTGGAAAACACAAATCGTACAAAAGCTTGAAAGAGTCGATAAAATTGGTATAAGCTATATTCGGGTCATCCGTGTCATAAATCTCAGAAAAAGTAAGATTTTTGATGTGGCCTTTGAACTTGGCTATGTTTTCCACACTATAATCCCTTCTAGCCGCATACCAACAGTTCATGACACATTTTGTTTGAACAGGACAGTAAAGGAGCTGTGCCGTGTGATCGGATAACGCAAATTCTAACACATCAGTTTTGCAAGATTTACCAAAATTATGCGCAAAATTGTCAATACATGTCATGCTTGCCATGCGAGTAGGCTGTCTTAATGCCAATATCAAGTTATACCTCATTAACAAATATTCAAATGAATTTGTTTGATTATTTTTTTTAAGTATATCTATGTTGAAATCGCCAGCAATAACAATGTTTTTATAACGTGCTCGTGATATTTCTCGCAATACAGTTTCAAGTTTATCTAAGCAGTAGTTAAGGTTATTTACATTTGATACTCTATAGATACAGATTACAATTATCCTATATTGCGTAAGCTCAATAGCACAGCATTCAAATATGCCTGAACAAGATAAATTAGAAATTTTAGGTAATTCTTTCCATTGTATCCCATTTCTAGCTAGGATGCAAGCTCCCCCTCTTTTTTTCCCCTCTCTGCAGAAATAGGCAGCTAAAGAATAATTTGGAATATATAACTGATTTTGATATCCTTCCATAATAAAATGCTCTGTAATACACAAGACATCCACATGTATGTTTTTTTCAGTAAGTTCATTTAAACATACAGTGAGAAAGTTAGTTTTTGTTATTAAGCCTGCAATATTTTGATGCAGGATTTTGAGAAATTTATTGGAGAAAAAACAGTTCACCAACTTGGTCACTATTGCATTTACGTGAGTGTTGGGATGTCCCACTATGGTCTTCTTCAAGGAGGTGGATATCGTCGCTAACTTCAGTATAATCTTGATTGTAGTCAATCAAAATTTTGGATTTAATCTGGTCAAAAACGTCTCTCCATCCGTATTTGTTAATTTTTCCTGTATTGTCAGAGAACATGTCAAAAGTCAGGGTGTAATTAGTGTCGAAAAAGTATGCATATTCGTTGTTTTTTATGTCCAAATTAAGGAGGTTGTTGAATAACTCGACTTTATAATTGTGGATTAGTGCACCTCTTATATAAGTCGGAGCGCATATAACAATATTTGTGTGTTTAGTGTTTTTCAGCGAGTTTTTCAAGTTGTTAAGGATATCTAGATACTCGTTACTTTTTATATCGTTTTCTCCAATGAAGATCAGGCAATAGTCTTGTATTGTGAAGTCTTTTAAGTTGTCTTCGACGGAGCTTAGCAATTCTTCTGTGGTAGCGTTATTCAGCAAATAATGACAGTAGCCAAATTCATTAGAGAAGACTTCTTCAATTAACGACAGCTTTCCTTCAGTACATCTACTACTAATTATAGCGAGTCTATTTTTAGGTTTTGGTCGAGATACGCCTACTGGTTTTTTTGAGGCAACATTACCCAGGTGTGAAGTTGGTGTCAAGTTTTGTTTTTGTGTCAATGTTTCATAAATCGCTTCGGAAGTTTGCGTTTCTTTGTTGAGAGTGTCTACTTTTATTTCTTTGCTATAATTTATCGAAGTCTGAGAGTCATAACTTGAAGCAGTTGGTCGAATCTTAGATTGCTTAGATTTTTGTTTGCTCGACGATGATGGTGTGCAAATTTTTCTACCAGGCGTTGTAGTGTATCTATCTCACTCGCACGTTCACTTTGCCATCCCCACTTTCCCCCACACTGACATACACAATCTCGTGCGCACCGCGTCAGTATTACGAGAGCCGCTGGCCAGAGTAGACGTGTTGAAGTGTGGTCATTTAGTGCGTGAACGAGCCTGTGAATTGCCCCATAGAACCGGTCACTACAAATGGCGACGAGGATAAAGTAAGAAAAACATTGGTGTAAATAAAAAGAAGAAGGATTGGGGTAAGTAGATAATGCATGACATGACACACGGTTATTTGTTATCGTTAGGCGCCCACATTCCGTTATGAAAATAAGACATTTAAGCAGGTCCTAAGTGTAAAAAATAAAAAAAAAATTACATAGTAAATACCTATTTGTTGTGTTAACATCATACGACTGCTTAAACATAACAATGTAGCGGAAAATAAATTCTGCCTAAGTATTGAGTAAATAACCATACCAGATTTTAATAATAAAGGACATTTAGTATTACCAAGGTAAAGAAATTCGTGTTATTCTAATCAAAGAGCCAAGGGCCATGACTAAGTTGTGTCTAATAACAAAAAACTGTGTCGTTAAAGAAACATCAAACTAACTATTCTAAAACGATTGTAAATTATATTGGTGGGTAGGTAAATAACAAAATTTACTTTACGATTTCAAATCATAACATCTGATTAAAATAATAAAATCGATGCATTGTTATTTTGAACCTAACTACTGCGGCTGCAACGCGGATATCTTTGTAATATTTACACAGACAATCGAGAGTCTACCCTATTTAATGGAATCATTCTCTGATCACCGTTAATAATTCAAATGGGGGTTCCCATAGATCGGGAAATACGTTTTGTTTGACTACTTAAGTTTTATGGCAAAAATATTGTGATTTCGTTTCCATTCGGACACATTTGGACACTATTCGAAATTGTGGTACATCGATGCTATGGAATTTCGGTAATTCGGAAGTTTGATTTGATGACTTAGGAGAATTAGTCATGGGGCACATGACATTCGAAATCAAGCAGTAAACCCAAAGATTATATAGTCGCTCTAGTGAAGTTTGCAGTTACAACCACGCCTATGTAGAAATCCTAATGAAAGAACTTAAAACATAGGTATACACGCACTGTCTGTTTATGTGAATATGTACATTGTAGGAACATATATACCTAAATGCCTACGTATTTATTCATTGTTTATCGAGCCTAACCATTAAAATAAACAGGTTAAAATTGAATCGTCTACCGATTAAAATGTTAATGACAATAAACAGTAACCTATAATATCACAAAGGTGGCTTGGGCAAAAATGTGTACTTCTTAATAACCAATACAATATAAAATTAAAATATCCACATTTGTAGCCGTAACTACTTAAAGGAAGGTCTCTAGTTTAAATTTAATCACGTCAAGCCACGCAGATTCTAAAATATTTGCAACATCCTAAGGCCAAGCAGTCATGTTTTGGTTACATAAGCCATGCATATGAGTCCAAATTCCTGATGTAAACAGCGGTGACTCATGAAAAGACAGTGCTATATAAAATACGTGTTTCAGTTACGTAGTTCTAGGGCTAATTAAACGTAAAAAGAAAAGTAATGATTGATTTATAAATAGATAAAGTTAGTTAAATTACACTATTAGTTAGTTAACAAATTCGTGTTAACTCTGAAATAATCTTTTCAAGACCTCGTTGTTTATTCATTGCCTACGAAGCATATACAGTACGTTTTGGAACAATATACTGAACTTACTACTTTCTGGGCACGAAAAAATATTTATGAGCTAGCTTCTTCCAGCGGCTTCACAACCGCGCAGGTCGAAATTTATTCCTAGTGGACATTACACCAGGGTAAGTGGCCTATGGGCTGTTCCGGAACGTGATCTGTCTTTGTGCCGAGTTTCAGCCGGATCCGTTCGGCAGTTCTAGCATGGTTGGGTGCCGGACATGCAGCCGTCCGTCCGTACTTTCGCATTTATAATATTAGTAAGGTTTCCGATCTGTCTGAAATGACAGTTGCCTACGATTCTACAAAAGGGTTTGAGCTGCTGACCCTATCAGGTATGTACATTTTTGAGAGTGTAGTGGTCGTGAAAACAGATTTACACCATTGCATTTGGAACATTCTTAATTATTTTTGTACACAGGACATACAAACTAAAATAAATATTTGTACAAAGACGAGTTTAGCTCTGGATTCGGTTTTCTACTACCAAACTTTTGAGTGGTGGAGAGAGTTTGTAAAAGAGGGTAGATGTAGTCAGGTGTAAAAAGTCAAACTAACACAGAAGGAATAAAATAAATCAAAAATATACTACGTACGTAACAATACCCAATATATACAGTTAGGCTGTTTGATTCTTGACACATCCGTTTGTAAACTTCAAAACATTAGAGTTTTCTTACTATATACCAGTCATCTTATGGTGGATATAAGATGTTTCAAAATTATAAAAAAAACTGAGTTAGTACAGGCATCTGGTCGCGCAACTACTATGACCATTTTGTTCATTGCAGTAAGATTATTAAAAGAAAAAAAAAATATTGTGTTAAAGCAGATGTTGGAATTAACTGTAGTCGCGCATTGTTTACTTGTATAAAGAAGCGCAGAATAGAATTTGATAAAATAAATACAAAATACGAACTATTTAGAGTACTACTATTTATGAGTTTATTCTGAATTCAAAGAAAAATGCTAAATATCAAGATGTTGAGTAAATATTCAATCTGTTAATATCATTGAAATGACAGCGAGATTGGTAAACTAATATTCACTGACTTTCACTCTATAATATATTAGTATATGACTGTCTTATTAAATCGATGGCAAGTTGTTGCTGAGAAAAAATATATTTAAGCAAGATTAGACCTAATTGGGCTAGAATACCCGTAGAATAATTAGTATATGGTGGGTCAGGTTTCAATCTTGTTGATTGTACACATAATTATATTGTGTCATTGTAAAATAAATTATTTTCAACTGAAAATTTAAAAAGAGGTGTCGTGACACTGAGATTCACGCCACTATACAATAATACAACACAGAATTTACACTTACAGTTTTCTGGGTATTTAAAGCGGGACGCCTGAATGTATTAGAGTAGATACGATGAGCAATGGCGATGTCTTTACTTTTCTTTACACATAAGTATGTATGTGTTACAAATATATAGTTTGAGTATGAGTTCTTCATTAACGTCAAACGGACAAAAAAGTTAGTTTACGGTCAAACTAAGATTTGCCTGACGGCTAAGCGTATTTCAAGCGAAAAGAAAGAACGTATTTATTTATTTAGACTTCATGCACAAAGGTACAAAGGCGGACTTAATGCCTGTATGGCATATGGTTGGCTACATCATGGGCGGGTGATGCCAGTTTAGGAGGCTGGATCCAAGGTGGCTGATGCCATAAGGTATGACTAGATCCTAGGCGAGTTATGTCAATTTAGTTAGATTCAAGGCGGGTCATGTTCTGTAATCGTGCCTATTTCATGTGGAAATAGTATTATGAAGACTAAACTCAATATACGTAGATAACGATATGATTTAAAGTGGTGTACAGCTTGGAGAGTGCGCTGGATCAGAATAGCCATATGGGCGCAAATCAATTAAAACTACCAAGTGCACTGCTGTTGTAAAAAGATACCTCGGGGACCAGACAACTATCGAAATGTCAGTTTTAACAAAGTGCGACATTGATAGCCTTTAAGTTATTTAGCTGTGAAGATATGCAATGTTAACGTTAACACTGAACTGTTTTTGTAAAACTATAAAGGTACCTACATAAACAGTTTCGTAGGTGACCACACACGACTGGTGTAGTGTATTGTCAGATTTCCAATGTCACGAAATAGTACTCGTAATTCGGGGACGTGTGACGTCTGCCGGGCAACGCTTAGCTCATGTGATGGATTGAGGCCTTGTCCCTGTCGCAGAGGGGAGGTTCGCTTTCCGGCGAATGGAGCATTATAGGCTGATTATGCTTATAGGAATAGTTGGAGTAAAAAGACGCTGCCATTTAATTGGTTGGTTGTTCTGCCATTAGATTGGCGGGTTTTGCTACCATTCAATTGGTGGGTTTTGCTATCATTAAATTGGTGGGTTTGCTACCATTAAATTGGTGGGTTTTGCTGCCATTAAATTGGTGGGTTTGCTACCATTAAATTGGTGGGTTTTGCTGCCATTAAATTGGTGGGTGGTTGCTGCCATTAAATTGGTGGGTTGCTACCATTAAATTGGTGGGTTTTGCTACCATTAAATTGGTGGGTTTTGCTGCCATTAAATTGGTGGGTTTGCTACCATTAAATTGGTGGGTTTTGCTGCCATTAAATTGGTGGGTGGTTGCTGCCATTAAATTGGTGGGTTGCTACCATTAAATTGGTGGGTTTTGCTGCCATTAAATTGGTGGGTTGTTGGTGCCATAAAATTGGTGGGTTGCTGCCATTAAATTGGTGGGCACTGCCATTAAATTGGTTGGTTGCTGCCATTAAATTGGTGGGTTGCTGTCATTAAATTGGTGGGTTTTGCTGCCATTAAATTGGTGGGCTCCTGCCATTAAATTGCTGGGTGGCAGCTGCCATTAAATTTGAGGAATTGTGACTTCCATTATAATACATCAACTCACACTTTTTTTTTATTTCCCAGTGATAATCTAGAAAATGTAACAAAAAACGTAAAAAACTAAAATCACACAAGTACTCATGTCACACATACTAATGTCCACGTACTAAGAGATTTTGGTGATAGCTTTATTTTCTCTCATTAAATTGAAGAAAAATAGGAGGGTGAAGGGATATTGAGAGCGTGAAAAAAAGACAAGAATCTGTCACGTGAAGAACAAACAATATAATTATGATAACATTAAGCATACCAAAAATACATTATACAAAATGAATTAATATTAAATATATTCTTAATAAAATCATTAATGAGGAAGGGATGTAGTGTATCTATCTCACTCGCACGTTCACTTTGCCATCCCCACTTTCCCCCACACTGACATACACAATCTCGTGCGCACCGCGTCAGTATTACGAGAGCCGCTGGCCAGAGTAGACGTGTTGAAGTGTGGTCATTTAGTGCGTGAACGAGCCTGTGAATTGCCCCATAGAACCGGTCACTACAGGCGTTAAGCAAATCTTTTTACATGTCTCGACAGTCTTTAGAGCTTTTTGTAAATCGGATTTTAATCGGAAGTTTTCACTATTGAGGTCGTCTATTTCCTGATGAGCACTCACAAGTTGCATCTTAAGTGTATTTATTTGTTCGTTCAAGTTGTTAACAGTGTCATCGTCATTATAATCGTGCAGGCTGTCTGGTATGCTCATCATTGTGGTGTCAAATAGTATTCTTTCATCGTCATTTGTCAAGACAGATAGGTTAGTTAAAGAGCCAGTGTTCGGTTTTCGAAGTGTGATATTATCTGTATCCATGTTAAATCCGTGGTTATGTGACGTAGCTATGTTAACTGAGGCGCCCTCTGTGAGCCCTTTTAGTAACTGATGTACAAAGTTATTTAAGATCAAATTAAATCTCGCAAAAAGTCACCGATTTTGTGACCCGGATTTGAACTTGATTTGTGAAGCGAGCGCCTGTCACATGTAGCTGCTTAAGCACCTGAGCCACAATGTAGTTAGCGTATCGTATTGAAATTAAGCAGCGTATGGTAAAGGACGACAAATTTGAATCTTGCAAAGCGATTGGTATGACTAATGGTAAGAATTTTTTTCCCACTTGACGTAGGTACACCTATGTTCGAGACACTAATGTAAACACTTTTTATGTTGAGTATGTTCACTTTGAATACAGTTTGGTTGATTAATTGTATTTTGCTTCTGATATATATCTGTCTGTCTGTATATTATCACTGTTATTGTTACTTTTAATTGTCACTTTTGTGGTTTATTGTGCATAGTCATGGTTGCTATTTTAACACTTATTATTTCAGTCACTGTTGAATTAGTCACTTTGATAACGTTTACACTGGTTAATTGGGACTTTTAAGATATATATTACTGACTTTTAACACAAAAGTACGATTTAAAGATTTTTAAATGAAATTTACACACAGAGCTTATTTATTTTGGTCACCATTTGTTAAGTTGGTACCCACTTTGGATGGATTGGTTTGGATGGACTTACGTATGTGTGCCTCGGCTTCGCCTCAGCCCACATTTACACGTTCGTCCATCAATACCTCTTTTGCTGGCCGCTGCAGTAATGTACTATTTCCATACTGACTGGTGGCCGTCCTGACATCGAGAAGAAGCGCATTCCAGAGAAGAATGGACTGAATGTGAAAGGAAGAACGAATAAAATCAGGAGACGGCGCCCGCGCAGTCGGTTTTGAATATATTTCACGCACATCGAAGTGCGTCTGCGCGAAACGTGCTGCCTAGTGGACGCCGGCCGGATTCTTTGGTCCAGACAGCCGTCAGTCTATCCCTTATTGCCCTAATATTATATATATTCTCCTATCCCTAATCTCCCGGCACGGCACGATATTGATCGACTCCCAGGAGCCTACCGCAGGAATCCCAGGTAAGTGCCTATAATATTACCGGCCAACCCTTGTGCCACCTTACACCCGTTGTTGGAACCAGTATATCTCCCAATAAGGAACGAATCCCCTAGCTTTCCACTGCTGCGTTACGGCAGTTTCGTGGGATACAGGTTCAGACAGGGACCAGTAAGTTAGTTAAGTAAGGCATAAGATAATGTCCGTCGTAGGGGTTTAATCATTTTAATTTTATGAACAAACAAATAACCACTATAAAAAAGGGCGCTGACGAACATGTCCGCGATAGAAAACTAATAAAAAAAACCTGCCTGTTACTATCCCACTGCAAGACAAAGGCCTCTTCTCGTACAGAGAAGCACGAATTACCACGTTTGCTCAATGCGGTTCAAACTTATATTAACTGTAACTCCAGGTTCCTTTACGATGTTTTCCTTCACCGTTGTCAGTGATATCCAAGATAAACTTAGAAAGTACATATAAATTGAAAAAGACATGTTGGTACTTTTTAACTGACTTCTCAAAAAGGAAGAGGTTTCTCAATTCGACCGTATATATATGTTTTTCTTATGTGTGTTCGCGGATAACTTCGTCGTTTATGAGCCGATTTTGATAATTCTTTTTTTGTTTGAAAGGAGATATCCCAAGGGTGGTGCCATGATAAGTAAACCAGGATCTAATGATGGGAGCATAAATAAATCGAGGGAACTCCTCAAATATTATAGGCATACATATAGCAATTTTGGTATTTTCACCAATAATGCAATCATTTGCACTCAGAAAGTATCATTTGGTGAAGTGGAACTGATGAAGAAGACCACAATGGCCACTGGAAAGCCGATATAAAACAGTGTATCCTAGTCCAGAATGCATAAAACCTGGAGTACCTGCAGTCTTCGGGATTCAGAACATCTTTCAACGGGTTCCGACCATATATATTTTTTTAAAACGGCATGAGTTTTTGGAGAGGTCCTACGAAAGGCGGTTTTGTTCCAGCGAGGATTCCCGACGAATGGCTGGTATCATATTTTTACTTAAGTTCATTTGTAACGTGGCTTACCTTTTAAGTTTCCATAGTTAAAACTTTTATTATCTTACTTATATCACGTTATGGTATCGTACTTTACTTGTATGCTTAAGTCATCATTAAACCGGTCGCAACTGAATTGAAGATTAGGCACTTGAATTTAGCTTTATATCTTTAAACCTGCGCCAATATTTCATTAAGTTTTTGTAAACTATATATATTGAAATATATTATAACGATATTGGCAATTTTGTCTTCCTTTTTTTAAATAATGTGTTTTACCTTTTCTATTTTTATATTATCGGTGTATTTCTTATTAATTCAAAATTATACGTTACCGTTGCGTTAAATAGTTTTAGTTTATAACGGTACAGTATCTACCTAACCATACTGGCAATACTGGTGTGATGTTATATGTGTATGTAGCATAAGGACGAAAAGGTAAAGTGTAACTATCCTAAATAAAAAAATCCTATAATGCCCCTCTTGCTCTCTCAGAGTTCCTTATAATGATCGGCCGGTAACAACTATAAAAACAATAAATTTATTTATTATTATTATAACTATGTGAGTCCAGTGTAATTGTCCCTTAGCAGGACACAGTTTTTTTTTGTCGGTATTTTATCGGTTACATTTCGGGGAGTGTGCGATGGAATTGCATGATTTAATTCCGCCCAGCCCGTTCCATCATCGGACAACCAGACGCACGGTGATGCGTCATCGGTACATGGTGGACATCCCACCCATACGCACAAAATGTTTTGGGGACACTTTTATTATGCGTACAGCTAAGGAGTGGAATTCCCTGCCGGAGTCTGTGTTTCCCGATAGCTACAATCTAGGGGTCTTTAAGTCAAGAGTGAATGGGTTTTTTCTAGGCAAGCGTGCTTCACCGTCGACCACATCATCGCTTTCCATCAGGTGAGATAGTGGTCAAGCGCGAGCCTATTGATAATAAAAAAAAAAAAAAGTTTTAATGGTTAAACAGAGCTGAAAAGTAAATTAGTATTTTAATATAAGAATAAATTTATTAACGAGATGATTAATGTATTATAAGTTATTGTGTAAAACAAATGAGGGTACTCGATATAAGTTGTAGAAAATATTCCATATATACGATTTTTGAATGAAGAGTTTGTATGAATATATGATTATGAATTAAAAATCGTTAACAGCTAGAACAATGGGATACATTTTATCATCGGTACATGATAAATGTGGAAGGTGTCAATTTAATCTGACGTTATGCATTAGGTAAAAAACACGTTCAAAGATTCCGTAAGGGACAAACAAACACAAATTAAGCTAATAAAAGCGTGTCACAATAGTAGATTGTATCATAAGGAAGCAAAATAATATTTAACGGCGAGGGCGCTTTTTGAATTCAGAGCGAAGTGAGGGATTCAAAGTACGTCGCCCAAGCCAAAAATATATTTTGTGCCCGAGTGATACACTCTACTTTTCATCACCCACTGTTACCGCCATATGCATGGCTCTTATTCAAAATTATCTACTTCAAGTATTTTCAACTTTTAGTTATACCAGAATGTGGCGGTAGTAGTTCAGCATTACATTTCCCGTCAGTGACCTTCCTTCATATTCATTCCTGCAGCTTCTACCATAGGTCAGAGCGATACAGCCATACAAGGCTAGAAGAAGATTGACCGCAACGGACGCCATATTGAAAGGAGTGCAAGTTCGTTCCAATCCGCATCCGCGAAAGCATCTCTTCAGAGCTTTTACCGCTAATAAATCTGAATTTCGTGATAAATCCAGGTTTTCGGGTCTATTTATGAAACTAGACCTACCTACTCATCAAGTTACATTGACTTAAAGTGCTGTGTAAGAAATAGGAAACATCAGAGAAAACAAGCTGGCTTGCCGCGTGGTTAACCTACAAATCGGGGACATTCAAGGTCCTAGCAGCAGGAAGGCGACTCCAGACCTCTATAAAGGTAAGGCGCTGGATCCTTCTCTAATACCTGTTTCCCCATACCAAAAATAACCTCATTTCCAATCAATGTATGCTGCCACATAAAGTTTATTACAGTCCACAAAACCGCCGATTCTCATAGCAAGGCTTTAAAACACCGCTCCAGTCTTTTAGAAGCCTGGAAAGAGCTGTTTAGACAGTTTCTATCCATTTCAGGGTAAATACCCCGCACTCCCTCATATTAGCTTTTAAGAACCACCCAAAAGGCTCGCGGCGCTAACAAATCTTAATATTAATAAATTATACTTATATAATTATATTATATTATTTATATAATTATATTTTATTATTTACATAATTATATTATTCATATTATATTATTTATATTTAAATTGTTTCCTACTATTATTAGAAACACGAAAGTTTGTGAGGATGGATGGATGTTTGTTACTGCAAAAATTACTGGACAGATTTTGATGAAACTACAAAAATATAGCTTATACATCAGAATAACACGTGGCTTTATTTTTTAGGATATAAGGAGATGTACTAATACAACGCGGGCGGAGCCGCTGGCGGTAGCTATTTATTCGTACTTTTTACTAATATTATAATTGCGAAAGTTTGGATGTTTAGATGTATCTTTGTTACTCAATCATGCCAGAACGGCTCTACGATTCTGGATGAAATTTAGCATAGAGATAGATTATAACCTGGAATAGCACATATACTACTTGTTATCTCGAAAAAAATTACGGTTCCCGTGCGATAATCTCCGACTTTTATGCGGGCGAAGCCGCTGGCAGAAGATATAATAGTGAGGAATAATAATAACCAAAAGGAAATAAAAGAATTCCACCAAGCTAATACTTTAATAAAGAGGTGGTAAAAAAAACTGCGTGATCAATATTTTCCGCGCTAACTGATACATAATAATGGCCCGAATATACCCTTTCTGCCAGTTTCCAATATGGCGAAACTGTTTTCTAATAAAAGCCTCTAAGGACCATTTCAGTGGACCATGAAGAATAACGAGGTGAAAACATTACCTGCTCGTGGCAAAGTGAAGACCGAGCGTAGAAAAAATCTTTATTTCGTAGGAACGACAAAGATAGAATTTGCTGTATAATTTGGACCTAATAGGATAACGACCAAAAAAAAATTTTTTTGTCTGTCAGGATCATTTGCTGGGTTGAAATTTTGCGTAACATCGCGTTTTAGTACAATTTTTATTCAAAAGTGACGTCATAAGCCCCCACGCCTGAACTTTTGATGCGCAATAGCTTTGCAAATTACTGATTTGATAAAGCAAAAACTTAATTTTCCAATATTTTTTGATAATCTAACCGACGGACTTATTATTATTTTATTCAGGACTCGTCCCTATTGCGAAAAAAACCGCTGGTTCATGGTATATGTTGTCTAAATATAGGTCACCCCCGTCTTTTGTTTGTGCAGTGACAAGCAATTATGAACGTGACTAGAGGACGAATAAACTGGTATAATACTCACAACGAATCTCTGTGTCCCTGAAGTGTCCCTTTTTTTTTTTTTTTTTTTTTTTTTTTTTTTTTTTTTTTTTTTTTGCTGGCAACACTGGCCAAGTGACATGTAAATTTTGTGCTCCGTATTTAAAAATTTGATTTAATTAGTATTTATGTGAAATTAGGGTGTAATTTTAAGTAAAAATACAACAAAACGGCATAAATACTCAGGATTATTGTTTTCCTGCCGAAGTAACTAGTTAAATAAGAGTTTTGCCCGGCTGTCGACCGTATCAAACAGCTGACGACCGAACTACGGAATTACATGGGGAGTATTGATCACTTAAGTTTTATAATTATAGCACACAATTTTCACTTTAACTTTCTAACACGCTCTCCTTTAGATTTAACGTAACATTTTTGCTGATTTAGCACTCTGTAGTGCATATAAATCGTTTCGTTGACAGCGTAGAAAACGAAACAAAACCAACATTCAAGTCCAGTTATTTAGTTCTATTAATTGATTCTAATCTTTCAATAACGAACTTTTACGATTTTTGCATAATTAAACTATAAAACTGCAATAAATCGTACATTCATATTTTGGGCACCATACCCACATTAAATAAAAATTAAAGCTGTAAGGTAATCAAAAGTAAAAAACACAATAATAGTTAGCTTTTCAAGCCAATTCAGCAGCCCACCTCGTTTTGCTACATAATTTTTTATTATTAATAATAATATACGAATACTTATTTCTTTTGTTTTTTTAATTTCTGTCTTCCATTTTCAACTTTTCTACTTTTTTTTTTTTCTGTTCTTTTGGTTCTCACCGTTTCTTTAATTTCTATTTTCAGTAAACATTCCTGAAACCATGCCTGTAATGACCCGTAACGCTACTATTGAGGACTTGGAATTCAAACTAAGAACAACTCTCCAAGAACTAAAAGAATCGCAACATCAATGTCAGGAAATGTTGCAGGAGAGAGATGAATGTGAGGTAGAAGTACAAAATGTAATTTGTAAAAACACAAGCCTTAAGCGGGAGCTAGTGGTGCTGAGTCAGCAATATCAAAATGTTGTTGATGAACGCGACCAACTGCGGGTAGTCACGGATGGTTTCCATAATTGCAGTGATCTTTATGAGGAGGCTTTAGGTAAAGTTAGGGACCTAGAAGATGAATTGGCTCATGCTAATTTTCAAATTCTGAATTTGCAAAAAGAAAAGTCATGTACTCAGGTACAGGAAACGTGCCATTTATATAGTGAGTTAATAAAATCAAATTGTAAACCTCATTCTATTACTACTATTGACCTGACTGAAGATTCCTTATTAAATGAGACAAATAAATATAAAGTTAGTCATAAAAAATTGAAAAAGTATGCAAAATTTTATAAAATAATTAAAAATTATACCCAGTACAGGAAACAACACAAACTTTTCTTTAAAAATATTCCACTCAGAAAAGAACGAGTTGACCTGCTTAATAAATTAAACAATTACCAGATTAAATTAGAGGACAGTATAAAAATTTATGAAATTGACACACAGAGCTTACAAAATGATATAAAGGTACTTGAAGACAAACTGGGCTCCCTTTACAATAAATATGTTAGATCCCAGTTACAAATCAAGGAACACATTTTGGCCGCAAATGAGTTAGTGATGTGTCAATGCAATTGTCAGATAGTCTCAAACCTGAAGGCTGTCCAGCCTGAGGTAACGGAGAGCCCAGCCCAGGTTGAGAGGGTGCCTCAGGACGGTATCTTTGTCCAAGACCAAGACACACCTGATATTGCACAGGAAGTGTCTCAAGTAGACCAGCCTGAGACTGCTACCTTTGCATCTAGTAATAGTAATCATGGGTCTCATTCGGTTATGTTTGCAGATGGTGTTGGAAGAGGTTTAGGTAAATTATTAAATAGCAATCAGAGTTATTCGACTATTAATTATTGTATGCCTGGGTCATCTTACAAGCATATCATGGAATCTGTAACAAACAATGTATATAAATCAGACACTAATGTAACTGTCTTTATAGGTAACAGTTTGGATGTAAAAAAAGACGACATCACTGAGTGTGTAACAAAGTTACTAAAATTAAATTGTAATAAAATAAAATTGTGTGCTTTTCCATATTTGGAAAAATTGTCTAGTAGACAAAATAATTATATTCACATGCTGAATAAACATATTCATTTCCTTGTCAGCCATTACAGTGACAAATTAGTTTTTTTTGACATCAACATTTTTGTTGATAAATTAAAGTCGACAGGCAATACAGTGTATCTGCCTATTAGGGTAAGACGTCAAATAGCGAGGCTATTATCTTTTACTTTAAACTCAGACATAAATAGTATGTCGAAGTCATGTACTGTAGTTGATATTAGTAGTAATACTAATTTACAGGTATCCAATAATATTAATAACGTTAGCAATTCTGCTATTAATATTTATAGTTTAAACTAGTTTGTAGGACAAGGGAGGGTACCAATAACCAAATAGTTAGGAGTACATCCACCAACAAGAAGGTACCTTCTTGCTCTCACATAGTTAATTTAAAAAAAAGGGGCTAAGCAGAATTCTATAAAATTATTCCATCAAAACATTCAAGGTTTTTCTGCAGAGCAATTGGAAATAGAACTGTTTTTAGAAAAGACAATGTTTGAAATTATTTGTTTTACTGAGCATTGGCTGAAAGAACATTCAATGCTTATTAATTATGAAAATTATACTGTGGGCAGCTGTTTTAACAGAAATGTTATGTTACGTGGAGGTTCACTTATTTTAATCAAGAATGGTATTAAATCAAAATCTCGTAAAGATATTGTAGATCTATCAGTTGAACATAGTGTTGAACTGTCCTGTGTTGAGCTGGATAAGCATATTATAGTGTGCGTTTACAGACCCCCCAATTATAAAAACTACTGTATATTTGAGTCAGTGATGGAAGATGTTTTGGCAAAACTTACAACTGGTAATAAACTAGTCATAATCTGTGGTGACTTTAATATAAATATTTTAGAAAATAATTCAGATAGCAGTAGACTATTGAATCTCTTCAAATCATTTAATTTGTCGCATGTGTTTGAGGAACCAACCCGAACAACTGTGACTACTGCTACATGTATTGATAATGTTTTTTGTTGCTGCGACTACTTAAACAAAACCATTATGAATTGTCTGCCTTCAGATCATAGTGGGCTACTGGTAACATTTGAGTCCAGCATACCAATACAGCAAGTGCAGATTCAAGCCAGACCAATAACATCCGGCAAATTAAATAAATTTAACAGCGCTTTAATTGGTAAGTTAAGTTGTCAGGACCTCACAGTGAACGATGGTAATATTTTATACAAAAAAGTTTTCTCAGTTGTTCAAACAGAATTCAATAACACTTTTAAGAAGAAAACTAGAACTATATGCCCTAAGTTTTTATTCAGTGACTGGGCGACTAAAGGAATCAGGAAAAGTAGGGAAAGACTTTACGAGCTGTATGGCCTTAAGCCTTATATAAACACTGAAACTTACTCAAGAATTTTTAAAAATTCATGTAAACTAGCTAAGGCTTTATACATTAGCAATAAGGTTAAATTCGCAGAAAATAAAATTAGGACGGTTTGGAAAATTATTAACAATGAAACAAACAGGAACAAAAGAAATAATACTGATTACACGCTTGAGACTACACATGGACTTATTAGAGATAACAAAGAAGTTGCTCAAGAATTTGTAAATTTCTTTACCAGCATCCCAATTAAAACTACTGAAACCTTAAATTCTTCGCCGTCGCTCGCTTATGGTTTATTACACGCTAACGTTTCAGCATGCCCGACTGAATTTAACTTTTCACATATAAACCCAATAACAGTGATAAAAGCTTTTAAGCAAATAAAGATAAAACTGACAGAAGATCTATGGGGAATGTCCATCAAAGTTTGTACCTCCATTATTCAGACTATAGCGCCGTACTTAGCTTTAAATTTTAATTTGTGTATAGATCAAGGAGTCTTTCCGGATCTAATGAAATATAGTAAGGTTATACCACTTTTTAAATCCGGGGACAGTAAAGACACAAATAATTATAGACCAGTATCCGTATTGCCGGGTTTCAGCAAGATATTTGAAAAGATAATATTAAATCAAATGCTCATTTATTTTAATACGAAAAACATCCTACACGAGAAACAATATGGTTTCACCAAAGGACGTTGTACATCCGACGCTGGTGTCACCTTAATAAAACACATCTTTGATGCGTGGGAGGAGGGACAAGATGCCATAGGTATCTTCTGCGACCTGTCGAAGGCGTTTGATTGCGTTGATCATGAAACATTGCTTTTGAAACTTGAGCATTACGGGCTAGGCCAATCAGCATTAAATTTAGTAAAATCCTATTTGAATGATAGACAGCAATTAGTTCAAATAAACGGTGTCAATTCGTCGGGGTTGAACGTGAAAATGGGGGTACCCCAGGGCTCAATTTTAGGTCCTTTCTTATTTTTAGTATACATTAACGATTTACCCCATCTATTGAAAAACAAACTGAACATGGTGTTATTTGCTGATGACACTTCTTTGATTTTTAACATAAATAGACGTACGAGTAACGTTGCCGACGTAAATAATGCATTGCGGCAAGTTCTAAATTGGTTCACTGCTAATAATTTAGTTTTGAATGCTAAAAAAACTAAGTGTGTAAAATTTGCCTTGCCGAATGTCAAAAGTTATGATTGTGACATTATATTAAACAACGAGAAGCTAGAATTCGTCGACAAAACCGTTTTCCTGGGTATCACGCTAGACTCAAGGTTACAATGGGGTCCTCATTTAATATCACTTGCGGGGCGGTTAAGTTCGGCGGCTAATGCTGTTAGAAAAATTCGTCAATTTACTGATGTAGATACCGCGAGGCTGGTCTATTTTAGTTACTTTCATAGTATAATGTCTTACGGCATATTACTATGGGGAAGGGCTGCAGACATTCAGTCAATTTTTGTTCTACAAAAACGAGCCATCAGAGCGATATACAATCTTCGCCGGCGCGATTCTCTAAGGGAACTGTTTAAGGACATTAACATCATGACGGTACCTTGTCAGTATATTTACGAAAACATCATGTACGTTAGAAAGAATTTACATCTTTTTAATAAAAACAGCGATATACATAGTTATGTTACTAGAAATAGGGACCAATTAATTCAACCAGGTTTCAGGCTGGCTAAAGTAGCGTCATCTTTTAGGGGGTACTGTATAAAATGTTACAATAAAATACCGCCACACATTCTAGAATTGAATGAGACGAAATTTAAAACTTGTATAAAACGCACACTATGCAGGCAGGC
The DNA here is from genome assembly GCA_964057195.1 of Orthosia cruda. Classification (NCBI taxonomy): domain Eukaryota; kingdom Metazoa; phylum Arthropoda; class Insecta; order Lepidoptera; family Noctuidae; genus Orthosia; species Orthosia cruda. Next base: position 11,013,799 of record OZ059835.1, on the reverse strand, counting down.
ATATTATAGGTTGGGGGATTACATCGCTGATAAAAATGCTTGGCCCAACGCTATTCCAGCTCCACAGCCACTAGGGCACAAAAACAAGTGATAAGCAGAAAAGTTCTGAAGTATTGTTGGACCTGCTGAAGACTGTACGAATAATTATAATGTATATTTGTGTTGTATAAACTCAATTTATTTTTTGGATTATATAACTGCACAGCACATATGTGAGTACTATGTACTAACTGTAAATCTACCATTTACTGTACCTATGTGTCGTTCGTTGACTTCAGTGTGCCCCGGCAGTTGAGTGTGTCATGCTCTCTCTAATGTCTCTCTGATGGTGGCACATGTGTTGGATCATTCGGTTCCCTTCATGATGGTTGAGCTGAGTGGTGCCGATCCATGTGTCATGTTCGTGAACGGGCGCCGTCAGTTGGGATTGGTCATATCTTAGCTGCCTCCGCATGTTTTTAATTACCTATTTATTGTATTTTTAATTGTTTGTTTTACTCTAGACGCTTTTAAGTGCGTTTTTTTTTTTTTTTTTTTACATCGTTCTCACATATATGTATTTTTCCTACAAGATTATTGTAACCAAATACTTGTAAAACACATTTTTGTTTTTTTAAAAGAGTAAGTTTGGAGTTTCTTGTCCGTTCTTCTCCATAACAAGCTACATTTCCGAATGGACGGTAGAATCAATTATTATTACATTTAATTTTTATTTTTGACGTTCGAAAGTGCCGCTTAATGGCCTAATTGAATAAAGAAATTTTGATTTTGTTTTTTTTTTTTGAGTGGGTGCAAGAGCCTGCGCAGAAGCTATTTTCGTGTCAATATTGAAAGTGAAGATAGCATTGTATAACTGTCTCTTTCACTCACTTACGTTTGTCGCATCGTCCTATTTCGCTTACTCTATGCAGTTAAACTGTTTCTTGCGCAATAGTTGACAGAGCCAACTTCAAAGCCACAAAGATCCACCGTGAATATTATACACAGTATACAAACGCGTATGGCGGTCTTTAAAACTGACATACCATTTTTAACCGATTTTCACAAAGAAGGAGGTTCTATTTCCGTCAATTGTAGACTGATTAAAAAAATATTTTTGTGTTTGAAAGAGTTCTCTCGAGAGGTGGTCCCATAAGTTTGGTGAAGATCTGATGAAATAGAGTTCTGATGTATACATCAGTACTCTTTAGTAGTTGGCACACAACGGAAGTACATAACTTTCATTAAATCTTTGTGGGCATTATAGGTATAAGATAAAGCCGGAGGACGCGGGAACTTACGATCCTTCGGCCTCGTCTTTGGGTCGGGGAGGGAGTGAGGCGTTCGACGCCCCCCGCGGCGTCCAAGCAGGGCGCGCGTGGAACACTACGCGCCGCCATCTCTTGTCCTAATGTGTGGGAGCCGACGGACGTCCCCAAAAGTCTGTCGCCCCTGGACCCATTTAGGGGGTTGGAAGTGAGTGTTATCCGCCCTACGCCGACACCCGGTGCGTTTCGGAGCAAGGCCGGGTGAGTAGATCAAATCTCCCTTTGCGAAGTCTCCTTCTGCGATACTACTGTTTCGAATAAGGATACCACCGCGTCCCAGTTCACCTCACTGCCGACCATAGACTCGACTATGACCGGAAGCGACAAATCTGCCTACTTCTGAGATGAGGGCACGACGCGGCTCCTCCCAAGAGGCACACTCTGCTAGCGTATGCTGCACCGTGTCCTCCCAGCAGTCGTCGCATGTCCCAGGGCAGGGATACGGCCAGTACGCACGCCGCCTCTTAGAACAGCGTGCGATACCCTCTGATGACTCTGACAGTCATCGTTTTCTGGGGGTTTCGCAGGATAGTGATGCTACCGTCAGCTCAGCTGCCCAGATGAATTCTTTGGATGATAAAACACTTTTTTTTGCAGACGAAGCCGTGGACAGAAGCTAATATTTAATCTAAGTCTGAAATCACAAAATCGTCTTCTCTGTATGAGAAGAAGTCATTGTAACAGTTACAGACTGTTACAGTAATTAATGGTAAGCAGTGGAAAATAATGAAAATACAAGTTGCATTATAGTTTTAAGATAATGTAATACTAACAAAATATGGACATTTAAATGGACTGAATTAAACGAATTTTATTTTTTTATTATCATTATCAACTGTATATTATTAAACCTTTTACATAACAAACCGACCTGAACACAATCCATATGAAATGTTTATTATTTCCATATCGTAAATAAAGATCCTTCAGGCAGTGTTGACGAAAAATATACATTATATCAATATTTTTGATACTCATGAAATATCAATGATGACACTGGTAAACTCTGCACAATATCATGCTTCATATTCCAGTAAAAGTTGACCTCCCGTTGTCTTGGTTTTTCGTACAATGAGAGGGCAGTTTAAATTGTAAATTAACCCATAGCTGCCATCGTGAGTACGAATGTGAGAATGTATTTACGTTTGATAGTTTGTGCAATATCAATATTGGAGCATGGTTAACGATTTTACGGTAGTGTGTGCGTATTTTGAGCGTTTCAAGTTTCATGTTTTCGTATTGTGGGCCACGAAAGTTTCGGCGATACGGCACTTAGCATGCGATTCGATTTCTCGTGTTTAGATCGAATCGTGTTTGATCCAGATAGTCAAATATTATAGAGATATATATAAAAATAAACTATATTAGATCCGAAATCTTTTAGATTTGCGACGGCCTCCATAGATCGTAAATACGAGTAAATGCTAATCCATCGCTTGAAAAAATACGTACAAGTATCACCAAGTTAACATAATTTCAAAAATTGTACCTTCCTTCTTAAAACTATGATGGTACTTCACTTAACACTCTAATACAAAGCTCCTCACTCACTGAAGCTTTCAAAACTTTAGCCAAAACAAGGTTAAGAAATTCACTAATACCCTAGTAAAAACTGCGCTATCTAAGCTGATAACACTCCCCGCAAACAAGCAACTTTTACTGCATTAACTTTTCAAAAAAGGTATTTACCAACGCTAATTTACCCCTCCTTCTTTACGCATAACGAAGTTTGAAGAATATCCATGAAAGTTTTAAAATTGTACCAAACAAAAAAACGGACTTGCGTTGCCCATGGTTTAATTTAAAAAATGTAAAGAATACAGGCTGGTTGCAGAATTGTTCTTTTTTCAAATTACTGAACTGTGTTGACAACTTCAATAAGCTTTGAGAATGATGGACTTGTTTAACTGTGGTTGTGGTGCATTCTTTTGTTTTAAATGTGGAAAGTGTAATTTATGGGTGTGTGAGTAAGCATATTCTCTGTATCGTTGTATTGATGCCGATCGATGTGTGAGAAGAAATAATAATGTATCGGTTAGATTTGTTGACAAATTAAAAAGGTCTCAAAATATAAAAATTGTAAATACTCTCTGGCCAGTTGCTAGTATAAAGAAGTTTACTTTACATGGAAACAATAAATTACAAGCGTCGACCATTATAGGTGTTATAGTATGCATAAATATCAATGAGGAATAGTTTTCCACTTTCACCCAGTTAGTTTCCATAAAACTCGATGTGCAACGAGAGCATAAAAATAAATTATTAACACTCAACATTCACGAAACTCCATAAAACAATATTCCAGTTCAACACTATTTAAAAAAATATAACAGAGGGCTTTAATATTTATGCGTAGTTTTCGCAAATAAAACCTATTTTTTGCGGGACGCATTGGAACAGAATGTCTGGGCAGTTGGAAAGCCACTGGCCTCCGCATTTCAGGTCATCAGTTTTGTATAAAACGGCTCCTTCTAATATTTGTGGAAAATTTCTGGAAATATCATAAAGGATAGCAGGGAAAACATTTTTCATGACTGCCGTCTTGAATAGTTTAGTATTTTTAACGGACTTTAAAATGCTAGAGTTCAACCTATAAAATTTCTCGTTTCGAGATTTTTGGGTACATTATTGTGCGGATTTGGATGATATTGTAAATAGGGGATTTTTAAAATATAAGTATCTGGGTATTAAACAGATCGAAATTGAAATACGAACTAGCTGTTGCCCAAGACTTATTTCGCGATAAACTTGTTTTTTTTTTTACCACTTTTTTGCCGGGATACAAAGTATGCCTGTGTTACTCCTTATAACATCAGCGACCTACCAGTGAAAGTCCCGTCAAAATCGGTCCAGCCGTTTCGGAGATTACCCGGAGATTCATTGTATCCTGTGGTAGTGTCATTTCTCTACAACGGCGTATCGCAATTTGATCGTCATGAAACAAACGATATGCAATAGTTTTTATTTTTGAAAATTCTTTCTTTTCTTTCTTTCTTACATTGCGTCACGCCATCGGTAAAATATTACATTGAACTAGACTTAAATAAGAACCTTCTGACACAGATCTGTTAACTAGATGAATTAATCAACCCTAGAACAATCAGTCATAAATGATTCATAGCTCAATAATGCTCTAGTAATTAATGATTAGACATGCTAATCATTTTAATGAGCTGGATATACATCAGACGTTTGCAAAGGGATTAACGTGTCCAATCATCTTTGTTTAATTCGTTTGAAAATTTTGTGCCAAACCATGTTCCAGTGGTGCATCGCCGTACGTCTTGTAGTCCCATATTGAAACGGACATTTTTTAAAATTAAGTTTTGCAATTCCAACGCACACTCCCCTCAATGTAGCCGATAAAAATCGACAGGCTGGTAAATTGACGTCGATGTTCAAGGCTCTGGAGCTTTGACTCGACCAGTACATCATTACCGATGAGCCTCGTAGCCCGTTTTTCAATCGATTTAAGCGCATCTTCGTTCTTTTCCCTTATGTAACGAAACGTGCCTAAACGTAACGCGTTCTTGAAATTTCACTCACCATTTTCGTCCTAAGTATTATAGAATAGTAACCTAAGAAGTTTCTCTTCAAAAACCTGTCTGTAAATAATCGTTAAGATAGTTTATTTTAAATCTTTCAATCGTTTTTCTCTATATGGTCCTCCAACCCACTAAAACTCCACGGTGTCCTCCTGTGCCACTTATGGCGGACAATGAGGCACGCGTTAGCAATCATCCGTAAATCCGCGGCTGTTCGTAACCGGACCCTCCTCTGGGGAGTCCCGGATCACCGGCATCATAAATAGACAAAGTGAAATTCTGTCAATGCCTGCGATCATCACAAAGTTCAATCTGTTACTCATCCAACTATACAGGATATTACAATTTTTTTACTTTTCGCAACCGAATTCGGTTGATAGATTATCACTTCTGAGCCACCGTAGGCGCGGGCTTGCGGACGACGAGTATTGGGTAGCTCACCGTCCGATAAGGACCAGGTCCGAGTCGACGGCGCGTAGTGTTCCACGCGCGCCTCAGCGAGATGTCAGCAAAACTGACGGGTCCGCTAGGGCCAATACCTATCTGTGAGGCGGATATATTTGAAAAAGAGCTACCGCGGCCCTGGCTCAAACACTGAAGGAACACAGGTGGGTTTTAGTTAGTAAAAGTCTGACACGCCCTCCAGCTTCACCCAGAGTGGGAGAAGTCATTGGATGATTTACCACCGTAAAAAAAAAAACAAATAGTCTAGCTTGAATAAAAGTGTACAAGCAGCTTATATGCCATTGTGCCAAAATAACTTCTTATTACCAACCACGAATAGACCATGCATAGGTAAACGTAACGTGGGATGCCCACAGACTAGGTCGGTCACAATAACATGCGAGCTAATTGCTTACTTTTATGCAAGTAACTGGCAATATGTATTCCTGGGGCTGCAAGACGAAAATACACATACCTGTTACTTGCATAATATAGTGCAAGTAGCTTGCATGCCATTGTGACATTCACCCAATCCACTGCTGGACATAAGCCTCTCCAATCGCACACGATTTGTCTCGATTTTCGGCAGCTCTTTTGTGACATGCTACCACCAATCAAAAGATGCTATGGCACACTGGTACAAAAAAATAAATACTGCCATACATTATGCCGGCTTTACATCTCGATTCCCACATCATTATCAGCCTATTTTAATGTTCCCACTACTGAGACTTTGTGAGAGGGAAAGGGCCGTAATCTACCACGCGGGCCCAGTGCGCTTTGGTAGATATCACATGTCTTAATTTTTTTATTCTAGGACATGCCTATTTCTGTCACAGTTTTTAAAGTAGTGGTGATAAAATAATTTACACAAAGTAAAGCGCCTGCCTGAGTTCGAACCCAAGTAGTGGGTTACTTTGTGTAAATTATTTCATTAAATTGTAAGACACGGCCGTTACCACTGGGCCACCATTACTCCACTGGGCCACCACTGCTCCAGTACGTAACATAGTAAAAAAATCTGAGTTAAGTAGGTACGTGTTGTTGCTATGGCAATACAATTTAGTTACGTGTTGTTGCTATGACAAAACAACTGAGTTACGTGTTGTTGCTACGGCAATACAAGTTAATAACGTGGTATTGCTGTAACTTTTCTGTACAACACTAATAAATTACGTATAACAAAAAAAATATACCTATGAGGTTATTTACGATCCTGACACGGGTGCAAACTTTGACCAGAGCAAGTATGATTTAAAACGTAATTAAAATTACTATTGAAATTTAACCTCAACATTTCATGAAACTAGAACAATAAACAGCAAACAAAATAAGTCTGCAAGAATACTTGCATTGAAAGAAAAATGGTCAAGAAATAGGGTCGCTTGCTTGCCAGTAACGGGTTTCAAGCAACGGTCTATCACAATTTACAAACTACTGTTCTTGGAGTCAATTTCAATTTTGCTAGTAAAAATTCTTTGCAATTCGGTTGTGAGACGGTTACCGTTTCTGCTCGGTAGTGTATTGACTGAATTTTACTCCGAAATGGCTTTGTTATTTTAGAGTCTTTGTGCTTTGAGCTCAATATGGGAAGATTTTTCTTTGTAACCGTTTTCGGAGATGAGGTTTTTCGAAATTTTTATTTTGAAATAATCTCCGAAAGTAGGAACTGAAGGCTCTAGACAAGTTTCATTTTATGGAAAACGTGGCAAAACGCTGAAAAAATACAGAAATGTATGAAAATGACAAACGCTATAGAAATGTCACTTGATCAAACCCTTACATTTTTTTAGACTCCTAGATTGTAGCTGTCGGGAAACTACAGACTCCGGCAATAATAATTACATTTTGGCATTTCAACCATCGCCTTTGCCGACATCGAATGACACTTATCTAGTGCCTTCCTTATTAGTCTTGAATAAATTCTCAGTGAAGCTTTCTTGCTTCACAGAGAATTGATTCGAAACTAATGCATGATACCCGTACCTAAGATACTCCACGGAAGTGAAGCCACGTGAAAAAGGTAATGTGGTAATGAGGGTGGTATTCTTCTTCTTCTTTGCAACTGAAACATAATGAGGGCTTCCGTTTTTGTGCTCACCAGTTGGTGTTACTGGCGTGCAAGGTCTTTAGATATAGCTGTTAAACGTTGGACGCGCACGGAAGAAAAAAAATTGGTAGGTAGATAGGAAGGTATGTGGGGAGGCATTTTGGAGGACTGTCTTTATGTAGAACTTTGACATTCAAAAAGTGCTGGCTCTCAGTCTATTTAAATACAACATGACTTATATGATTTTGATTTTGTGAAAAACAGTCCAAACTACACATCCAGATGCCATAAAAACGCACATATTGGTATGCTATGGAATGCCCGCTATGATGAAGAGCTATACAGAAAAATTAAATCCTCATATTATCAGAATAACGCTGCACCTTGTAGGTACATATTAAATCACTTCCTTGTTAAAAGCAAAACACCTCGAAAACACATCTTGTTAAGCTCCAACCACTACTCATCCTATTAAAGATAACAAGCTCTACGTCACATAAATTCCATAAGCAACCATTATAAATTCCGTAAGTACATGCTATGTAGAAAGAGCCGTAAAGATATTAACCATAATATGGTACAAACATAAACGAATGAATTTTAACATTCATAACTTATATCTATGTTAACTATGAACAGGAGACATAAATCAGGAACTACCTTGAGGCACATTAGAAGGGTATTTCGCATAAATTATTCTTCAACAAGGCGGAACAAAATTGCTATTAACCTTTTGGTTATGGGGATATCAATAGATGGGGTTCGATTTTAGGTGCAATTCTAGATTGCCCCTTAAGGCTCCCTTCGTTTAGTTAAACGGCAATCAAGCAGATACAAGAGTTTGTACATACAAGAGCTACATAATATAATAGCTAGTCAAGTGACACCGAGAACCTTTGTTTCAGTTCATACAAAGGTTGTCTTTATGAGATCACCTTATACGATAAGACCGCTTATTGTAATGTACATTTATTTTATTAATGTCTGTCCTGTGTTTATTAGGTAGCGTGCAATAAAGTGCGATAAGTAATGGTGTGATAAGTTTAAGTATATAAATAATAGACGACACGGTTGGCGTAGAGATTGAGCGATCAACTGCTGCGCTGCGTGTCGCGGGTTCGATTCCCGCACGGAACAAATATTTTGTATAGCCTACAGTTAGTTATCTCGGCTCTGAGTGCCTTGTTTATGTGAGTTTAAATTTTTGTAAATGCACCCACGATACAGAAAAAAATCATAGTGAGGGGCAACGTCCATAAAAAACAATATATATATATATATATATTAAGTGAGCTTTTATGGTTTGGTAATATTGAGAGAATGAATGTAAGGAAACTTCAATAGAAACGGCCTAGAAGAATATACACAGATTGATAATGTTTTTCAGAAAGACTAGTACGTTGTACTCATATCTGGCGTGCGTGATGACCAGATGTATTGTAACGGCTAAGGGTGCGCAGGGTAGGCTGTGCAGGCCGCTAACTAATAGGTAGGTAGATGATAAGTGAAACAGATGGACAAGTTAATGCATATATTAAAGTAGAAAAAGACCCACAGTTAGGTCGCGGGTAATTAAGGTCACTGTTCTGTTATGAGCACTATCACACACAGTATATGGATAGGAAGGGTACCGTTCTTGGGTAGCAGTGGCAGATGCAGGGGCCCGCTCAGCACAGGCTCAGCAGTAGGCCGGACGGTAACGGCTAGGGGTGCGCAGGGTAAACTGCGCAAGCCGCTACGTCCTTGGGTAGCGCACCGGCTCGCGCGGCAGAAGGCCTCAGGTAGGCAGGTCAAGACCTGGGCACCGTGCGTAGGTAGCGTGCAGATAGCTAGCAGCTTGCAGCAGTGGGCGAGGGGTCTTGCCCTAGCCCGTACGGTGAACCCTGGAAGCACCATAGGGTGCGCATGTTAGATGCGGTGCAATTAGCAGCAAGCCGCATGCGATGTACCAGCTTTTTCCCTTTTTAAGCCAAGGAACGGTGTGGGAAGCATTGTAGGTGAAAGCTCAGAACATCGCAGCGGTTTACAGTCAAAGAGTTTGCAAACATAGCGAGCACATTGACAGATGCGAAATTAGGTTAAGTATGATCACGCAAGCATGACACAAAGTAAGCGTGATCATAGCAGATGGCTCACTCATCACTTATAATAACACAGTGAGGCACTACACCACCTTGATGCAGTAGAAATACATACATATTACAATCTCCTGTGCGCTGGATAACTCCTAGCCGTGCGTGGCATTGACACACGCGAAAATATAGGTTATCCAGCTCAGAGAATCAGGTATAATTACTTAACTAATGTGGAACTCACCTTAGGTCGGGGCTCACATAGTCCTGAGGGTAAGGGGATAGCTTTCATTAGCCTTGGCTGATGCCTGAGCCACTTGCATGCGGGATCAAAATTACAGAATGTCAGCGTCCCCCGAAAACCAGTGTTGTACAGTGTTTTTAGTGATGTGGCGAGGTACTTACTAATAGTGATATTTTAGCATCACTCGACTATTTACAGTTGAGATCCTCAAAACGCTACAGTATGCCCGTAAAAGGAGTATGTAAGAATCGTGGTTTCTGCCTACCTCCATGAGAACAAGACATGACTTTATGATGTGTATGTATGTCACCATCATCATCATATCAGCCAAAAGACGTACTGCCTCACTGCTGGACACATGCCTCCCCCAAACGTCGCCTCATTGACCGGTCCCGTGCGTCTCGCATCCAGCGGATCCCCGCAATCTTCACCAGGTCATCGGTCCACCTAGTGGGAGGCCTTCCAACGTAACGTCTTCCGGTTCACGGCGGTCACCACTCCAGAACTTTTCTGCTCCAGCAGCCATCTGTTCTGCAAGCAATGTGCACAGTCCACTGCCACTTAAATTTGGCAATTCTTTGGGCTATTTCGGTAACCCTGGTTCTCTTGTGGATCTCTACATTTCAGATTCGATCACGCAAGGAAACGCCGAGCATAGGTCTCTCCATTGCCCTTTGGGTGATTATATGCATGTTATAAATAGTATTAGACTGAAACTTAGGTTATGTGTTCGGCCAGTTTTGGCCAAAAAAACTGGTTTCATTATAAGTTTAGATTTTAGCCAAAGATTGGCCAATTATTCGGCTCGTCTGGCCTAAATATTAAACTAGTGTTCTTGAGCTGATGGATGTTATAGACAATTACAAACTGTCTGCATCGTTCGTTTAGATAGTAATAATTTTAAGGTTTGATCCAGGTTTGACCGATCGACCTAGGGGGTCACTCAAAAAAGTCTAGGGCCCGATTTTGATTAAAATTAAAACTGCAACATTAAATTTTCTAATCAGAATCAGAATTTTATTTGCTGTAAATGTAGGTACAGTATAAGTATAGTAGTCGGTGTCTTTTGTACCCATTGTTTTCCGTTATTCGACACTGACTCCGGTAAAGTTATTTTTCGCTTTGAAGTGATTTGTTCTGGAAGTCAGTTTGATTTTTTGCTAAAAAGTTTTTATTTTTAAATTATTTTCATGTTATCATTTATAGCCAAAGTACATTTCATGACGACTCCAATAAGCCCAAACACGCCTAGAATACATTGTTTTGTTTCGGAGTTCCAGTGGCCATTGTGGGCTCCTTCATCAGTTCTACTTCACTAAATGATACTTTTTCAGTGCAAATAAATGCAATCATTTGCACTCAAAAAGTATTGATGAAAATACCAAAATCGCTATATGTATGCCTATAATATTTGAGGAGTTCCTATCCGATTTCTTTAGGAACTCATTATCAGATCCTGGTATCCTTATCATTGTACCACCCTTGGGATATCCCCATCCCGTGGAGATATCTCCATTCCAACAAAAAATGGCCGACATAATAAGAAGTTTTCATACGAAGCATCCCCTCCCATTTCTATTCCTTCCAGTTTTATTTATGCAAAAAGAAGTAGCCTTAAGCCGATGCCGTGGTTCAACCTATCTCAATACCAAAATTTATCAAAATCAATTCAGCGGTTTAGGCGTCAAGGTAAGAAATAAACATAGAGACAAAAACAAAGTCACTGATTTCGTATTTGTAATATCATGTTGGAATGGACAAAAAAACCCACTTTACGTGTACAGGATGAACCCTACACATTTTTTTTTTCATGGTTTTGTTTTACAACTTTATCGGCTTGATTAATATGTATATCCATGCCAAATTATAGATTTCTAGTACTAAGACTGAGCTAAGCTGCGGACGGATGGACGGATATGGCGAAATTATAAGGGTTCCTTGTTGACTACTGAACCCCTGAAAGTTATTTCCCATACCAAATATCAAGCATTCAAGGCTGATAACTTCTTATTTGATCCTCTGAGTTACAAGAACCGTTTCTGTAGTTTTTATCACAAGAATACAGTCTGGAGGGCCATTAATTTTATTATTAAATCCTCGTTTGTTAGAGGAATTAACAAGGAATTTAATAATGGCAAGTAAAACATTGTTTGTTGTATTAGTTGAACGTGTTCTGCTGCTACACTTAGGAATCCTTAGTAGGAGCAAAGGATACGGCGTTTTTTATTTTGTTTTTACGGAGGAAAAGGATGTTTTAAATAGTGTATATTTTTGCTTCCATTCTGGAATGTTGTTAATTACTGCGCATTATCTATTGTATCGTGGGGGCTCAGTGGTTTAGACCTCACTTGTTGTGCTTGAGATCGTGGATGCAACGTGGACAATACCGACGTGCCTTTTTCAAATTCATTATGTACTTTCTTTATTATCTTAATATTAAATTTTCCTTTCAATGTTTGACAGAGGACTTCCCGTCATACAAATTGACAAAATGACTTTCGACGACTGTCAAACTGAAAAGGATTGATCACGTGACGTTTTGATAGCGCTTGGGATTTCCGTGCATTTATGACATTTTACTAATCGCTATCGTGAGGCTTTCGTTGACAGACTGTCACTTGTCTAGGCCCTCTGGACAAGTGACATTCTATAAACAAAAGCGGTGTGATAGCGACTGATAAAACGGTAAAAATGTTTTATGTTTTGTATGCATTTAATCAATCTGTAGAAAAGTCATTTTGTACATCGAAAATATTTCATATCATTTTTGTCTGTTTGTTTGTTTATTTGTTCACGCACAATTGTGACTTGAACTATTACTTAGTTATTTTTTTCATCGTAATAGGTTCACTCTATCAAAAGTTATATGAATTTAAACTGTTCAAGAAGTAAAATTATCACAACACACGCAATTCAGATACTCGGACAGTTGAACTCGATTTTCGAAAGATGGCATTGTGCATTTGAAGTCATTTTCTGAATGGCGGTGTTAAGATTTTCGCGAAAGAAAGATACTAGAAAAAAAATGGTAGGTAGGTAAGTAGGGTAGGCAGGACGGTAAGTAGGGTAGGCAGTCAGTTGACGGGAGCGAAGCCACGGGCACGGCTAGTAAATAATAATAATAAGAACGTTAAAAATGATCAAGTGCTACTGAAATGTCATGTGGTTCTTACATTTTGGCATTTCGTTTATCACCATCGCTGATAATGACACTGACAAAAGCCAATTATATTCGTCAACACAATTTCATAAAAAATGCGAAAGTCGAAACAATATTCTTCTTCGTTTGAATTTTATCCAATCGCTAGTGTTGTAACTCGCTCCACATTCTCCATTTGGTTCATTTAGATGAATTAATTTGGCGTATTTGTTTACAGGACCTCCAATGAAGGATTTAATATGATCGGTCCACCTCATTGGGAACTTCACGCGTGGCCTGCTACCGTCCACTCTGCCCTGCACCACCAGACGCTCAATGTAGTCGTCATTCCGCCTCGAGACATAGCCTAAGAATTTTAGTTTTTGGGACTGTACTACTGCTGATAGACGCTCATTGATGCCGAGTTCTTGGAGAGCGGGGACGTTTCAGCACTACATTTCTAGAGCAGTCTGCAGCAGTTCTGAAACAATACGTTCATTTTATTTATCCCTTCGATGTAAAAGTAGTTAGGTATGTTACGTCATATTGTCAACGATATTCGAAACAATTCATAATTGTTTTTTTTACCTGCCGCGGTTACCTCGCAAAGTTATTTGGCATAACCCAAACCGCAGGGATTTGCTTATTAATTCCAGTTGCTGTGAACAATTTTTTTAGAAAACTTTTAAACAAAAAAATTGAAACAAAACACTACAAAGCGAAAAATTACTATCTTTTCCATAAGTCCGTGAAATGAAATGAAATGAAAACAGGTATGATACTCGTATTACTTTACTGAAAATTCCCAGTCTACTTCAACAAAGTTTGCCGTAATTTTATACCATAATACTACTACTAAACATATTGAAAGTGAAGGATTATGTACTGTCGACAAAATATATTAGTAATTAGTCAACATTAATGTACTCAAACGTCAACTGATCGTCGACTCCTGCTGACGAGAAGCATGTGGCTGGTCGATGTGGCCACACCTGGAGTCCATCGGAGGACGTCATTCGGCTGTATTAATAGTGATATTGATAACATTGTGAATCGATCTGAACGGTCGATGTTAACCATCGATCGTACTGAAGTGGCCTGATAAGGCTACATATTAATGTTACGATTCAAACTCGGACGAATAAATGCTCTCACGCAGTATGTGCCACCAAATGGTTAAAAAAGAAGTTCACGGGACGTACCATGAGCTCTTAGGCGTTGTCCTATAGGCGAATACGTGATCATCGCAAGTTCGCGCGAATTTCAGTCATAAGATTCCGCGATCAAACATACTAATGTCGAATAGGTATTCTAATTATTGGCAATCGCGCGATGCGGTCGCGTGACTATAATTTTTGATAATATAGTCGCGCGAAATAAGTTCGTTTGAACGTGCGATCAAACATATAGAAGTCGAATAGGTGTCCTAATTGAATTCGAGCCAACGTTTTTTTTACATTGCAATTGAGACCAGCAAAATAGGTCATCCACACGTTTCCCGAAAGTAAAAACTGAGTGTTTCCGTCGTCTTGCGTACACAGACTCGCAGTCGCACGCGTCTCTAATTCGCGCGATGGTCCGATATTCGCTTTTTATTTTAGGACACCCAGATTTTATAGACCCGCGATGGTCGCATCGCTTATTTGTGCGATAATCGCGTATTCGCGTTTTATTAGGTTCACGCTTTAGAGAAACGTTATTTCCATTGTGCGTCTAGAACAGACTTATATATGTCACATAGGTATATCTGTCATTTACGCACAATGGAGGTAACCTTGCTCTAAGAGCTCAAGGGCCCTAGGTGGTAGCCTGGTTAAGTGGTTACCCATCGCTTTTATCAACTGTACATTATATATAAACTAAGCTATACTAAGAAGAGCTTTACGTCGATATTGGATGTCAGTCATCTTTTAGAACGTTTCGGGCATTTCAAAAGTTCATTGCCGTTAAACTGTTGACAATGTTCTCAATGAATTCGTAACGACTTACTCAGTGCAAGCTTCTGCCCGCAGCTTCTTTCCACGTGAAAGGTGTTTCATCGTCGCAAGGGAGCACTCTACCGAGATAATTATTATCCTATGTCCTTCCCAAAGTCTCAAAATATCGCTAAGCCAAATTTCATCTCAATCGGTTCTGCGGTTTAAGCGTGAAAAGGTAACAGACAGACAGAGTTAATTTCGCATTTATAATAAACTAGCTTTTGCCCGCGACTTCGTTCGCGTGGAATAGACAAAAAAAAAAAAAAAAAAAAAAAACTATCCTATGTCCATACTCAAGTTCCAAACTATGTCTGTACCAAATTTCACACAAATCGGTTCAGTAGTTTAGGCGTGAAGCAAAGACAGACAGACAGACAGACAGACAGACAGACAGACAGAAAGACAGACAGACAGACAGAGTTACTTTCGCATTTATAATCTAGCTTCAGACAGTGGCTATGCCCACGTCATAAAGTGTTTTATTATCCCAAAGAAACATTATACCGGGATGACAAGAAGCCTAAGTGCTATTCCAGACTATAATCTTTGTATGTGCCAAATTTCATCCAGATCCGTTCAGCCGTTCTAGCGTGATTGAGTAACAAACATACATCCACACACACATCTATCCAAACTTTCACATTTATAATATTAGTAAGATTATTGTATGGATTTATGAATTGTTATTTTATGTTTTCATTAAGGTTTTAAATGGGGTTCGTAAATTTGTATTTGGTTGTTCAAGTATTATAGTTGGCCCAGTATTCAGCAACGGCAACACCATTAGCTGACACGGCCATAAGGTCCTCACATTGCAGGTCACAGGGCTTGCGGGACATGATATTGTGTACCAGGGTCGTTGCTCATGCATTTTTTTTTACAGCCGCTGATGCTGTTATTTTGTCATAGACATCAGCGAATGCTGATGCTGATTTTAATTCCTTTAGAATGAAAATATTTCTACCTCCACACCCTGACAGGCCGTCTGGTGTCTCTTGAACACCGGATCAGATAGCGGTCAGGGACCCGTATTTAGACATATCCACTCCCTTTCTTTTTGTCTCATTCACACATAACGCATTTATCCTTTTGTCCTTGACTATTTCACATACTTCATACATCTTATCTATCATCCCTCCCTGGACATCCAGCGTAGCTAAGCGACACTCTGCAGCTCGCTTTTCGCCCCGTGAGAACAACTGACATGATGTGTGGCGTGCATGACCGCCGTCTCCGAGTAGATTATTTAGACTCATTTTGTGCCCACGAATGGCAAAGGAATCTTTGTCCACGCTCTACAGAGCTCCGCTTGTAGAGGTAAGGCTGGATAGTGCCTGGAGGAGCCCTGTACCAGACAACAGACACGCTTGTGACTTTGGCTCTCCCCCAGCCATGCAGCTCTCGGCACGGCGACCTTAGCTTGGGTGTGAGATGTTCGTACCGCACAGAAGGAAACAGAAGTGTCCTCTGGCATTTATTCCCGTAGTCGCCTTTTACGACACCCACCTGAAACCTCGGTCTTATAGTTAATATAAATCTGAAATCGACATTACGCCTTGAGCAAGCGTGGTGATAAATACTGGTGGCTTCTCAGTATGAAAAGAGGCATTTGCCCTGCAGTGGAACAATTATGTGCTGGTATTATTTTTATAATTAAGTATTAGCTGTACCCGCGGCTTCGCTCCCGTCAACTGGCTACCCTACCCTACTTACCTAACTATATACCTATCCTACTGTTGTACAGTTCCCTGTCCTACTTACGTTGCTACCTACCCTACCTATCTACCATTTTTTTCCTAGTGTCATTTTTCCGCAGAGAATCTTAACACCGCCAGAAAATGACGTCAAATGCACAACGCCATCCATCGAATATGGAATTCATTTGATCTGAATTGCGTATATTGTGATATTTTACTTCTTGAACACTTCAAATTCTTCTAACTTTTGATATAGTAAACCGTGGATGAAACAAAAACTAAGTAATACTTCAAGTTACGTAGTATAATATAAGTACCTAATACCATTTTTTTATGTATAAAAGTTATCTACATTGGTCGTATACAACTTAATACACAAACAGATAAACACTTCACTGTCACTTGTTAGGCGAACACAATCTAACCACCCATGACCCCGGAGTCCCAATTTTGTGAAAAATCTGCAATCAAAAAATCGTCACGTGTAAAAGCAACGCAGTTATTTTCTCTTTTATATTTTTTATGTCTATCGTCAGAATACTGTTTTTATTCACCGCACTTGCATTTTATCGCTAACCCGACCTTTTTGTGCGTTGGCCTGGTTCTGCCGATGCCTCACAGTCGATAGATTGATAGCCAATTAGGACCCAATTGAAAGCTGGAGGAAATTGTGAGATGCTGCGGTTGAGTGTATCTCTATGTAGAATATTATATAATAGAGTCGTTATGAAGTACTCTTAGCAGTGTGGTTGGAACTTTGTAGTCTTATTAGGGTTGATAGATTTTCTGAAAATAATTTTTATTTATTTACACATACAATTATTTTTACAGGTAGAACCCAAGGAAGTAAACGTAGTTATACAATGACGAAACCCAGAGACGACCCTCGAAAACTGATCACTTATCTACTCGCGTGAATCACATCTCACTTAATATTATAAAAGAGAAAGTTTGTGAGTGTCTGTGTGTGTGTGTGTGTCTGTTTGTATGGTTGTTACTTCTTCACGGTCAAACAGCTTGACGAATTTGAATGAAATTTGGGTCAGTGATAAATTATAGTCAGGAATAGCACATAGGAAACTTTTTATCTCGGGAATATGTTCCCGCGGGATAATTTTATATTTTCACGCAGGTGAAGCCAATGGCAGTAGCTTGTAATAATATTTAATGATACCAGCCTACTACCTAGTTACTGTCCCACTGCAGGGTAAGGACCTCTTCTCATACAAAGACGGCGCGAGCATTAATTACTTATAATAATAACTATAAGTTCAGGTTTCCTTACGGTGGTTACCTTCACCGTTGTCCGTTGTCGTTGTCAGCAATGTCCAAGACTTATATTTTTTTGTGCTCTTGTACATAATTTCGGTGTATTTAACAAGCTTTTATTTAACTTTACAGGTATGTATTGTATGTATGTTCAACTCCAGTAACTGCCATTAGCACGTGGAATCCCGTAGACCTCTTAAAAGACCACCCCAGAACCACGCCTGTTAGGGCACATCCCTGGGAAGAATGGCCTGAAGCAGCATTTCCTAGCTAACTTAGCTAACATTAGTGGACTTTCTTGTCAGTTCTTCTCCACATCAAACTATCTTGCAATGCCCTATCCAGTAGAACATTTCTTTTTGTTTGAATTTTTGACATACATAAGTGACGCTGCATAGAGTAATTTAAAACGATTTGACTTTAGCAACGTGCTATAAGGTAATTTGTTTTAAAAATCATTCCTTGCTTGCATGAGGGTTTTGCCACGCCGTCTGACAATTTACAGGCATCCATTTTCACATGCAAAAACCGCGTTTCTAACGTCTCCATTCTACAGTAAGTCTGCAAACAAACAGGCTGGCCACCATTACCATAAAGTTAGCTTCGCTTCATTGCATTTAGTTAAAGACTCGCCGCAACTGAAACTTTCAGATCGTTAGGGTGTTGAGTCGTGAAATTTATGAATATTATCGGCATTTCATGTTTAGCAGAATTTGTATAGTTAGCTGTTTTTGAAGTTATTCTGTAGCGGTGTTGAGAATGAAGTTAAGCGCTTTAAATTTCGGAAAAACGTTTATTAATTCTTTATTAATGTTTTTCTGAAAGCGAAAATGAACAAAAAGACTCTTAAATAATAATATACTCTTGTTTAAACTCTCTTTCATCATCATCATCATCAGTTCAGCCGAAAGACATCCACTGCTGAACATAGGCCTATCCCTTGTGTCGCTACATGGACCGGTCCCATGCGACTCGTATCCAGTGGATCCCCGTAACCTTCACTAGGTCTTCGGTCCATCTAGTGGGAGGTCTTACAACCCAACGTCTTCCGGTTCACAGTCGCCACTCCGGAAATTTTCTGCCCCATCGGCCATCCGTTTTGCGAGCAATGTGCTCTGCCCACTGCCACTTAAGTTTGCCACTTCGAGCATAGCCCTCTCCATTGCCCTTTGGGTGCCTTTATAAGTTTCAACCCTCTGTAATGTTCTCTAGTAGTTTATGGTTGGTGGTTATGTTTTTATTGTTTATGGAAAGTAGTAGGTACTGCCCGCGTCATTATTAATGAAAGAAAATTACTTTATATACGTTCGGAAGCGATAATGTGACTAGACATACGAAAAAATATTATATGTGTGTAGATCACCTAAATAAAATTATGTTAACTATTGATATAAAATGTCTGGGAAACCATTTTTGTGTTTGCGTTATTCCAACAAAAAAATAGATCAATACAAACGTTGAGTATTGGGTACTAGCTTCTGCCCGCGGTTTCACTCGCGTGAAAAGTGTTTTATCGTCTTAACACTACCGGGATAAAAACTATCCTATATCCTTCCCAGATTAACTCCAAAGCTCTTACGCGTGAAAAGGTAAAAAAGAGACAGGCAGACAGACACACGGTGATTCTTTTGCATTTATAGTATTAAGTATGGATGGATAGTATGGATGTATGCAAAACACGATACAAAATTTTGTGTACTTTTCTGCGAAGTCATAAAACTAAGCGTTAATTCCAATGACAACAGAAAATAAAACAACAATTATGAAAAACTTTAACAGCTTTGATAAAAAAGTCGTTAATTGAATTCAATTAGCACCTGCCTAATTAATTGCTAGTCTAAAACTAAAAGGGAGGGGTGTGTAAAGAACTCAATTATTTATAAACGAATTAACAAGTACTGATACTCTGAACTGAAGCTTCGCATCACTTTTTTGTAATCGGTTTATTGGAACAACAACGAGACTAAGTAATAACAACTGCACGTGTCGATCTTCAAGTTTAAGCAACGCTTGCCGAGGTCAATCCATGGCTGGGTGCCATCCATGATATACCGAAACCCCTCCGCTGAAAGAAAGCACGTTAAGCCGTTGGTCCCAGCTTTCTTTCTTTTTCGTGTGAGGATGTGGCCACCTCTGGTGTCAGAATTAAGTAAGCCACCTTTGGTGTCAGAGTTAATTAAGCCACCTCTGGGTACTCCACAGGCTTATGCCTATTTCAGACTTACATTAAGGTCGTCAAAACACGTTTTATTCTTCCATACCGTCCTGTCTCTCGTCACGCTATCACTGAATCCCTTTTCTTTCATGTCTCTGCTCACACAGTCCATCCACCTTTTCTTTGACCTACTGCTCCTCTGCATCCATACACATTTATATTCATAACTCTTTTAGTAACATTCAACTTTTCTGTCACTGGCGCCACTTTCAAACTTCCTCTAATATACTCATTTCTCACTTTTTCCATTCTCGTCACTCCGCTCATCCATCTTAACATTCTCATCTCTGCTAAATGCAATCTCTTTTCATACATATTTTTCGTAGCCCAACATTCTGATCCATACAGTACGATAGGTCTAATCACGGACTGGTCTCTTATTCTATTGAAATGCCGTACTACCATTGCTATGTCAAGAGCCTCTACACAAATAGATGTTTTATCAGCGATAACCATTTTCAACAAGTTTGTTTTGTTAGGTGTGAAAATCGCTACCGATATGTTACAACTCCGTATCAAAACGTTACATTCGCAAAAATGGCTTCGAGTAAAGAACGGTACGGCTGTGCCTTTGTTTGTTCGATGCCCCCAGATTATTTTAATATGCCCCATTGCTATCATAGAAATAGATACCTGGACTAAGCATTACCTGTCTGACAAATAAAGACGGTCAGAAAAGTGTGAGAGAGACAAAGCCATCGTGCGGCCAGTAGTTAACTTTTTTTAAAATCTGATTGGCCTACATCACAGCTGTCAGTGTCACCTTCGTCACTGCGAAGAGAAAAGAGACAGGTATTGGTCGCACATTCGTTTTGTCTCTTACAGTCAATCAATCACTCAATCAAAGTCAATTTTGGGACGGTAGCGCTTGGTTTTCTCATACATTTATGAAATTTTATCAACCGCTATTGGGTTTCTTTCGTTGGTTGAATGTCATTAGTCTAAAGCAGAGATGGCGAACCAACGGTTATAGCCTGCTGTCTATGATATTTAGCATGTAATTTGCACCTTGGAACTCACATCTTTATTAATATTATATTTGTTGTCTATTAAATCGCTTAGCCAAGATTCTTTGATGGCCTCAATAATATTCTTTATAGGTTTCCGTACCCAAAGGGTAAAAATGGGACCCTATTACTAACGTCTCCGCGGTCCGTCTGTCTGTCTTCATACATGATGTATTTCTGTTGCCACTATAACAACAAATACTAAAAACAGAATAACATAAATATTTAAGTGGGGCTCCCATACAACAAACGTGACTTTTTTGCCATTTTTTTCGGTAATGGTACGGAACCCATCGTGCGCGAGTCCGACTCGCACTTTGCCAGTTTTTTAAAACTTTTAAACGGCATGAACGTGCCGTTTAAAAGGTTCGCCATACCTGGCCATACCAAACCAATAAAGGTTCGCCATACCTGGTCTAGAGCCTCTGTTCTCTTTAATTATGATCACTATAGCCGGTAGATTGTCATTCCAGTCTAGAGACCAATGTTGGCGTGTTACCACTGCTGTGTGGATGACTGTACGCCAAGGCTGCCTAAGTATTCAACCCGCTTACAAATTGCTAACTGGGTGCCATTTTCACCATAGTATGATCCATTCACATATACACGTAGGTGTAGAAAGATGGTGCTCAATGATGATTGTTGTTGAAATATTACTGTTGAAGCAAACCACAGATGGCAACTAGAACGCCACAATAATGTATATTTCACAAGTGGGGAAAAGTTAAGCGACTATGATGAAGCAAGATTAAACAAGTGGTTCTGAAGAAAATGGTACCATCGAACTGAAGATGGAGCCGGCAGGTACCTAGGCACCGGAACATCGTAATAAAACACTGTAAGTATCCTAGCCGTGTTGGCCTTTTCATGAGATACACTCGTAAGTAGTGCAACAAAAAAGTAAAAAAAATATTTTCATTAAGTCTGTGTCAAAAAAAACTATGCAAATAAAAAAGGTAATAAAATCAAAAAACCCGACGCAAAGATGTAAACAAGAAGAAAATCATGCTGTGCAGTCGGAGTATACATATTCGCGAGCTGGCTGATCAATATCCGCCGACTGCACTGATCTTTGCAGTCGGGTTTTTTGATTTTATTAACTTATTTACCCGACTGTTTATTTACAACATTTTAGTACTTTCTTTTGATACCCCACTCGATGGTTTAAGAAGAAAAAACAAATTGCAACCCCTACAATATGACACCCAAAATCCGCAACGTTTTTTTTTTTAACGGCTCTTATCTAAGAACAGTTGGGCGGCCAAGTCCTGTTTAACGATGTCTTAACTATAAAAATCCGTCAAGTGGTTTAAAAATACGAGGTAATAAAGAATATTACACACATACAAACATACATTCATACATACAAGATACGCTCGAAAAACATAACCCTTTCCTTACAGTCGTAGGGCAGGTAAAAGTTATTTTTCAATTAGTAGTTTTTTTATTAGGAAGTCGGTTGATTTTTTACTATGCGTAAAAATAAACACACACACAAGACGGAAAACATTCTTTATTATTTTAATTAAAATCCAATCATTACTTCTTCTTTCACATAGATTTTTTATTTAATTATACCTAGATAAAATATATACAACTACAAAAGACAAATACAATAAAAACTACAAATAAGATAAGCCTACTAATTGAAAATATG
This sequence comes from Orthosia cruda, assembly GCA_964057195.1. Lineage (NCBI taxonomy): Eukaryota > Metazoa > Arthropoda > Insecta > Lepidoptera > Noctuidae > Orthosia > Orthosia cruda. The sequence continues at coordinate 10,991,174 of OZ059835.1, read as the reverse complement.
TCATCGGAAAACTCCTCCACATTGTAATCCACTAGTATTGCGCCCAAAAGACTGGCAGCATTGACACGTTGTATGGCAATGCTTATCCTCTGACCAAATTAAAACCCAGCCCTATTTAAACCATAATTTTAAAGTAGTACAGATTTTTTTTTACAGGAATAATATCTTTCACTATAAACTAAGTGATAAACTGTCGACAAACATCGTCTAACCAGTAACCACGCAATCATTCCGAACCAGATCGCCTTCACAGATGGTTACGGCAAAAACTTGTCAATAACTTACTTGGTATTACTGGCAAACTTATCCCATTAGGCACACAAACGGGATTGATCCGGCCCGTGTGACGGTCACCCGGTTATTCTGCCGGCCATCCGGATATGGAAACTTTAGTAACAAGCTAGAGATGTTCTAGTTAAACCGGAATCGTTAAAGTGGTTTCTAGAGTTTCAGAGCGATTTTCCTTGGATCTGTATTTTTTAGGTTCCACCCGCAGGTTCGTTGTCGTATGATACAATTTTACCATTTAAGAGTTGAATTTTTTAAAAATGCTGTAGTAGGTATTTAATGAATTCTATCAAAGAACATTATGACTAAGTATCAAGTAAATCTGACCACAACAAATCAGTCCCATATAATTTTGTCATCTCTTTGGAATTTAACACCTGCCCCTTAGGGGTGGGGGTTGAAACTGATAATATTGCGTTACCGAGTATAATTGACTTGAAATTTTCTAAAGAGAAACTGCCATCGTCGTGCACAAAGCCCACAGGTATCGATATTCCTCTGCAGACATATTCTTTCCCTACTCGTACAAAAGATTTCAGGGTATAAACCAAAAGAGAATCACTTATTTCATTGTATTTTTCGTTTGCGGGATTTAACTATGTGCATTTGTCCAACACACTGCACAAAATGTCTCGACGACTTTCTACATCCAATTTCAGCCTAGACTGAGAGACTTCGTACAGCTTAGCGGTTCTGGCACATTGTTTTGCCGGATAATTGAGTATGTTTTCGGAAATATAGGCAAAAACTGCTTCAGAAACTTGGGATGGTCCTCTGAAGTCAGCTACATTGTTCACCCAAACCAAGGGGGACACGCTTCTCGTAACCTCATTAATTTCCGCTATGCCGTTTGTCCAAAGCGACAAGTAGCGTGTTTTACCTTGTGGTCTTGTATGCTTCGACAGTTACGACTGACGGGTTCCATTAAATCAACTCCACAGGATCTATCAGGAATGTTCTGTTGTTGTAAATCAGGGTGTCCGAACATAATACTTCGGAAGTACGGGTCTTGTATCTGGACTTTTTTAAATTACATTTCCAGTTAAGAGCGTATTTAAACTGTTGGTAGACGCTCTCCTGCACCATAATCCGCCTTAGGCGCCACGGCTTGCAATGTGAACGTTACTTGCTTAGTTTCAGTTTTTTTTTCGTATTTATGATTGTTCAATTCCCTCCTCAGGCAAGCGGCTTTTCAATAATCTTAAAAAAATGTCTCCTTCGAGTGAACATTTGAAGCATCAATTGGACCATCTTACCCGTGTAGCATGTTATACAATGTTTTTATTTTATTTAATATTATGTTGTAATTTTAGTTTTATTTAATACTAAGCCCACAGCACCGTTACCAGTAGTTTCTAAAATAATGACCTTTTTATTTTACAAACTGGCCGGTTACATCTTTTCGAATTTTTCACATTCCGTTTGATAAGAAAAGAGAAGACAATTTTTCGAACGGAGTTCTTTATTGCCCGCTGATTTTCAGTGGGTGGTCCATTGCATGAGTGCAACCGAGTAACAGAAGACAGAGAGTGATGGCATCGCATCATCACGCGAATCAAGTAAGCCCAAAGTCTCACTGCAACATGATGACCACAACCACTCTGTCAAGAGAGTACTGTGTAATGTGTCTTTTACCGACGAAGAAGAAGAAAAGTGAGCTATTCACATACACGCAAAAGTGAAACAAGATGGTGCTCCATAATGGTATAAACGATGCCTTAATTTATAATTTAAGATTATTTCAATCCACTGTCACTCACACAAGTATTGACTATAACCTATAAGGTATAGCCTAGAGCATATACTTGTAACAGAAGATCGAGCATTCACTGATTGTAAGGTGAGTATATACTAAAAGCAGCGAATACTCGATGTTCTGTACACAAGTAAAACCTCTAGTCTATACTCATCTACTTTTAAAATATTCAAGTATTTTATACTTCATATATTCATCCCACCTACCCACGGGCCCTGGAGGTGGAAACTACAGAATGCGACCTACTTCGTATCCTTTCCTTCCTTATCCTTTTGCTTCATTTACTTACTAGTAGTTTATGATAATCTTCAAGTGACCATTTGTAGATATTGAAAAGGCCCTAAATAATTTTATTAGGTTGCAGTGGATCTTAGATAATATAACAATTTGATAGTGTTATTGAATTCTGAATTCAAATAAACTACAACCAAAACATCACGACACAATATTGTTTTAAGTGACGACCTCTATATTTTCAATTTGTAGGCATCTACTGCCGCCCAAAATCTATGTTTCTTTTTTAATCATGTAATTCTCATTTCTATTTAACAATTGTGTACAACACCATTGTGTCTTGAATCTTTTCCTTCCTCCTTCACTAAAGATAAAATGAAACACCGTTATTATAACGCCTAAAAACATCTCATTCACAAAAGCCAAACAATTTGTCAAAATGAAAATTTAACTCGGAGATATCTAAGAAAAGCCCACTGAGTACGCAACAAATTCCCAGGTACCTTTGAGAGGTGGACAACAGCTTGTAGCGTCCTGTAACGACCCCTCTAGGGAGAACAACAAAAAGCCACTCCGAATACTCCATTACCATCCAATTGTGAAGGGAATCGAAATAATCATATTTTCAACTTCGAACAGTAAGGTCATAATGTGAATAAAATGAGACTACGTAGGTATATCAAATTGTGTTTAATGGGTTAACAAAATATTCTTTACAAACGAAGCGACCTGAATTCGCACAGGTAGTACTAAATATATCTAGACTTGTTTAGGGTGAATGAGCGATCATGAGACCTGCTCCCGTACCCTGACGTTTCAAAACTACCATGGTAGGACTGTGAAAAAGGCACAGATGTATACCAGTCATATAAATCTTTCTCTTACGCACACTCAAAATAACCTTTCTCCAAGAGCTTATGGTCACGCCCCTGGTCATGTGTTCACGGATTTGGATGACATCTGCCTATTTCTTGGCTAAAATTATTCAGTACCCAAGAGGCAATACAAAATACCTTTGAAGAATTTGTTGTCTACCGTCCAACAGGTTTTTTTCGGAAAGGCATCAATAAACTGCCACTCCGTTGGCAAAGATGCGTCGATTGCATGGGTGATTACTTTGATTAATTGAAACTTCAATTTCTAGTTAAATACCTAATATACCGTGGCTACGTTAGTTATAATATTAAGTATTTATTACAGCCAGAGTTATAAGTAGTTTTCGTGCGTTAGTAACCTACATTAATCCATTTCTGCCACCATAAAAAGTTAGAACCATACATGAAGAAATAAAATGTTTACGGTCTAGAACATAACTAGGATTAAGTTTTTAAACTGTCATGGTCACTAACCAATGATATTCAAATAAACAGATATGTTATGAGCGCGCGCATTTTGAAGACTCGTATAGGTCACAATTGTGACCTTTAATCTTTAGTTTATGTCACGCTTGGCGAAGAGCGATAGGCTTTGTTGAAACAAAAACAAAATAAAATAAATGCCATCGTGTGTATTTGTAATTTATTTATTTATTGATTAAAATAAATATTTTTTAATGTTAGATGAATGAAAAGTGTGTATGTGTGCTGCCGCTGCTGCGCGGAACACTTTTTTCAATTGTTTTGTGAGTGTATAACGTATCTGTTTATTTGAATATCATTGTAACAAAAAAATAAAAATATCGGAAACTCGCTACAAACAGTAAACATGGTAAATATCCCGCTTATAATGTTAATATTAGTATAACTAGGATTCTTTGTTTCTCTGAGGTTACTACAAACATTAATACTAGTGGGTCTGTGAACGGCAGACCTCACGAGTCTGTCGTCTTATTGTATTTTTTTCTTGATTCCGTTTCAAAACTGAAATGACAAGAAATACCATATAATTATCGAACCAGAGGTCCATCAAGTGACATTCTACCATCGAAAGCGTGGCGATAGCGATTGTAAAAATTACAAAAATCTATGGGAATGTCAAACGCTATCGAAATATCTCGTGATCAAGCTTTTAAATTATGGCATTTCGAACGTCGCCGTCGCTAATATCGAATGTCTAGAGCCTCAGCACACAAAATTTCACGAGAATCGGTTGAGAAACGCGACCTGTAGAGGAACAGCTGGACATCTGGCCATCCGAAAGCATTTTTGTCTAAGCTGAAACGGAGACGCTTCGCCAGCGCTTCGCGTTCGCTCGGTCAATTACACAACTACTTCCCGTCGAGCCTGTAGTTTTACATTTGACAGCTCAAAAACTATTGATTTATACTGGGCGTTTGTGCACTACAAGGAATTTTACTGTCCGGCAGTCAGTTACGGTCCGATGTGGTAGTCATTGACATATGTCAAACTGACGTATACGTTATTGTTACGTCCAAAGACCTTATACTTCTAGAAATACCGTATATGGTATTTGGTAACGTTATTGTTAGCCTGTCAAGCGCTATTGTTACTGTAATGATACTGACAGCTGTCGCAGAGATCATTCTCTCTTTTAAGAAGTATAGTAATGAGGTAACGCGGTACCGAATCGATTTCTTATAACAATCGACTTAATAATGAAGAAATTTTAATTGATTTAACACAAGATATCACACGGTTCTTATTCAGTGAAGATTACACTTCATAAGGAGAAGAATCCAACAGATTCATCACAATAAAATCGCAAGTATTTTATTTGCCTTTTTTCTATATTTTTATAACCAATATTATTTTTATCAAAATTTAACATTCATTGGAAGGACGTACCTTAATTGCATATCTTGTTTATAATTAACGTAGAATAGAATAGAATAGAATAGAATATACTATATTGTACATCAAAAAGAGAAATTACACATATATTTTACAGCAACTTAATACTATGGGTACAAAGGCGGTATTATTATTATGTCTTTTATTCAACTTTTTATTCTTATTGATTACATTTTTAAATATTTTTACAAAACACACACAAAATAAATATTTAAAAATATAAAAAATAGAGGCCCACCGGTATCGGGAACAGGGTCCAAGCTACCGGCGGTCAGGGCTCCAGAGAGAGGAACCTCCTAACAATACGAGCCGTGTCCAGCAATACTGCTTTCTGGATCAGGCCCTTGACCCAGCCGCCTAACGAGAGCCTCCACGCGGCGCACCCTGGGCAACGTGGGCACCAACTGCCCACCTGCGTTGGGTGGACAGTTGGGGCGGGCGGCTAATTTCAACAAACGAGGAAAGGTCACGGTTCCAAACACAGATCATCGTCCATGATGGTCTGTGAAGGGAACCGGGCTAGAGGCTGGACGGCTAGTCGGTCGCTGCAGTGGCCATCTAACGCCTACTCCCCCCCTCTGCTGACAGAGGGTAGGTCGAGTGGGCTTGGAGTAGAGATGGAACCCAATCCCAAGGTCTCGCGTGCCGAGGAGATGAATGGCCGGAGTGTTTGTATCCGGTCTCTAGCGCAGGGAAAGGGACCTCACCCTTAAAAAGGAACCACAAAAATGGACAGCAGACTAAAGGAAAAATATCCTCAGGCGGGTACCCTTGTACAACGCAAGGGCGAGTCCCACCCCTCTCGGGATCTCCTAGAGGGCAGCCCCATCGTATCTGAGGGGGGCACCAATAGTCTCGCGGGCCGGCAGACTACCGTCGACCTGCGCCAAGGGAGCCACGAGCGAGAAAAGTAGCTCCAGGAGAACCTGGAGCGACTGCGCGAAGTGGACGCACCACTTGCCGTCACCGGTGGCAACAAGAGCCGAGGAGGCTCAGGTCCTGGAAACAACTTGTCCGACCAGGACTCGTGCGGCACCTCCAATTCTTGGAGGAAGCGTCCGCGCAGCAAAGACTCGGGGTCGCTGGGTCTCTCCTCGAGTGAGGAGAACCTGTCAGCCCCGAAGGTGTCAACAGGGCGGAGAGGGAGGGGTCGCGACGTGCGTGGTCGCTTTGTTGACCCAATACGCCTGCCCCTACGGAATGCGTGGAGAGCGACCCTGGGCACATGAGTGCGGACCAGAGCGGTGACTCCAACGCGTCCTTGCTGGGCAGAAATAAGGCGGAAGCGAATGCTGCAAAGCGGGCGCAGCGACAAGCTGTCGCGGCTGACGAGGTCAGTGAGTTGGACCGACAGGCCCGAGAGCGGCGCTTGGCTCGGACGGCTGCTGGTGGAGATATATCGGCGGTGGCACTCAATCGCCAGGTGATGGACGGGTTAGAAGTCGTCCTGAAGGTTGCCACCAAATCGGGCAACCTGAAGGGCACATTCACCTATGAAGCAGACGGTGAGCGACATCCAAGAGGTGGTCGAGGTCCTCAGCAGCCGCACAACCTCGGATGAGACAGCGTAATTGTGGGAGGAGAACCGCCGTCTGCGATCCGAGTTGGATTACCTCAAGCAGCAGTTTGCCGCCCAGAAGTCTGGCTCTTCTGTCACGAGCCCATCTTCGGCCCCGTCTTTGGCCCCATCTTCGGCCCCATCGTCGGCCCCTGCACTTGCAGATGCGGATATCGAGAGGATCGCGCGCATCTGCATGATGCAGTGCGGCCAAATGGTGAGTGCCCGGATGGAGGTCATAGAGGCGAGGTTGCCCCCAGCCGAAACCATCCGCCCACTACTGGCTGCAGACAAGCGGAGACAGGAGGGGTCCGCTAAACAGGCAGCCGCCTCGGCTGAGCCGAGAAGTGCCGGGCAGGGGTCCACTAGGATCACGGAGGGGCCCAGTAAGCCCGCAGAGGGTAGGTCCGTGCCCACTTCCCAGTCAGCGGCTGCTACCCCGCCGACACCACCTGGCCCCCTCACGGAGGCCTGGACGACGGTGGTCAAGAGGGGCCGCCGTCGAGAGAAGAGGACGGCACCACCGCCGGCAACCGCTGCAGCACCCGCACTGAATAAGGTGGCGGGACCGCCTAAGGCCAGAGCACCACGCTCCGCGGCTGTAGTGATCACGCTGCAGCCCGGAGCCATCGAAAGGGGCGTCTCTTACAAGGCGGTCCTGACAGAGGCGAGGGCCAAAGTCGCGTTCCCCGACCTTGGAACACCGTCCAGCTTCAAAATGAGGCCGGCGATTACGGGGGCGCGGCTACTCGAGGTGTCGGGTGCCTCTAGCGCCGAAAAGGCGGACATCTTGGCCGCCAAGCTGCGGGAGGTCCTCAACCCTGAGGACGTCCGGGTGTCCAGACCGATAAAGACGGCTGATCTGCGGGTCGACGGTCTGGACGACTCGACAATCCCAGCTGAGGTCGTGGCGGCCATCGCCCGAGCCGGCGGATGTCCGTCCGAGGACGTGCGGACGGGCGAGATCCGCGCTGACGCTACCGGGCTCGGTATGATTTGGGTGCGGTGCCCGGTGGCGGCGGCGCAAAAAGTCGCTAACGGTGGACGACTGCTGGTGGGGTGGGTTGCAGCAAGGGTCAAGCTGCTGCAACCCAGGGCATTGCGGTGCTATCGTTGCCTGGACATTGGGCATGTCAGGGCACGATGCACCGCCGAAACTGACCGCAGCGAGCAATGCTATCGCTGTGGTCAGCCCAGCCACAAGGCGGCCCAGTGCTCCGCGGCGCCAAACTGCAGCCTCTGTACAGCTGCAGGAAGGCCCGCTGGGCACAGAGCGGGCGGAAAGGCCTGTGGCGCTCCCACGCAGCAGAAGAGGAGAAGGAGGGCCAAGGTTGCCGGGGACTCTTTACCCCCCCGTCAGCCTGGCTGCTCTTCGGCCGACTCCCGGCCTAGGAATAGAGTGGAGGGAATGGATTGCGCATAATGGCGCTCTACCATTTCCTCCAGGGCAATATCTGCCAGAGCTCAGGATCTCTTGCTCCAGAGCATGGCAGAGTGGTCGATTCGCGTGGCAGTGTTTGCCGAGCCGTATTTCGTCCCACCCAGGGATAACTGGGTTGGAGACCTCGACGGTTTGGTGGCCATCGTTGGTGGGGCTCTTGTCAGCCCGTCCCGAGGGCATGGCTGGGTGGCCGCGCTCGCGGACGGCGTTGGCACAGTTGGTGCGTATTTTTCGCCCAACAAGAGTCTCGCCGACTTCGAGAGTTTCCTTGTCGAGTTGGGCGCTGTCGTAGGCCGACTCCACCCTCATCCTGTGCTGTTGCTAGGGGATCTCAACACCAAGTCTTCGATGCTAGGGGAGAGGTGCTGGAAGAGTGGGCAGTTACCACCGGCCTGGTCGTACTAAACCGGGGCTTGGTTCAAACGTGCGTGCGACAGCGGGGCGGTTCGATAGTGGACGCATCGTTTGCTAGCCCTGCTGTCGCGAGCCGTGTCCGTAACTGGCGTGTCGCCGTGGAGGTGGAGACGTTATCGGATCACAGATATATCCGTTTCGACGTCTCCACCCAGACCACCGGCGGCCGCGGTACGCCGGCCCCGCGAACGGACGGTCCGCGCTGGGCGCGTAAGCGCATCGACAGGGAACTTCTCGAGGAGGCCACCATTGTCCAGGCCTGGATCCGGGAGTCGGCAACGACCGGACCCGTCGACGTCGAACAGGAGGCGCTGCGGTTCCGCGGGGCGATGACGCAAATAAGCGACGCGTCCATGCCCCGGGTCCACGCACAGTCAGCGAGGCGCCAGGTGTACTGGTGGTCCGCCGAGATCGCACAGTTGCGTGTTGCGTGCGTAGCGGCCAGACGCCAGTACACCCGATATCGGAGAAGACGTCGTCGGGTCCCTGAAGAAGAAGCCGCGCGGTATGAGGTGTACCGCGCGACGACGGGGACTCTGCGGCTGGCCATCGGCGAGGCGAAAAAGCGAGCCAGGGAGGAGATGTTGGAGAATCTAGACGGGGATCTGTGGGGGCGCTCATATCGAGCGGTTCGAGGGAAACTTCGAACCGCCGCGCCTCCGCTTACGGAGAGTCTCCAACCCGAGCTGCTGGAGGAGGTAGTCGCAGCTCTCTTCCCGGCGAGAGCGGAGCACATCCCGCCGCCGATGGCTTTGCCCACGGCCGCAGAGTCTACAGAGGAGGACGTCATCAGCGTCCCAGAGGTGACACAGGCAGAGATGAGGGCGGCCGTGATGCGGCTCCGGGCCAAGAACGTGGCACCGGGGCCCGACGGGATCCACGGCAACGTATTAGCCCTCGCTCTGAAGGAGCTAGAGCCCTGGCTGAGAGGACTCTTCACAGCGTGCCTTGAGCGGGGCCAGTTTCCCACTTTGTGGAAATCTGGTCGTCTGGTCCTGCTCAGGAAGGCGGGGCGCCCTGTGGACTCACCGTCCGCGTACCGGCCCATAGTGCTGCTAGACGAGGTGGGTAAGCTGTTCGAACGGATACTCGCTGCCCGCCTCGTCAGCCACTTGTACAGAGAGTGGCCGGACCTGGACGAAAGCCAGTTCGGCGACGTTACGTATTTATTTATTTATTATTATGTAACCAGTATTCAATTTACACTGCGATATTTAATGCTACGGAAATTCGATTCAACTGTGAATTTTAATTAATTGGAATAACGGAGCGAATAAGCACGTCGCTTCACTACTGTAAGCGAGCATGAAGTTTGCATTTTATTGTGTATGGTTGCCTGTTTATTATTATGAAATGTAATATGTAAAACATAGGCTGAACAGAGTGTTTAGGTTAACATATTTTCTAGGTTTAGGTAGACGTGCATTCTGGTGGGTCGGTGTTAATCTGGTTAAAGATAACAATTTCTCATAAAGTTATTAAGTTTCTCTTTAATGAGTATAATAATTAAATACTAAAGTAAACTTTGACGTTCGGACTTAAAATAACGAGGATAGTAATATTATTAACATTGGGTTTAGTCTAAAAATTTGGTTACTTCTAAATCTTGTTTCGATATTACGCAAAACTAGGACATAAAGAGAGGGATCCCGATTAATCTAGATTGTATTCTGTAACCATGGTACTCGTCCGGACTTTATAGATTCTACACTCGCTATTCAACAAGACTAACAGATGAGTTATCCTAACTTTGACCGTTCGATCCTGAATAACCAGAGGCTATAAACAAGTGACACTATATCAAAGATAGCGTTCCGATAGCGATTGTAAAAGTTTACCAAAAGTTCGTTTGTCACCACTAGCAGCACCTCATCAATATTTAATGCATAAGTTATACCTATTATTTGTTTTTGTCTTTGTAGTTACCAATTTTTTAGCAGCCGGGTTTTTTGTTTTATAATAAACTAGCTGACCCGGCAAACTTTGTTTTGCCATAAAAACACCAAACATTCATCTACCCTACCTAACACTATCTACCCAACTCTACCTACCCTACCCTACCTACTCTACCTACCCTACCCTACCTACCCTACCCTACCTACCTACCCTACCCTACCTACCTACCCTACCCTACCTACCCTACCCTACCCTACCTACCCTACCTACCCTACCTACCCTACCTACCCACCCTACCCTACCTACCCTACCCACCCTACCCTACCTACCCTACCCTACCTACCCTACCCTACCTACCCTACCCTACCTACCCTACCCTACCTACCCTACCTACCCTACCTACCCTACCCTACCTACCCTACCCTACCTACCCTACCCTACCTACCCTACCCTACCTACCCTACCCTAACTACCCTACCCTACCTACCCTACCCTACCTACCCTACCCTACCTACCCTACTCTACCTACCCTACCCTACCTACCCTACCCTACCTACCCTACCCTACCTACCCTACCCTACCTACCCTACCCTACTTACCCTATAAACCTCACGGAGCCCGAGACCTTTCCAACGAATGCAAAACCGTGGAAATCGGTTCGTGCGTTCTGGAGTTATAGCGTCAGGTTATTGTGACTGTCAAATAATAACAGACAAATAATTAGCAATAAATTAAAATTGCGACTATAATTTGAGATTTAAACTATCCTATCTCTCAAGTTGGATCGAACTGCACATGGTGTGCGAATTTTATTATAATCGGTTAAGTGGTTTAGGAGACCATTGAGGACAAACATTGTGACACGAGATTTATATATATTAAGATAATTTTAATTATTAAATTTTACTGCTCAAACCCCTACCAAAACAAAAGCAACACCACAATAAACAAATGGAGTGAAATACTACCCACTGCGAGTTAATTCCATAAGGCCCGCTACACACTAAATAACAACCGGTCGCTTTCCGTGTAGCCCTGGCCTCGTTAGTGAACTCCGCTCGTAAACCGCCTACATTCCTATTCGACTGAATATTCCCTTTGTTGCCAAATGGTATTGTTAATAAATGCCCTGCTTAAGCAGTAATAGCATTGTAGTTTGGCACTTATCTTGTTTTTAAGTGCAATACAGCTTATTTGCTCTGATCAGGTGCAAAGACTAGATTTATGAACGTAATCATCGTTATTTCATCCGAAAAACGTCCACTGCTGTACATAGACATTCCCTAAGTGTCGAGACAACGACCGGTCCTGTGTGCCTTGCATCCAACGGATTTCCGCAGCCTTAACCAGGTCATAGGTCCACCTAGAGGGAGACCTTCCAACGCTGCATCTTCCATTTCCGGATTTATGAACGAAAACGAAGCAAAAGGTATGTGAGAACCGTAGTTTCTGCCCACCCCCATGGGTAAAAGGCGTAGTTTATGTATCATTATCATAATCATCATATCAGCCTAAAGACGTCCACTGCTGGACATAGGCCTCCTCCAAGCGTCACCACATTGGCCGGTCCCGTGCGTACCGCATGCAGCGGATCCCCGCAACCTTCACCAGGTCATCGGTCCACCTGGTGGGAGGCCATCCAACGCAACGTCTTCCGGTTCGCAGACACCACTCCAGAACTGTTCTGCCCTGTCGGCCATCCGTTCTGCGAGCAATGTGCCCTGCCTACTGCCACTTGAGTTACTAAACTCAACTACGGTAAAATTCAGAAAAGTAACCATTTGAGTCGTACACACTAACATACATAAACTACTAAGTTTATGTATGTTAGTATGTACGACTCAAATGTTTACTTTTCTGAATTTTTCTAGATTGCGTTTAGATTAGCATCCAAGGTTATAGTTATTCAAATAAGATAGTAATAGTGGCACTCAATATATTGCGCAGTTGGAGACTTAACAATTATTCTTGTTGTTATCTTTTATAACAGGTATAGTTAAGGAGACGTCAACTTATATTTTATTTTAAACTTGAGTGTCATGAAACATTGTTATTTTCTTTAATATCATGATTTTTTGCAACTAGCAATCCACCCCGGTTTCGTATGGGATAAATTCTAAATACCTTAATTTCTTCAAATTCGAGGAAATGTGACATCCACCCAAACGCATTTGGCCCTCTACAACCTCGAGATATTTAAGTCAAGAGTGAATAGGTTACTTCTAGGCAAGCGTGCTACACCGTCGACCACATCATCGCTTACCATCAGGTCAAGCGCGAGCCTCTTTAATATAAAAAAGCATTAATCACTACTATTGCTCAAGACTGGTTGGAGATTTTAAACTTATATTATCTATAGGTCCGGGTTTCCACACGATATTTAACTTCGCCGTTGGCAGTGATGTCCATGATAAACTTAGAAAGTAATTACATGATAAGATGTGTTTGAAAACTCACATTAGTACTTGCCCGGATTTGAAACCACTACCTCAAACACGAGAGGCAAGGTCTTAGCCATTGGGCCACTATGACAGTCATAGGTCGTCATCGTTTTGTACAATTGTACAAAAGATGCCTTTCTGGCATGGTTTTCAAATTCGGTCAAAAATTGACAAAAGACTGGGCTTTCTTTATAATATGCGAGTTTATATTTATTTGAATATTAATAAACGTGAACAGATGTATGAGAGTAAAAGGAGCATTCAAGGATAGTGAAAATACGTTTTTAAATTATATCTACCCCGATAGCAAAAAGTTTATTAAAAAAAAAACCGACCCGACTGCTTAAGAAGCAAACTTAAGGTTACACTAGTCGATCATTCTTCCATACAAACGTAGTCTAACGATTACTCCACTGTTTGACGATGTACGTTCAAAATAAAAAATGATATCAATTTGTCTCATCATTACCTAGCCCTTTATGGAAACAAAAAGGTAAAAAAAATATATATTTGAAAGTTATTAGCGTCGAATGTTCCATATTTCAACACAATTTTAACGCATCTTTGGGCGTAAATAAATACCATAAGAAGAAGGAAAATTGCAAAACGGCCTCCATACAAGGATAGATTAGTAATTCAGCAATGCAAATAATTTAATTTTGAAAATATACATTTAGTCGATTTTCATGATATCTAGACTCCCAAAGGTCTGTTTATAAAATTTCGCGCGCTCGTTTTCGTCCTAAATCATCATCCATTTTCGTAGAATTTTCGACAAGTGTAACCTTAAAACATGAGTGTGTGATTAAAAACCGAGCCATAGGTTTTTAATAGTTTCAGACGAATGTTTTAGTTATTAGCAGTTTCATACTCTACTTTATCTACATTCATTCATTGGGATTAAACCTAATAATTGATAAAAGAAAAGTCAAAAGTAAGAAAAAGTCAGTACAGCAAAACATATGAATGGCGCCAAAACCTAGCACTGAGCACATCACCGCATTAAACGCGCATGCGCTAAAGCGCATATGCCACAGACAAATAAAATTTGAAAGCAAAACTTTTTATAAATGGTTAAGTATATAAAAAATGCACGCCCCGCATAAGCATTCCATTAAAAAAAAAATGGAAACTCCTTGGTGATATTAACTTCTTGGATTTGCCCTGTATCGCAATAGAAAAAAAATGTTTTATAGCAATATTTTGGTGTTTATAAAGTACGTCAATATAAACTCGTTTTGAAGTTTTTTTTAAATCTAATATAGGCTCGCGCTTGACCACTATCTCACCTGATAGTAAGCGATGATGTGGTCGAAGGTGGAGCACGCTTGCGCAGAAGTAACCTAGTCACTCTTATAATTCGAATATTACGATAAGAGAGTAATGTCTGTCATTTAATTTTCGAACACTAAACAAAAATAAAACTATATAAACTTATATTAAACCAAACTACTTACACTATATACAAAATACAGGTACACTTAGGCGTCGAAGTACTCCTCCACATCGCTGTCATCCGAGAACGTGCCCAGAAGACTGGCAGCATTGCCACGTTGAATGGCAATGCTAATTCTTTGCGCAAAGAAAGAGCCAGCCCTCTGGTCACGCACAGTGTCGATCAGTCGGCGAGAGATCTCCTTAAAAAGAAGACGTAAACTCGGGCCCCATGACCCAAGCGTTTCGACCCCAAACGGCTCAAAACTGTAATTACCAATTAGGTTACAGTATTTGCGCCGCTTGAGGGCCTCAGCAGCCGCAGCAGCAGCGCCAGCACAGCCCGCCGAACTAGGAACATGAGATGGCGCAAGGGTATCGACACAGGTTGCGTCCCACACCAGAGGCCTACCCACCTTCCACGGCACCAAAGTCATGCCATCTGGTCTCTTCCCATCGTCACGTACCAAGCCGTTAGGTTCTAATACAGCTGGTACGCTGGCGGTGATAAGGGCTCGACGAATAATGTCATTGATACTGGCGTGCCGTGCTATGCGCCCTGCGCTCTTGCAACAAGACAGGCCATGGTGCCCAAGGCTGCCGACAGCTTCACCACAATGGCACCGATGCGGAGCAACACAAGGTGCGCCTAAGCGTAGACAAGTTGCGAGCCGAAACGAAGAATCATCCATCATAGTGCCTATGGTGGATGACGGGAGTGCTTGAAGCCACAAACCCGACTCCCATTCCCCCACAGCCAGCAGACGCGCACACTCAGCAGTACTAGACGATGTATTTATAAGGTTATTCTGTATAATACTGCAGAGCGGCACATCCCATCGTCTCTGGGAGGACAGGTTGTCGGGCAGATCCGTATTGGGACAAGCCATTTTCCAAGCAAACACGGTACCTCAAAATCAACCAGTGAGGAAGATAAGATGTTCCTGGTTAATTTATCAGTACCGTAGACCGAGGAGAGGAAGGCTGGTAAACTTATACTTGAAATTTTGCGGACGGCGAGGCCACCCAAGCGAATGGGAAGCGTGGCTTGTTGCCATGCTCGGTCGTCCAAGGCCACATTTAGGATAGATGAAAGTGTGTTCTTTATAATTTGGTCTACTTTTTTTAAAAGTTGTGGGTGTTTCCATAAATGAGAGGAGCGAAGGCTGTAAGTAAATTTTGGTCCAAAGCAACAATACCGGATAAGTGTGTAGGCCGAATGCATGTTAATTTTGAAAAGTCTTTCCGAGACATCGTTAAAATTTTGTATTTTCTATTCAATAAAATTTGGAAAGGATTCATCAAAAATAGGGGAACCCAGGAGGTGAAGAGAATTTCTCTCAGTAATTTTAATATTAGGTGCTATCGCGTTGAATTTTGCTATAGTAGTCTGTCGGTCAGTAGTTTGTGGGAGGTAAATTTCGCATTTCGAAAGGTTAAGTTCTAGCCCAATGGAGCTAAATTTATCTTTCAAAAAAGTTAAATCGTTCAAGACTGTATCTACATCACCTCCTAGGGTTCCATCGTCCAAATACCATACATTGAATTTAGAATTTAGTTGCCGAATGATTGGGTTTATTGCCAAACTGAAAATGACTGGCCCAAGAGGGTCACCTTGTTGACAACCAACAGCCGATTCCAAAAGGTTTTCCTTGTAGAGTAATTTAGAGAGGTGCCTATAACATTGATAAAGAAAACTGTAAATTTTGGGTATTTCTTTTTGAACTTTTGTCAACAAGGTATCCCTGTTTACGGAATTGAAGGCATTTTTTATGTCAACCTTAAGTATGACCTCACCTTCATTACTGTTGAGGTATAAGGCGTGTACCGCAGCCTCACAGCCTCCTTTGGACCCGAAGCCCAGTTGTAGGGGCTGGAATTTGCTGGCCAGTGCTTCGCTGTAAAAAGCACAGCAAATTTTGGCTGCGATACGCCTGTAGGTAAACCCTACGGCAATGGGACGAATGCCGCCATCCTTCTTGCGCAAGGCACATAGATTGGCCCCGTACAAAATATCTATGACGGCTTCGTTCACATTGCCGGAGAGCATGAGGTTGATGAGGGCCGTCAGCTCCTTCAAAAGGGACTCACCAGCTTCCCCGGCGGCTGCGCACATTAAATCTTTCAAATGTTGGGGTGTCAGGCCGTCGAGGCCGCCGGCGGAACCACTCCGGAAGGAGCCTACGGCCGTACACAGTTGTTGGGCTGTAATTTGCAATGAGTTGATTTCAGGATCTGGGGGGTCGGGGAAGGTGAGATCATCTGCCGGGGCGGGGTGTTTGCTCTCCAGAGCTGCAAGGGTCTCTGGAGAGTACGGTGCAACCACATCGCTGCTGAAGATGATCCTAGCAGCACCTCTGATGTCACCTTCATCTAGTTTAGACTCCACATGGTGCAATAACCCTCTTTGGGGGAGATGTGAAGTTAATTTTGGTTCGAAACTTTGGGCCGAAATGTTACAGTTGTCTTTGATTTGAGCGGTTAATGTTTTTTTGGTTGCCAGATTTTTTTGCACATGTAGGATTCTAAACGGGAAGGTGAGTAATTGCTCCCAAGCACTTAGTGAGTTCTCTCGGACGGCGAGGCGGACACAGCGTGCTAGGCTCAATGCCACGGATGGTCTCGCGCCACGAGGAACTCTTTTTAATACAGGCGTTGAAGTTTTAAATTTTGCAAGCGTTTGCCAAAGGGGTTGAGGGGGTGAATTTGGTGTAAAAGTGCTGGGTATTGTTGGACATGATGAAGGCACATAGTGGGATTTGTGTTTCTTACCCAGATGTACCTTCAAACCTCGTTCACCTTTAAAAAACCGTGCTTGGGAACAGAGAGGGCATCTGACTAGGGCATCCAGCGATGTGGAAGGTTGACAAGCGTTTCGTAAGGCATCGCTACTGTCGTAATTATTTAACATAGAAAATAAAAACTAAATACAATATTTACAGGAAAAATAAATAAGTCATAAAAACAATAAAATACGCACTTAAAAATATATTTACACTGCACCATTTACTTAAAACTAAAATAAACTGTTATAATATAAACACTAAACACAATTTTTCACGGAAAAGTCACTGTCACAATGTGACGCAGACGCCAACGGGGCCCTTGGGCGCCCCGCGAACGCTGGGCGGTCTTCCCGGCCAGCAACAATTAGGTGCGCTTTTAACGAGCAATTCATGTATATATGTAATCTGAATCTCGCAAACGGCTAAAACGATTTTCATGAAATTTAATATGCATGGGGTTTCGGGAGCTATAAATCGATCTAGCTAGGTTTCATTTTTAGAAAGCGTCGTTTTCTCTATTTTCACCATTGAGGTAATAATGTAGGTACTACGATTTTCACCCAAGCAGTGCTCGGTCACCCAGGTATTTGGAATTAAGTGACCACTGTTGGTGGTCCTTCCTCAAGGAGGAAATATGACCTGATGAAGGATCCAATGCAATCCACGCGAAGGCAATCCACACTGGATTGGAAAAGGACGGGATCGATTTTATATTAAATTTAAAATCCGCCAGTTTTTTTTGGCACTTTTCCCGTTGACAGTTGACAGCTTTTTTAGATAAAATAAGAGAGTAGATAAAATATTTTTCTCAAACATGCATGGAAATATTGTCATTATTTTCGAAAACAGAACACGCGAAGTATCGAATTTACGGACCAAGAAAACCAAATCCACGGCAGGAGCGTTTTTTGAATTGGGAACATTACAACGGTCCAGCAATGTTGATCAAATCCACCGCAAGACCGTTTTTTGAATTTGGAACATTAGATTGGTCCAGCAATGTTGATCAAATCCATTGCAGGAGCGTTTTTTGAATTTGGAACATTACAACGCTCCAGCAATGTTGTTGCAACTTTTAATAAATTAAATGTATAATATAAAAAACATGTTTTATTTCCCTGCATTCTTTTGAGAAAAGCACTATACATGCCTCCGCGGAAATGGCAATTGCCTATCTCGTATTAGTGAAGTCCTCGCCTACGGCTTGGCCTTCAATCTCATACTCGACCTGTAATTGCCTATTTCCCGGCCTTTGCATTAATGTACTATTACACACAGTAAAATTGATGGCTAAAATTTCTTCATAACTGAAATAGCATTATGTAAATCAAAGAATATTTTGCAAACAAAACTTTTCCAAAAGGAGGTTCAATATTGATAATCTGGCTCCGAGTGGGCGCACGGCCAGTTCCGCTAGTTAAGTTAGTTTGGGCAATATATACGCCCGCCTTAACTGTATATTTAGAATGGATTTTTGAAGATTTATACAAACACGAGCTATACATCGTTGGATCGGCAGGCCAGTAAAGATCGATGCTTTTAGCTGATTATTTCGTTCAATCACCTAATGACAGTGCCTTCTCCTGACTGATGATCTGTCTCGACATTTTATATCCCTGCAATCAAAAATAAACTCTATCCGCCAGGAAACAGAGAACTGTTTTGAATGACGATGAAGTCAATACGCCAATACTTTTATTGTAATCACAAGCTAATTTAAGTCCTATTGTTTATGTATAAAGTTCAGAATGTTTCTAGCAAGTGTTGTGTTGCTTCCTTTTTTTTTACTCTAATTAATTCAGAACGGAGAAATGGTGACTGATTAATTTAATGTAAAAAAATCAATTATTCATTTGTTTTTATTTACGATGAAGTATTGTGTGTATGATTAGACTAGCTTCTGCCAGCGGATTCGCCCGCGTAAATTATTTCTATAGTATAATAAAAAGTATTTCTTATCCCAAAAGAACATTATACTGGAATGAAAATTAGCCTTTGTGCTATTCCAGACTTTACTCTATCCCTGTGCCAAATTTCATTCAGATCCGTTCTGCCGTTCTGGCGTGATTGAGTAACAAACATACATCCATCCATCCAAACTTTCGCATTTATAATATTTATAAGAAGTAAGATGATAAGCACTTACTCAAATAATTAGGATTTTGACATCAAGATACGACTTGAGTGGAAAGGCCGGGAGCGACGCACTATAAGGACATACACAGATCATAAAGGAGATGTTCTTCAGGCCGTAGTCCTCAAATCCAGCGTGCGTGTATATGAACAGCAGCCTAATTGCGTAAGTGAATTCGGCAAGGCGTAGGATTTGGTCCCATCAATCGACTAATCACGGGCGAGATGAAAGACGCGTTGTGGTTTTCCGTCTATGTATAAGGATTTGATCCCATCAATCGACCAATCACATAGACGGAAAACCACAACGCGTCTTTCATCTCGCCCGTGATTAGTCGATTGATGGTACCAAATCCTACGCCTTGCCGAATTCACTTACGCAATTAGGCCGCAATTGGGCTCAGATGTGTAAACGTAAAAGAAGCAAGGAGTATTTGTAAGGATCGTAGCGATCGTGCTTATCTACATGTATGTGCTATTTTTTTTTTTGCCAGAGTGACGAAAAGAATAATAAAGCTGGTAGATTCGATATAGATACATAGTCTGAGTAGCAGGTGTTGTGGCAATTAGGGATGAAGGTACTTTACTTGTGCTTCACCATCATCATCAGTCTTTTAATGTGCCCTCTGCTGGGACACAGGCCTCCTCTCTGTAAGAGAGGGAATGGGGTTTAATCAACCACGACGGCCCAGTGCGGTTTGGTGGATGTCACATGTGTTTGAAGTTTTGGTTCTAGGACATGCCGGTTTCCTCACGATGTTTTCCTGCACCGGTTTAGAGCAGTGATGAGTACATAATTTACACAAATTTAAACGCCTGCCGGGGTTCGAACCCATGCCACACAAACCGTAAGTCGAGGCCGTTACCACTGGGCCACCAATGCTCTACTTGTGCTTACTGTTCTTAAAAGAGATCATTTAGGCATATCATCCCATAAAACTTTTCGATTTTGGTAAAATGGGGTCAAATGGTCATCTTAATATTTAAATAGTTTTTTTTTATTTTTTTATTTTAATTTTATTTAGTTTAGAGAGTAGGTAATATCTAGGTACTAGGTATTTCTCTGCACCCATTGCACGCAACATTTATCAATTTGCAACCTCAACTTAAAGACGCATTACTTACTCCACCATTCATGGATTATTCAACTTTCTCTACTAATGAAACTTACTAAGTTCCAAAACAGACTTTGTTCGCTGACCCTTTTCAGCGAGAAACGTTGACCCCCAAAAAAGACTCCAGATCAACATCATATCACAGCCGAAAGACGTCTACTGCTGGACATAGGCCTCCACCAAGCGTCGCCACATTGACCGGTCCCGTGCGTCTCGCAACCAGCGGATCCCCGCAACTTTCACCAGGTCATCGGTCCTCCTGGTGGGAGGCCTTCCAATGCAACGTCTTCCGGTTTGCGATCGCCACTCCAGAACCTTTCTGCCGTATCGGCCATCCGTTCTGCGAGCAATGTGCCCTGCCAACAGCCACTTAAGTTTGGCAATTCTTCGGGCTATGTCGGCTCTTTTACGGATCTCTTTCTCTATCTCTCGCTCCAGATTTTGCAACATAAAATATTGTGTCATAATAATTTATTCTACCCGTTAGTTGACACATATCCTCATATTTTCTTGTACCTAACTGTAATTTTCCGTGATTTTTATTGTTATTATTTATTATTACTGTCCACTTCGAGTTCACTCCACCTTAGATTTGACGGTGAGATGTTTCCAGAGTAGACCTGCAGATCACTGTTTATCAAATTAATCTGTGTTGAATATGTTTGTTAACAGATCAATATAAAGGGTTGGCACGACATTTTTTATTATAAAGTAATGTGACATTCGTGTGATACTATTATAGACCTCGCCTCTCCGATTTGGTGTATAGGGTTTGTACTCGTATTCTATTTTTTATTTATTTGGCTTTATCATAAACTACCCTAGTATTACTAGGGGGAACACCCAAATACTCCGAAATATTTTATTCCAAATTTCGATGTTCCAATTTTCAAAAGTCCGAATTTATACCTAAATACGAGTATAAATATTATAAAAAATCTCGAAATGTATTTTACTGAAAGTCGTTAATGCGATTTGTTAGTTTTCCGATTTTCTTACGTTCGGAGAATCAAATGCTCGAAGGGTTCTTGGTCCGAAAAACGACACTCCGATTTTCAATACTTCGAATAAACTAAAAGTCAACATGTTGTGCTACAAAATTTTGTGACAGAAACTAATCGCTGCAAAACCGACTTCACGCAGTCTTGTCTGCCCTACCCTAGACTGTAATTAAAGCCTGCATAGGCGCGGAGGTGCGGGGCGGCCCGCGAGCCGAGGAGCAGGTGGTCTGAAATCTGGTGAGCATTAAAACCATCTGCGA
This sequence comes from Orthosia cruda, assembly GCA_964057195.1. Taxonomy (NCBI): domain Eukaryota; kingdom Metazoa; phylum Arthropoda; class Insecta; order Lepidoptera; family Noctuidae; genus Orthosia; species Orthosia cruda. Next base: position 10,969,667 of record OZ059835.1, on the reverse strand, counting down.
CGATAACCCCGCGTGGGGCCACCCAAACCTCGCAGCGCCGGAGCCGTGACAGAAACAATGCTTGCTGCATGTTGCTTGCCTGCTTGCATGCTGCATGCCTGCTTGCATTTTACATGCCTGCTTTCATGTTGCATGCTTGCTTGCACGCTGCATGCCTGCTTGCATGCAAGCAGTTATGCAGCAATTATGTGTTTGTCTTGCTATTCAGTTTTACAAGGCGTTTTTATTTCGGAATTGTATCAATCGGAATTTTAATAATTGGAATTCGTATTTTTGATGTTTCGAATTATCATTAAGTCGGACTTTTTGCTATTCGATCTATTGAAGATATTTCGGCATTTTGAGAATAGTAATTATAAACGTTAGGAATATAGATATTTAGGAACTATAAAAATAGGAGTAATGATAAGTTCGAAATTATAAACCATTCGGAATTATGAAAATCGGTATTTTGAAATTTGTATTTGTGACTGACGGCATAAAGTTTTTCGTATTTATGTAGTGTACCCATTATTAGGAATTATAGAAAAATATCGTCAGGAAACCTAGTCTTATATAGTTATTGTGAGTCTGAAGCAGATAAGTTAGTGACTTGTGGGGTTGCCAGAGTCGACTTAATTAACTCTGAGACCAGAGGTGGCCACATCCTCACAAGAAAAGAAGAAGACTAGAAATTATAAAAAAATGCCATCTCCAACCTCGTCCATGACTGTTTCTCCTTGCCTAAGCTAATGTTATCGTTTCTCTTCGTGTTTTTTTTATATTATCAAAGTAAAATAAATACAGAGCAAAATCTATGCCATCAACATCAATTTCAAGAGAATAAAAACTTAGATCTTCTAAAGTTCTAGGTTTTTATCCTCTTGAAATTGATGTGGTATCTGCCGCAAGTAAAAACAACTCTAATAATATAGTTTTACCTAAAACCTCCAAAGTCAAATTCTTATCCTTATAACCATTAAATTGAAGTCAAACTGTAATTGACTGTTTATTAATAGCGCACCAAGAAAGTTTGGCTAAAATCAGATCTGTAAAAATACAATGTACCTACAAAAAGTTTATTACCTCGATCTCGTCATAAACAAAACAAAAAAAAACCGATACAACGCCACCTTCGAATAGCAGTCCAACGATTGTCTTGGTTTGTCGATGATCAAAGACGGCCCCACCGACACATTTTTGATTAATACCTGCCGTCCGGGGCTCTACCCGCATTGTTTTTACTACGTATCCCAAAATCCTATAAATTATAGCATATGTGTTAGTCTGATGTATAAGCTATATTTCTGTAAAGTTTCATCAATATCCGTTCAGTAGTTTCTAGGTCAAAGTGTAACAACCATCAATCCATCCATCGGATCCTCACAAACTTTCACGTTTAATATAGTAGTAGGATGATACTACCCGGTCTGTACCACTAATCCCATTTGACCCAATCCCATCAAGGGACAAGTGGGATGATATGTCCCAATAGTCCAATGGGACAACTGAGTGACTCACTACCTGCCGGGTATGAAGCAAGTTTGTTCCCTATCCGGCTAATGTGGTCAAACCGAGCCATTCGAATGACTTTTTGTAGGATTTGGCAGCCTTGTTGAAGGCTCTCTTCCTGGAATCCCAGGAAAGTGCATATATTACAACATAATATTGCCGGCCAACCTTTGTGACACCTTACACCCGTAGTAGGAACTAGTATATCTCTCAATAAGGAACGAACCCCCTAGCTTTCCACTGCTGCGTTACGGCAGTTTCGTGGAGTACAGTTTCAGACAGGGTCCAGGAGTCCCACACTGCTAATGGGCCCCAGTGCTGAGCTCCTGGCTTGGGACCCGAAGACCTGTATTTAAAACTGGGTATGTAAGGTACGACACGGCTGACGGACATCTTATCCGCGTCTCCGAAAGGAAAAAGAGAGCAGGGTTCAGTACTATTTGTTGAATTAAGTTGTTGTTTCTCTTACAGACTTTGTGATTTGATATTTAATTTGGTAAGAGAATTACTGTCAAACTTTTGTTTTGGTTACACACATATATTATTAATTTAAGTTGTTGAACATTTTGTGTATTAATTAATATTTAATCACCGTTGACAGTCCGTTGATCATTTTGACAGTATGACTGCCAATATATTTGCTTGTAAGATTAGAGCAGCATTGAGATGGGTGACCTCGGCGGCCTCTTTAATAAGTAGATCTTATAGATCAGAGGCTTTGTTGGCCCGTTTTAGTGATTTCCCAGCCCGTCAAGCCAGGGTGGATGAATGCTATGCGGAGTGTTTGGCGCTATTGTCCACCGAGGACATTGAGTTGGCCGCTGCGCTTGAGGCAGACATCGCGCAGTTTTACGGTTTCTCGGATGACATTGTTGAGGCAACCGCTAAGTTGAGGGGTTTTGCACATGGGAAATATGGTGGGGATGATGCCACACACCTCCCCCTTTTGATGATTTGTTGTAGTCTTTGGATGAGGAGTGTCGCCTTTTGGATAACTCTGGTGTTGAAGGTCCCTTACGGGCCCCAGAGCGGTCCTCTCCGATCCAGCGTCGTGTTGGTGCGCACCCCTCCACTCGTGGGATGGGTGAGCCACGACGCCAGTCTCATCAATTTTTAGCGACTCAGGTTCGCAGTATGCGTTGCATAAATTGCAACACATACTGCGAACGTCGGACTCCAGTTAAGTTCCAGGAACGGAACACAAAGGACCGACGTGGAATCGCCAACATCCACAAGTGGTGCTACACTTGTCTGGGACAGCATTTGCAGCGGGATTGCCAGAGGTCGGATCGTTGCCCGCACTTTCAAGGTAGTCACCACCGCTTGTTCTGTCCGGACCAAAATGTTGCTCCCCCATAGGCGGGTGAATCCTCGACGTGGTATATCTCGCAAAGGCGGGGGCACCCCTCCACCCCCTCCTTAATTGGAGGAAGCTTTCGATTTTCAGGACGACTACCAACCCCAGAGGGGTTATCAACAATAGTTAGCCGCCTCCTTCTCCTCCACTACAGCCGCTCAGCCAGAGACAGTCCTTCTGCCAACTGTCTCTGTAAAGATCTGGGGCCCGCAAGGGTAAATCTTTGTTAGTTCGTGCCCTTTTGGATTCGGGTGCTCAAGGCAGTCTTGTATCCTTTTGTATAGTGGAAAGATTGGATCTCCCACGTAGATTCCACCCTTCTACCATATGGGTGGTATTGAAGCGGTTGGTTAACGGGGAGAAATTGAAATTTGTGTTTCGCCTGTTCATTGTGGGCCAAGAATCTTGGCCAAGGCCGTTGTTTTGAATGATATTTTGGGCAGACACCCGCAGGTAACCATTAGCCCTGCATTGGTGAAATTGACGTCGGACCTAACTCCTGCCGACCCGAAGTGGTTGGTACCCGGACCCGTATATGGGTGCGGATGTTTTGGGTTTGATTTTGTCCGGGACCAAGTGGGTTCTGCAGACGAATAGGTTAGTAGTTGTACCGACGGTTTTTGGTTTTGGACTTACGGGTCCCGTGTTGAAGGGTTCCGCCCCGCGGATTGAAGACCAAGGACTGATAATGGGATAGTTCTTTGTTGGTTTCGCACCTCAGCTCATGCTTTGGATGTTTTTGGGGCGAATAGAGTCTCACAGAGTCAGAACTCTGAGACTAAAGAAAATACAGGTGAATTGAACCCCGCAGACTGCGCGTCACATGGTTGCGAGGCTCCTGCCCTTGTTGGCCATTCTCTTTGGTGGAGACCAGACTGGTTGACGTATCGCAGTCGTAGTCTTCCTAGCCCCAGAATAGGTTCTCCTCTCCAGATGTTTTGCTAGTTTTGCGTATTAGAATTGTTGAAACGCAACCTGCATACAATTTGGATTGTCTTTCGGACATACAGGGTGTTTGGAAGGGAGCTGTACATACGCCTAGGGTAGAAACTAGGGATAGTCTGCTACCTACCCCCGCCCATTATATTGACCTTGGCCTCAAGGTTTTTTTTTAATTTATTTTTATTTTTTATTTGACTTTTTTGTGATTTTTTGACTAAAACTACCTGTAGCTCAAAATCTATCCATGGGACCGGTCGGCTAATGGTCTTGTTTTAATCGTTAGAGTCTTAGGGTCCTGCAAAAAATTATTTTACACCAGAAAATTGTGGAGAAGAAAAGTTATGGGGCCTGAAGTACCATAGTAAGGTAAAGAAATAATTTTAAGGGCAACTTTCTATGGGGTTTAAAAAAAACTAACAGGGTTGGAGTTCTTCTGATTTTTTTAAAACATCCTCAGTCCATGCCCTTTCTAACGATATGCTAAAAGTGTATTTATCACTTTTAGTTTTAAAGTTATTAATTAATTTCCGCAACTAGGGCACTTTTACCACCACGAGTCGACATTTGTAAGACAAATGTAATTTCCAGAATTTAAACCAGTTTGGCCTACAGTTGGCAAATTTGTTGTCTCACTCTTACACGAGAGCAACATGTAAGAGACAAAACATGTCATGTCATGTCTCTTTCGCTCTTGGGTCGACGGGGCCGGGCAGGTAACTCGTTGGGGTCTTTGTTAGTCAGTCGAGATTTACCCATCTTAGCTAACTTACGTACTTGCCGTTACGACGCTCCACTGTTTTCGTTAATTTTGTTGAGTTTGTTATTACTTCGTTTTTGTTAAGTTTTGTTATTTGTTACCTTGTTGTTGGCAAAATGGCTGGATTTACCAGTGAAGAGTACACCGACATGCTGGTGGTGTATGGAATGGCTGATTGCAATGGGCGCGAGGCACGGAGGATTTATCAAGAACGGTATCCTAACCGGCGAGTGCCTAACCACCAAACGTTTGGCTCAACTTATCGGCGTCTGCGAGAAACCGGAAATTTAAATTTCCGGGAACCAGCCGTGAACAGATTTCAACCAAATTTGGCTGCGGAAGAACGCATATTGGCTGAATTTGAGGAAGATCCGACCAGAAGCGTAAGAACCGTAGCCCGGACGCTTGGTTTAAGCGTGTGGAAAGTCTGGTCGGTTCTTCGCGAAAATGGACGTCATCCTTTCCACTACACCCCTGTTCAAGGTAATTTTTTACATAAAGTTTTTGTTTTTAGCTCTTATGTAATGAACTAGCATGTGAATTTCATAGGCAATTTTCAAATTAACATGAGCATGTGTGTGAGAGAGAGAGAAATGGAAAGACAGAGATAGCAATCAATGTTACATAGCTACTAATTCATAAGGAAACCGCTAACGTTGATATTTTTATTGTTTTAGGCTTAGAGGATAACGACTATGCAAGAAGGGTGGAGTTTTGCCGCCACTTGCTCCATACGGACGTGGAAGATATTAATTTTTTACGGAGTATTCTCTGGACTGACGAGTCCAAGTTTGACAAGGAAGGAATTGTAAATTACCACAATCTCCATCACTGGGCACCCAGAGATCAAAACCCGAGAGTCAAGAGGCACAGAGGTTTTCAACGAAGGTTCTCCGTGAACGTATGGGCAGGCGTCATCGGTAATCGGTTGATAGGGCCGCACTTTTTGCCAGACAACCTAAACGGGCAAAACTACTTAGATTTCCTCGAAAACGATTTGCCTGATTTAGCGGAAGAAGTGTTTGACGAAGATCGGCCCATAGTCTTCCAGCACGACGGCTGTCCTGCTCATTGGAGCCTAGCAGTGAGGGAGCTTCTGGACAACTGCTTTCCTAATTCTTGGATTGGTCGGGGTGGGCCAATTCCCTGGCCCCCAAGGTCGCCTGACCTTACCCCACTCGACTTCTACGTCTGGGGAAGGGCGAAAGAGTTGGTGTACGCAGAAGAAGTACCAACACGGGAGGTTCTAATTAACAGGATCCACGCCGCATTCGATACAATGCGCGAGGAACTGCTGCTTAGAACGGTGACCGTGGAGATGAGGAAGAGGTGCCGAGCATGTTTACAGGTCAATGGTCATCAATTTGAACAAAATTTGTAATTAATTAAAATTAGTAATTAATTAAAATTTGTAATTTAATGACATTAGTCATTACCAAATTTTTTGTTTCATTTGCCATCCTTTTACGATCGAACACATTTAATTTTCATTAGTTAAAATTTTTGCTTGAAGTGCCCTAGTTGCGGAAATTAATTAATAACTTTAAAACTAAAAGTGATAATTACACTTTTAGCATATCGTTAGAAAGGGCATGGACTGAGGATGTTTTAAAAAAATCAGAATAACTCCAACCCTGTTAGTTTTTTTTTAAACCCCATAGAAAGTTGCCCTTAAAATTATTTCTTTACCTTACTACGGTACTTCAGGCCCCATAACTTTTCTTCTCCACAATTTTCTGGTGTAAAATAATTTTTTGCAGGACCCTAAGACTCTAACGATTAAAACAAGACCATTAGCCGACCGGTCCCATGGATAGATTTTGAGCTACAGGTAGTTTTAGTCAAAAAATCATAAAAAAGTCAAATAAAAAATAATAATAAATTAAAAAAAACCTTGAGGCCAAGGTCAATATAATGGGCGGGGGTAGGTAGCAGACTATCCCTAGTTTCTACCCTAGGCGTATGTACAGCTCCCTTCCAAACACCCTGTATACAGTTCTTTGTCGAACTTGTTAGGAGTCACCGCTTGGATCCGGCGTTTTATACGTAACGGACGGAGACCGAATAATGAATTGTTGTCCTCAGTTTTGTCACCTCATGCACGACAAGAGTTACTGATGTTGTTGATTCGTGCTGTACAAGCCGAGCACTTTGACCAGACTATTGAGACCCTGAAGAGATGCTCAGCATTGAGAGGCTCAATCGCTCGTCTTAATTTATTCTTAGACCAATCTGGTTTGCTCCGAGGTGGAGGACGACTTCGGAATTCGAATTTGCTTTATGGTGCTCGGTATCCTTTTGTCGCTCCTTATGGGAGGAGCGTTGGTGAAGTTGTTGGTTTCCGATCGACACATTAATAATGCACACGCCGGTCGCAACGCCCTCGTTGCCATATTGCAGCGTGAGTTTTGAATTTTGACTGTCAGACGCACTAAAAGGGGCATAATCTTTAAATATATGCAGTGCTAGGTAGATTTGTTTCCCACCGAGGACTACCATCTTTGATCTGTTCTGACAACGGTACTAATTATAAGGGCGCTGATAGATATTTAAGTGCAATTTGTAATTGCCAAATTTGTAAATGCCATTTTGACCCCCCAGTCAGCCCACATTGGGGTGGCATTTTTGAAAACATTGTGAAAGTAGCAAAACCGCTTCTCCGCCGTGTTGTTGGTGAAACTATTTTCACATTTGAGGAACTTGTTACGGTATTTTGTAAAGTTGAGGCCGTCCTCAATTCGTGACCTCTCTGTCCGATCTACTCAGACCCAAATGACCTGGAAGTAATGACCCCTAGTTATTTTTGATTGCTCAGCCCCTCAACGCCCTGTCGGAATATCGATTCAGTGAAATTAAATCTTAGCAATTTACGCGTTTTGAATTGCTTCAACAGATGTCACAAAGTTTCTGGCATCGTTGGTCTTTAGAGTACTTGCATATTTTGTAGCAGCGCGTTAAGTGGACTGACAAAACTGACCCTCCCAAAGTCGGAGACCTTGTATTTGTTAAAGAATCTAATTTGTTGCCTTTGTATTGGCGTCGTGGACGCATTGTAGATTTATTTTATGGGTCTGACGAAAATTCCAGAGTTGCAAAGGTCATGGTCGGAGATTCAGTTTTGAAGCGAGCAGTGGCAATTTAGCACGCTTGCCCATTTGTTAGCGGACATAACTCCTTATGTCCGAGACGGGGGGATTTTCTGAACCAAACGTTTCGTTCACTGTTTGATATTTATTTGCGACACCATGTCAGTGGGCTGTCAACGATTTGACAGCTTTGGATTGACCGATGACACTTGTTAAGAGTCGGAAAAGAAATTTTTTAGAGAGCACACGGTGAGTTCGGGTTTTTGTGGCAACATATCTAATACAGATGTGTTTCGCCCATTGTAGTTGTTAATTGCGCCCGCTGTTCGCAATCGGTTTGTGGGGCGCACGCGAAGTCGGTTTTGAATATATTTAACACACAACGAAGTGCTTTTGCGGAAAACGTGTCCTGCCTGGTGGACGCCGAAGCCTTCGGTCCAGACAGCAGTCAGTTTATCCCATATTGTCGTTATATTATATATATTCTCCTATCCCTAATATCACGGCACGATATTGATCGACCCCCAGGAGCCTACCGCAGGAACCCAGGTAAGTGCATATATTACACCATAATATTGCGGGCCAACCTTTGTGACACCTTACACCCGTAGTAGGAACCAGTATATCTCTCAATAAGGAACGAACTCCCTAGCTTTTCACTGCTGCGTTACGGCAGTTTCGTGGAGTACAGGTTCAGACAGGGTCCAGGAGTCCCACACTGCTAATGGGCCCCAGTGCTGAGCTGCTGGCTTGGGACCCGAAGACCTGTATTTAACAATGGGTATGTAAGGTACAACACGGCTGTCGGACATCTTATCCGCGTCTCCGAAAGGAAGAAGAGAGCTGGCTTATCAGTTTCCAGGTGGTGATGAACTGCATCGAGGTTGGAGTGCAGACGGGTGCATTTGAAGCTAAACAGTGGCAGCATGTCTTCCTGCTGCCACTGTTCAGCTTCAAATTTTATTCTCTTTTGCATTGTTATGAGTGAAAAGGGGCAGATGAGACGGAAGTGAGATGAGGTTACACGCTGCTAACCTACGGACACGCACTGAAAAAAAACGCCATCATTAGGGGACTGGTCTGGAGACTGCGGGGACGCCCGAGCCCCCCCCTCCCCCCTCGGGAATTTCCATCGAGCCCTCCCATCTGGGCAGCACGATGGTGCATTCCGGGATTTTTCGTCAGTTGGCGGGGCAGCCTTTCATGTTTAGCTAGCACACTACTGATCGGTCCCAACTACCTGCGGTCGGCCAGCGGCGCACCGTGCCTCGGATCCCGCTACCCTCCGCGACCCGTCTCCCGATATGTCCGTAACAGCGTGAGTCAGGCCAGTCTGCCAGCAGTGGAACAGCTATCTTGACCCAACTCCTCTAGTGGCTACACCAAGGATCGTACCGGAACACGGCTAGGTCGCTTGGCTGCATGTATTTGCCCGGTGGGTGGTCGCGAGCCTTTGGCCGAAGCTTACCACCAGTTAGTGTTACCTGATTACCACCAGCCAGGGACCACGTGTAGGGAATCATAATGGGGTACTCTCCTACGGACGTGGGTGACTCAGCCCCCAAAACTTTGATGTGCTTTCTCTTTGTAGTTTTCATTTTATTTGATAAAGCAAACAATACGGGTTACATATTGTTTGATAGTCTCACTGACGGACTAAATAGAATTAACATTATTCTGCCCAGGAAACATAAATATAAAAAATAAAAAAAAACTTAACGTAGATTGCTAAGGATTCGTTGAAATATTTAAATAAATTGAAACGATGTATCTTCAATTGTTCAAATGATTTTAGTTTATCAACTGATAACGCGGGTGGCGTTGTTGTTTAACAATCGATAACGGCTGATGCCTATCATTGTTGAGTAAGTATTAGTAAGTTCATCACACAGCGGCCGCAATTAGATATTTAAATGTATTTAAAATTCACCGAAATGTCGGTGGACACGAGCCTCGCACTGGTAAGATATTTTATCTACACTCACAACGTAATGTTCCAAATATGAATTCAAATAATATTGTATAAACACGTACTTTTATATTCGTGGATATGTAAAATGAAAAAAAAAAACCATTTCAGTGCAAAATTTTCCTTTGATTTTCAAACTCCTGATATTTTAACCCTATTACTAAGACTCCGCAGTCCGTCTGTCTATCTGTCTGTCTGTCACCAGGCTGTATCTCATGAACCGTGATAGCTAGACAGTTTAAATTTTCACAGATGATGTATTTCTGTTGCCGCTATAACAACAAATACTAAAAACAGAATAAAATAAATATCTAAGTGGGGCTCTCATACAACAAACGTGACTTTTATGCCGTTTTTTGCGTTAATGGTTCCGTACCGTTCATCAGACATGCGAGTCCGACTCGCACTTGGCCGGTTTTTCTTAATGCAGCCGTGCCGTGGCAAAACAGTTCTAGCACCGTCGAGCGGTGAATGATACATTTCTGAAAGCATATTTTTAGCCCAATTTGTGTTTGTTATTGTTTTTAAGGGTTCTTAAAATCTACTATCTTTTCCCAAATAGTAAATGCAGATCACGGTCCATCCACAATAATAAAGCCTTAACGCCACCCTCTAACAACCCCCTTATTATCATATTTTTAACCTTTTCCCCAAATAATAAATTTAAATAGTGACCCCTATTTATACCACTATAAGGTCGCTTTTTCAAAGTGACCCTTGTTCCCACATACATAAAGTCAACATTGAACGCGGTGGAATTTAAAATAGGATAAAGAACCTCAACTTCAATAGAACATAAAAATATTTCGAAAAACTCGAAAACGTAGCGAGCCAAACCCCAATTTATTTCCGATTAATAAAACTCTAAAAAATAAAATAAATATCTAAATGGGGCTCCCATACAACAAACGTGACTTTTATGCCGTTTTTTGCGTTAATGGTTCCGTACCGTTCATCAGACATGCGAGTCCGACTCGCACTTGGCCGGTTTTTCTTAATGCAGCCGTGCCGTAGCAAAACAGTTCTAGCACCGTCGAGCGGTGAATGATACGTTTCTGAAAGCATATTTTTAGCCCAATTTGTGTTTGTTATTGTTTTTAAGCGTTGACTGGATGAAGTTTCATTAAAATACCATGAGCGTTTGTATGAGGACAGCATTAAAGGAATTATTTTTTTATGGGGTGCTTTGGGAAAATGGTTGGTACCTAATTGCAAGAATAAAATAAATTTTGGGCCAATCGAATATGAAAGACTGTCGTGCTAGCCACAAGAAGATGAAGCAAGAATTTGACAGAATGGTAAGATGAAGTGTAAAACTGTAAGAATAGAAAAAATCAGCTAAATGTATGATTTCGATCTCGGCAGCATGCAGCAGTACTGACACTGTGGTGCTGTGCAGCAGTGCTGCCTGCCGCGCTGATTCCACTCAAGTGCGCAGTGTTGCGCTGTTCATAGTGTTGCGCTGTTGTGTATTCATTCAGTTGCTTCGAATTGACAAGATTTAATTTTGATCCTCTTCTGAATCAGAGAAATTTATCTTTTTGTTGCCAATTTACTTGTCAACATTCACGTAGATTGGAATCATACCTTTAGGGTTCCGTACCAATGCAAAAATGTAAAGATTAATTTTATCAATAAATGGGTATTTGTTAGTAAAGTATACCTACATACCTAATAATAAACATTATCACCAAATTTCAATGGATGGAAGCAGTGATTTACCTGTTCATGTTTTAGTAGTCGTACTTACTAAATATACCTACCACAACTTTATGGATACTATAGAAAAAGATGACTAAAAAATTTTAATGTAGCCTTAAAATTATTACTATAGGACCATCAAATTATAATTTTTCTAATCGTAATTTGTAAATAAACTGTTGATGTGCCCTTATTTAAATAAATAAGAGATCACCCTTCTTCATCCTGTGTTGAAAAATGAGACGTCTTGCAATTCCAATTGCTTGTTTTGGCGCAGAAAAGTGAGGAAACCTCACACCGAATAATTAAGAAGTACAAAAAATGGCATTAATTACAAAACGTCATTTTGCCAATATTATGAGATCCTACTGCAAAAATCTGCAGGTACCTAGTTATTTTGTTTTTGATTTTCATGCATGATTTTTGATAGTAAAATCTTACTAGCCAGCAACATGCCAGGGTTAGGTTTGGTAGGGTTTCATACTAGGATTTTATAAGGGTAACTTACCAAAAGAAAGGGCGAGAAGGAGTAGTAAGAAAGGGACTTTATGATGGCATGAGTCTATTTAATTGCATTAATAGGTGATATTGTGCACGTATTTTCAAAGAAAATCGGTTGAATTGCATCACATTCCATCCATGTGAACGTACCTACTTGCAATTTCGCTTATGTACTAAAATCGTTTATCGGTGTGATATAAATCGAATCCCGTTGAACCATCAGGAAGATCGCTAATTTAGCTCTAATCAAAAGGAGCCGGGTCTCCCTTGTTCGACCGAAAGTAATTTGGAAAATTGACACTTCCCAAAAAAAAAATCGCATAATTTCATTTGCCAAATTATTACTTAGCAAAATATCTATTCACAAAAAAATTGTAACGCAAACCTAATGTTTGGGCAATGAACGTTTAAACTATAACTTGTTTACCAACTAGTATTTTTACCAATTTTTATGTGGTCGAATATTTCAGTTGGAATAACACATTTTACGCAAAATAAAATAAGCCAAATATTTAATATCGTCAGTTTTCAATTTACCATTTCTATTCAGTCAATTGCTTAGTCAATGACAAAAAATTGGGTTACCTATGTTTCATCGAAAAGAAATTGACAAATTATCACTTAAGCATATTAATTATATAAGCTGCAATGAGCTGCTGCTGTTTAATAAAATTTTGGTAAGCATTCAGAGGGTAAGCAAAAAAATCATTTTGAGCTGCATTTAAAAGTAGCAAAAATACTTTACTTGTCTATGAATATATGGTATTTTTTTCTTAGTAGTGAAATTTTGTCAAAAGCTTTTCGGCAAAATGGCAGGCTCCCCCATATCACGATCCATTGGCACCTGCATCAACAAGTCATATAACTTTGCTTAGGTATGTTCATGTACTCAAATGCATAATTCACAATCTCAAACGGTCAGTGTATTGCTGACAAAGGACTAAATACAAATGCAGTGCTCGTGGTTAAATGGTCTACAATCCCTTGTGCAAACGAACCACAACGGCACCACTTGATAGCGACGGATATGTTGCCGAGATGTGCGTTTCAATGGCGCGCCCACGGCGATATTAAAAAAAGAAAACTATGTCATGCTATTGTAAAAATTTGAAAAGGTTGATTCCCAAAAACATACATTTTTCAAAGTTATGGTTAAAAAGTTTTAAGAGTTTGACAGTGGCCGCGCCATTGAAACGCGGCGAACCGCGCGGCCACGGAGATCTTTAATATTAAGCGTTGCAGAAACCTGAAATTTCGGTTAATACCAGATTGAATTTGTTAAAATACAGAAAAAAAATCCTATGTTCATATTTTAGGAGCAGTAAGACTAAAACCCCATGGTCGCGCCATTGAAACGGTGAAAAATACGTTATCGCCGATATCTCGCTGAAAACGCATCACAGAGGTCTGAAGTTTTTTATAAATACTAGATTTAAATTTTTCAAAACATGTAAACATATCCTAGTTCTATATTTCAGGAGCTGCAAAAATTTTGTTTTTTTGTTATAAAACCGATAATACTACTGATAGAAGCATTTTTTTTTTCTAATTTGCAACCGATAATAGGCAAGAAATGTGTTTGCCTACTATCGGTAGTTCTACATATTTATAGGTAGGTGTTGTTTATAAAAAAAGATCTCGCTAATACTTACTATCTTCAATAGATAATCAAGTCTTATTTCTACGCTATACCGTACTACAGCTCCTGAAATATAAACCTAGGACTTTTTGTGTATTTTTACATATTCAAATCTAGGTTTTACAAAGAACTTCAGACCTCTGCGATGCTTTTTCAGCGAGATAACGTGTTTTACACCGTTTCAATGGCGCGGCCATGGGGTTTTAGTCTTACAGTTCCAGAAATATAAACTTAGGATTTCGGTAGTATTAAAAAAAAAAAATTGCTTTTACAAAAAACTTCAGACGTCTGCGATGATTTTTCAGTGAGATATCTGCGATATCGTGTTTTTCACCGTTTCAATGGCGCGGCCATGGAGTTTTAGTCTTACAGCTCCTGAAATATAACCCTTTTTTCTATTTTTTTTTTTCAAATTTTTCTTTTATTTACCTTAATTTCAGGTTCCTGCAACGCTTAGTTTTAAAGATTTACGAGGCAGCGCGGTTCGCCGCGTTTCAATAGCACGGCCACGTTCAAACCTTTAAAACTTTATAACTTTGACAAATTTAGGGACTTGGAAATCAACTTTTACAATTTTGTACAAAATCTTGGCATAGTTTTTTTTTAATATCGCTGTGGCCGCGCCCTCGAAACGCACATGTTGCCGGGCACTAATTGTATAAAAGTGTTTAAGTAAAAGTATTTAACAATTTCCAGTACCGTTCTAAAGCGGCTGTGATCAAGACATGATTGTTATCAAAAGCGCCAACACAGTGACTACAAACGCAATCACTCACCGGACTTTCTTGTAAGCAACTGAATGAAGCCCTGCAGTTGCTGTAACTACATAGCAAATTCGCATTTTGTGGCAAGCTGCAGGCTTCCAGGTCATAACTTCAAACAGCTGAACCGTCACCTTATCCACTCACACTAGCCACTACCCAGCAACACTTTTATTGCTGAAGTGTAGTTGTAGTTATGGCCCGTCTGAATAGAACCAAAGCAATAGACACACTGCTTTATGGCTATAAACTCGCAAACTGAACACAAACAGAGATACAATGGATCGATCATTTATATCTTCAGTATTATGATTGATTTGATTTCTGCATTACGTTTGTTTGAATAATCATGATTTATGTCGCCTTGAGGACTCGATGCGTCTTTGTATTCACCTTGTTTATATATTTGGGTATTTTTTAATAAATTAGAAGAAAAAATATACTAATTCAGACGTTTGGTGTTCTCGTTGTTGTATATGGCTACATATTAACAGCCAGACAGGTCGTTCTTCAAAGTATACCAACGCTTATCGTGGTCGGTCCATGGATGGGTGACAATCCCAGATTCAACCCAGTAACTGGTTAACACGATAGGTAGGAACCCCTTGCCAAAACTGGTGTCAGGTTTACTGGCTTCTGAGTACGCATAAGGGCTGTGAATGATCAACAAATGATAGCGGAACCATTCCGAGGCACGTCGCTTCTGCCAACACGGTGCATCGCTGGGTTTGACAACCACTCTTTCTTTTCTCTTGGGAATTCCTAATCCATGGCCTGTTTAGGAATGTGATGGGAATCCCTCTGGACCGTGTGACCAATTTATCTGTATTATGACGTTTGATATGGTAACCACATCGGGCTCTTGTAGCATTTCTCCAATAGCTCTACGTAAGAAATGGTATCGGGCCAGTAGGTAGGTATAGGTATTCCGAAGATGCGACGAAGACATCGTTTGAGGAGGACCTTAGATCTGAATTATATTATTGTTTAATAATAAACAATTTTCCGCATAGAAGCCTCGTTGACACGATACATATAGTAGAAAACATTATGTATTTATACTAGAAAACGATACAATATCAAACCGACACGGATCTCTAGTTCTATATACCTATCATCCAAAATCAACAAGGCGTCGTTTTTCGAAGTCGGTGTCTTTGGTAGTTACCTATTATTTTTCGTTTTTCGACACCGACTTCGGAAAACAAAGTTATTTTTCGCTTTGTAGTGTTTTGCTTTAGAAGTCGTTTTTTTTGTTATAAAGTTTTTTACTTTACTCTTTTTAGTTTTGGTACCTCATATTACTATGACCATCATTCATAGTCCGTTTAGATTTCATTTCGATTCCAATAAGCACACATTGTTTTATTACGGAGTTCTAGTGACTACATGCCGGCTTCATCATCAGATCAATTCGATGATACCATTTTCATCATTACCATTTATTTATATGAATTTGCTTCATCATAGTCGCTTAATTGTTCGAGATATCTTATACCCATTGAAATACTTCCATGGGTGGAGTTCCAGTGGCCATCTGTGGTCTTCTTCATTAGTTCCACTTCGTGGTACTTTTTGAGTGCAAATGCTTGCCATGTTATTAAAAATACCAAAATCGCTATATGTCTGCCTATAATATTTGAGGAGTTCCCTCGATTTTCATGGGATCCCATTATCAGATTCTGAATTGGTGATAATGGGACCACCTCAAGAATATTCTCTTTCAAAGAATAAAATAATTTTGCAGAAAAAATGAAAGAGCTAAACCCGGAAAAAAAAAAAAAGAAACATCCGAATTGAGACCTCCTCTTTTTTGGGAAGTCGGTTAATAATCAACAAGGCATCGTGACATCCTTACAAAAACGGTAAGAAATGAAGTGGAAAACAGGCAAGGGAGTTAAAACACAATGTTAGGAAGCTCGGACATTTACATAAGGCGTCCTGAGATGTAAAGGTACTCCGTGCTTCGCTTACAAAGAAAGTACCTGATGAAATTTTGAATCAGATTCTTGGTTTGATGGTTCAATTCATTTTTTGATAGTGAAGTGTGGGTGTTTTTGTTGAGTTCCATAGGTAGGATTATGTTTGAAGGGTGGATAGTGCTCTCTACTGTAAGTTTCGGTAGTAACCAATTTATTTTAGCAGAAGCAATGTTAAAATATTTATGAATAAAATATAACTGGTTTATACCTAGACGTCTTGGTTGCCCTGTAAATTCTGCAACTATTGAAAGTTATAAATTTTTTTCAGCGGCTGGTTCATAAGTATCCTAACGTAGCGTAGCCCGTAGGTGCTTAAGTACATTTAACAGAAGTTTTTAAGTGAAAAATTAATCTATATTGGCTGGTATTATAAAACTAAACTATACAGATTATAAAGCGGTGAAATAGTTATTTGGTAAAAGATAATCTCTAGATCTGCTCTGATTCAGCTGAGTCTACTTTTCATGCGATAAAAATGCAAGTTTTTGTGAGATATGCAACGGAAGCAAAACCACATTATCAATATGAACGACCAGTACGGAAACTATCTACAAACGGCACACGAAAACGAAGAGTTTGGACTCATGACTTTGTTTTTATTATTTCTTAATATAATAAATACAGCATTATACAAACTAATATTATAAATGCGAAAGTAACTCTTTCTATCTGTCTGTCTGTCTGCTATCTTTTCACGCTTAATCTGCTGAACAGATTTTGATGAAATGGTATGCAGATACCTAATCTGAGACCCTAGGAAACACGGGATAGGTTTTATTCCGGCATGGCATTCACCTTTAAGGAGATGGATAGGGGGGTGGATGTTTATATAGTGAACTAATTATTTTTCATGGAAGGCTACCCATATAGGATTAAGTACTATCCACCAGGTTTATCCGTACTTCTCCGGACATGTTCGCTTGGAAGGCAATTTTTTTTTTTTTAAGACCACGGCTATCTTCTAAGAATGTTTTCTCGTTTCATATTTTTCAGTACGTGTTTTTTTTGTAGTCGGGTTTTAGTTGTAAAACTGATTCCTTTCCTAACTAAAATGCCCGGGCTTTTTGTCAAGACTTTTCAATTTTCGAAATGGTTAAGTACCCACAGACCTACAACATTATGCCGCGATATAAAACATATGGCTATTCGAAATTCTGATGCAACGCAGATGAAGTCCCAGGCTAAAGCTGGGACTCTAATATCTAAACTCTAAAAAGTGATAACCCTCAAGACGGGGTAGAATAGTAAAAAAATATCTCGCCCTCGTTTATTTGCACTGGAGCCTCTCTAAAGGAGTAACATACTCCGTTTGGACCCTTTGGGTACCAAACCCTAAAAAAACCGCAATAAATAAATATTGTATAGCAACATAACTATCTTTTTAATCTAAAACAGCCGCCATCGTCAAATCCCGGTTCATATTTATGAAGGCGGGAGCGTGGGCGTAGCGATGTCATGGTCATCTTCTTTGTTTCTTAGTACCTATAGGTTCCATGATGTAGGGGCAAACTTGGGAACCAGTAAAACTCAGGTTGAAGCACAAATCACAGTCAAGTTTATTTGATGATATTTTTGCTTTTTAATATAAACGTTTTAGAGAGCATAGATATTAAATCGGATTTATATAAAATCGGACTAGTAGTTTTGGAGAAAAATGCCAAAATGGATTTGCACAAACAATGTTTGCTGCAGTGCCCCCTGGTGAGTTGTCACCGTAACAACTATTTCAGAACATGCACCAATCAAACTCAAACCCATAACTGAAATCTGCATCAAAATCGGACTAGTACTTTTAGAGAACATGGCAACATGGATTTTCACAAATAATGTTTGCTGCAGCGCCCCCTGGTGAGTTATCACCGTAACTCCTATTTAAAACCTGCACCAATCATACCCGAACTCATAACTGAAAACTGCATCAAAATCGTACTTTTAGTATTGGAGAAAAATGGCAACGTGGATTTGCACAAACAAACATCCTCTCCACCCCAAACGCATATTAACGTCTCCGTTCCGTCGTGGGTAAAAATAATAATAATAAACACACACACTATAATACGATATTCCTTACTAACATCCTGTATTAGGACTCTTCCGGACGGCTTACTTGGAACCGAGTTGTCAAACTAAGTCCGCGTCAGTCAACCATACAGGCTTACGTGCTTCTGAACGGATAACCGTGGAAATTATAAAAATAAATGGATATATATTTAGTTTTTTTGGTGGCTAACTTTATTTACTAGAGATCTTTCCCTTTCAGGAATGTAAGGATCAAAATAAATATTTCGTTGTATAGGCGAACGGCATGCTTGTATGGGAATTTCGTACCGCTAGTAAAGTTTTGTGTTTTGGGATATTTTTGGTTTTAATTGGTAGTTAATATGATAGATAGTCCCTTTTTAATCGACTTCCCAAAAAGGAGGAGGTTCTATGTTCGACTTAAAGTTTCATTTTTTTTTTTTTTTGTATTTTCACCGATTACTCCGTCAATTGTGGACCGATTTTGAAAATTCTTTTTTTGTTTGAAAAAGTATGTTCCGAAATTGGTCCCATTTTAATTTGGTGAAGATCTGATGAAGAACTTCGGAGATATACAACAGAACTCTTCAATAAATAACGGCAAATCTCTCGGGATTGCTGCAATCGCATGTCTGTTTGTTGTTTATAACATTTCATAACATAACATCACGCCAGTTCGCTCTTAAGGGGTAAGCAGATCTCTCATTTCACCGGTTATGTTTAAGTTTCGTGAAATCTATTCTGGCGAAATAGTTCCCTTACTAACTTTCCTATTAGGTACGTACAACTAAAAAGTGAAAAATAAAAAAACTTTTTGCAAAAAAGTACTACCGACTTCCAAATACAAAACTACAAAGTGAAAAATAACTTAATTTTTCTAAAGTCGGTGTCCATAACGCAAAAAATGGTACCTACGAAAGACACCGACTTTAAAAAATTAAGTTATTTTTCACTTTGTATTTATGTATTTGGAAGTCGGTAGTATTTTTTTGCAAAAAGTTTTTTTATATTCTTAGATTTAAGAACTTGGGACGTAAAAGTTATAACTAGTTTCATTTTTTAAAGGTTATGTACTTGTGTTCCAATGTAGTGACATAATGCATAAAGTAAATGTTCAAAATTTATCCGGTCCGCCGAATGCCGCATCCAGTTATTCCCAGCTTTTTAAAGTCATTGGTCCATATAGCAAGGAGCATGGAGGCACTCCCCACATACCACGCTTGCGGTTGTATACGCGGTCTCTAGAAATAAGCTTCACCACCTGTCGTTCCATCGACAAATATGGCCAGCCCACGTGTTGTATAAATCTTTGGTTCCCGTTGAATCTAATCATAAAATTCTCCTGTACCGACAGCATTTCTATCCAACACGTCTATCTGAACCAAAATCAATCAAAGCACGTTTTAATCTACAAAAAATACGCGATTGTTTTTTTTTTATCAACACGGTTTAGTCGAAATAAAAGACGGTAAAGCACGAAACGGATTGGCTGGTTCCGTATAGCCAATCGTACGACAACGGTACGAGTAATGCTGTAACTGCGAATCTTTTCTCACACGAAAAAAGGAAGTGAGGTTGACGACTGTAGGTACTGTTAGAATTTTTCGGCTGTTGAATAATATTCTCTTGAATGGACTTACTTATTTATGTGTTAAATATAGTGATATTAGAAGAATTCGGGCTACTCGTGAGAAATTCGGGGTGGAAAAAAAATCTAGCAATCTCGAAACTAATAGGTTAACATAATTAATATACTTTCTCAATTGCTAAGTACAGTTTCAGAGTTTGGGTTGCTAGCCAATAAATTAAGACCGATTAAATATCACAAGCGTTCCGTTCAACCGTCCCCGATACGGAACACCAAAAACTATAAAGCGTTAGAAATCTGATTTTAGTACCGTATTGAATTTTCATATAACATTTTTGGATTTGAACGCGACACAAATTTTGATTGACGTATAAAAGGCAATTTCCGTCGAGGTTCCAATTAATCGTTGTGTTGACTATAGAAATGAGTATTTTATATTTTTTCTATACCAACCTTAGTATATTTCCTTTTGTTGTTCAGCATTATGGTTGATAGAATTTCAAGGCATAACAATTAATAAATTAATAACTATAAGGGTTGTTCCAATAAAACCATTCGCGAACCAATGTAACAGCAAAGGGATATTTATTATTCACTTTACAACTTTTCAAAGTAATGTCTTAAACAAACTATACTAATAATATTAAGAAGTACTACGACGGTAGATGTACTTGGGTTGACCGCCCGATATCGGTTCCACGATGGAAGCCGACCGTGCAAGCCAGAGTGCGCTCAACTGCCCGAAACCGTTCGCATCTGTTATTTTTTCAACTTCCTTGAACACTGTCACTGCTAAGAAAGCTTCAACTTCCGCCTTTGATCCTCCAAATTTTGCTGGACATTGTGCAAAAGTACTCCTCCCACGAGCGCCGGTGGTGATTGCAAGGATGACTTCCTTGAACTGGCTGTCTGACATGTTGATAGCCATTTTTTCTGGTGAACTTGTAACGAATAAATATCCGCAACGGCTATCAGCGACATCTGGTGTCAGGCATTCTTTCATCTGGGTGTGTCACTAGGTGATTGAGTTGTACTTTGGTACTAGATGGCGTTGAGGTCGGGGCGGAATTAATAAAATTCTTTATAAAACCTATAAGATATTGTGTGTATTAATATAATTCAACAACCACACAATTTCCCACATATCTAGGTTATTAATTTCTGGTAAACATAATTACTTAAAGAAAATATGGACATGACGTGTCTATTGGTTAATAAAATGCTCAGTGTCTATGGCTGACAAGAATGACATTTCCTTTCCATTGCTAATTCTTACCGAGGACGTCACAGAAAAATCCAGTTAAGAAAAAGTTAATATAAAACAATTAAAATGACTCGGAGGCGACAGGGAAACAGCCCTAAATATAAAGTTATAATGTGGCAGCAAGCGCTGTGAGTATTAGTTGAATTAAATTATATTTTCATGTTTGTGAGACATGGGCTTGTATGATGCTAATACAGCATTTTTCCCATTGACAGGGCTCATTAGGATTATTTAATTTAGACAATAAATATATACTACATATGGTCAACTACCAATAAAAGCGACAGCTACAGTGTTCAACAACAGGCTCCGAATACCCATGATATTTTGACCGGTGAGATACTGGATGCCATCTGCACAGAGAAACGGTGCTAATTGTGATATCATACATCTGGTACTATGTTTTAAGGGGTATATTATAGCCCATATACAAGTAAGTGTCATATGTATACATTATGAATATGTAGTGCTGCTGATATGAATATTAAACTAGTTGACCAAATAGATAGACTTTTACTTCTGTCGACCCTCATGCGAAATCATCCCTGCAATTGTCTCATCCTGAACATCTACCCCTGAGCTGGCTGGTGAGTAGGGAAATGCTACCTTACAATTGGCGCCCAACGTGGGGCATGAAGCTTGATAGAGGTACTTAACAAACTTACAATTTGTACGACCAATGTGTCGCATGTAGTTTGATTGTAATACCTAACTACTTATTTTGTGTCTAGTAGTTATAACTTAAATACTTAAGAACTTAACCAAACTATAGGTTAACTTCATGATTGCTTAATTTAAAACTTAAAATAACAAAACATTAACATTATATAAAATTTTATAAGTGCGGTTATAGTCACATGTTTTATTTAAAAACAATAAACCATTTCACTGATAAATGTTTTGTTAAATTGAATATAACACACTCTAATTTAACATAGTTATTGTAACTGTTAATTAGGTTTAAATATATAAATGGAACAAACAATTGTTTTGTTCAACATGCATAAAGCATTACTTTATACTAAAAAAAACAAAACTTCAACATTATATATAAATTTAAAAGTGGGGTTAAAGTCACATGTTTTATTTAAACTATATACCTTTCCACCAGTGAATGTTTTGTTTAACTGATAATTAGTTTTGAATATTTAGAACAAAAAGTGTTTTTGTTCAACATGCTTATAGCAATTTTATTTGACTATCTTCATAAAGAAGAATTAGTTCATATACTTAAATGTTATTATGTTTCAACAGATCATAAAGCAACTGGAGATGTGGTCCGCAAGCAGTATCGTTCCCTGTGTAGTTGCATCATAGTGGAAGCATCAAGGAGATGGATTATCCCGCACATATGTTGTCTGATGAGGTACACTTGTGTTCGGAAACCTGTTACTGAGCTGTTCATTTAAATAAAGAGTTAAATTCAGGAGGTACTTTTACAATTATACGTATCGTAGCTCGCTTTAAACATTACATAATGAGAAATTCTCTAATAATTATTTTCACACGTAATTATTTATACTAAAGATAAATATAACTTAATTGCTAAATTCTTTTGGAAGATATTGATGCCAAAAGAAAATGTGGGACATCTATAATAACTATTTCATTATGATCCCACTGGCGCCCAATCTTAAAATAACTAAAATAAACAATTTGCAGTGACTTATTAGGATGTTTTACTGTGTCAACTAGAAGAAGCACAATTTTATAGTATATTATAATTGTTATGTTGATTTCTTCCTATACGGAATGCAACAAGCAATACTGTGATGGAAATACTAGTGTTTCTTGTACAAAAAGTTACCTAAATTTGTACATGTGAACAATGCTTAAACTTATTAGGTCTTTTTTTTTCCTGTGGCAACTAAAAGAAACACAATGTGGTATTTATTATACTCTGATCACTATAGTAGATATGTTATGTTGTTTCCTATACGGATTACAACAAACAATGCTATAGTGAAATTTTAGTGTTTCTTGTACACGGAATGCCTAAAAGTGTCCATGTTAACAACGGTCCTCAATTGATTTAATAACATTAATGTAAAATATGAAGATTCTCTAGTTATAATCATTGTTGTGTTAATTAACTTAATATTTACACATAATTCAATAATGGAGGTGTAAATATTTATAATTCAATATTTGCACGGAATTCAATAATGGAGGTGCAAATATTTAATTAAGAAAGGGATGAATGAATGCTGATAGGGTATAAGGATTTTTTTTTCTAAATTAATGCGTTAACAATCATTTAATAACTGGGTATGTATATGGATGGATGAAAGGAAACACAATGATGCAAAACTTAGTAGTATTCTGAATTATAAAACTTAAGTAAAGTAGACATTTACCTACATCTATACAACGGATAGGTGCTCAATGTAACCCTTGCTGATTTTAAAAGGCGGGTTTACTTTTCGTTGCGAATCTTAACTTGATTAGGTATTATCCTATATCTATACAATGAATGGGTACTTAATGTAACATTTGCTGATTTAAAAGGCAATGTTACTTTCTGTTGCGAATCTTAACTTGATTTAGTACTTGTCTACATTTACTTGTATACATTTTGATATAGCGGTTTGAGAAACCTCTTCATCCTTGTGTCTATCATGAAAAGTGGACTGTATTTGAAGGGTTCTGGCAATAGTGCGTTGAAAATAAGCGGGAAAATATTCACGGATCAATTCGGGCGATCTAGTATGGAAATGAGGGAAGTAGTACGCCTTACCTTGTAGTGGTCGATGCCAGCCCACGTGTGGCAGCGAGCTGGTGTTCTTCTACTCCAAACTGGCGACCTTCAGGATCCACACACTTCACACAATTGTTATATATCCGCGAGGCGGGTGAATAGACACGGTTCACAAGGTTCTCAGCAATCTAACTAATTAGATGCATCAGTCTCCAGCCAGGTGGCTTGGAAAGCTGGCGGTTGAGATACGAGGCCCGTTCACGTTGAAGTTTCGGTTCGTTCTGGCGACCTGTCATTAAGGCGTACATAAAGGGAAAAGGAATGAGGAAGGAACGAGATAATTAAGATATCGATCGCCCGCGAAATCTCAAATGCGTTTGTCTATGTGTTTTCGGTCATTGATTTATGACATTTACAAGAGATGGCGCTACCATTTTCCCGGCCTTAAAGGGTCACCTTTAATGAAAATTAAACTTAGCCCTATGAGGTGTACTACCGTATACCTATTCAGCAATACGGACTAAGATGCGGATTTTTATATTTCAATTATTAAGATTTAAGATAAATACTGCGAGTTGCATAATACATTAAGTTGCATACCTATAGTTAAATCTTAATAGAAAATTATGTTGCGTCGCTAACTAACTAAAACTAAGAGACCTAACTATCAAGCCAGGCCTTATTGAGTCGGTAATGGACACAGACGCACAACAGGGCGCACATAGCTACCCTTTGCGGTTTTCACAGTAACAACACGGGTTGTACCGTCCTTGGAGGTATGCAATTTATCAATAATGCCTAACGGCCATGAAAGGGGCGGAGAGTTATCAGTAATGATAACTACAATAGTACCCTCTTGTATAGAAGGTGCAGGACTATTCCATTTGGATCTAGCCTGAAGTTGATGTAAGTATTCTGAACGCCAGCGCTGCCAGAACGACTGCACCAGTTTGTCAAGTAGAGTATGTCGCTGAAGCAAGCTGAGCGAGTCTGCTTCAGGAGCGGGAAGGGACAACAATGGCGCGGTGTGCAAGAAATGCGCAGGGGTCAGTGCTGATGGTTCAGTAGGGTCACTACTCAAAGCAGTAAGTGGCCGCGAATTAACTAGAGCCTCAACTTGACTAAGG
Source organism: Orthosia cruda (assembly GCA_964057195.1). Taxonomy (NCBI): domain Eukaryota; kingdom Metazoa; phylum Arthropoda; class Insecta; order Lepidoptera; family Noctuidae; genus Orthosia; species Orthosia cruda. The sequence continues at coordinate 10,944,785 of OZ059835.1, read as the reverse complement.
ACAGTTATAAGTTCCTCGTAGGAGAGGATTTGTTGACCTATAACTTTAAAAAGGTGAGTTTTAACTACCTTAACCATACTTTCCCAACATCCTCCAAAATGTGGGGAAGCAGGCGGAATAAACTTCCAATCTATATGATTGAAGGAAAGTTCTTCCTCAAGATGAGGACGAAAATCTTTAAGAAATTTGTGAAGGTCGCGTAAATAAGAACTTGCACCTACGAAACAAGTACCGTTATCGGTATATAAGCATTTAATAGGACCGCGTCGCGAAAGAAAGCGTTTTAAGGCTGCAAGGAAAGTCACTGTACTTAAATCTGTAGCCACTTCAATGTGCGTGGCACGCGTCGTCAAACACGTAAAAATGCAGAGCCAAGCCTTACGGCTCTTAACACCTCGACCACGAAATGGTGTGTACTGTAGCGGGCCTGCATAGTCACAGCCGGTGTGAGTGAACGCCTTGTCGACTTGGTTAACACGCTGGCTAGGTAGATCTGCCATAAGTGGAAGAATAGGACGCGGGCGGAACTTAAAGCAAGTGTTACAGTTGTGGATTCTGTGACGAATTATTCGACGTGCAGCTAAAATCCAATAATTATGCCTGAGTAAGGACATAAGCAACTCCGGACCGGCATGAAGATGTTTCTTGTGACAAAAGTCAACAAGAAGATCAACAATATGGTCATGACGTGGTAGAATACAGGAATGTTTATATTCGTAGGGTTCGTCCGAATTTGTGAGACGACCACCAACTCGTTTGATGCCGTGCTCATCGAGAAACGGCTTAAGCTTATGGATGGCGGGAGTACATGGTTTATTATTTTTAAATTTAAAATATCGTTACGGAAATGAACATCCTGTACAGCTCGCAGCAATTTAATTTCTGCATATTTCAGATCAGAGCTTGATACAGTACGTGCACTAGGCAGTTGTCTTAAAAACTTATAGACGTAAACAATAGCGCGTAGCAACTGAGACCACGACGATACACGTAGTGCTAGCGCGTAAATTGGTGATTCCTTAACCTCAGAAACCACGGCATGAGCGACTGATTTCTGTTCGGGTACGCCCTCATGCAGTGCATTGTGTTCGAAAGTATGTATGGGCTACTCAGCTGGGTCATGAGAAACCCACGATGGTCCACGATACCACAAAGGATGCTGCAAGAGCTTAGCTGGCGTGACACCACGAGACAGACAATCAGCGGGGTTCTCAGTACCTGCGACATGGTTGAAACAATTAGCGGGTATAAGCTCTATCAGCTTAGTAACCCGATTGGCAACAAAAGTTTGCCAGCGGTGCGGTGAGGAATTTATCCAGGCGAGCACTACTTTAGAGTCAGTAAACGCGTATACCTTATGGATGCGGTAGTGGGGCGATATTGTGTCTTGTACCTTGCGAAGCAACTTAGACAACAGTAGGGCCGCGCACAACTCTAGTCTAGCCACCGAAATGGTTTTCACAGGTGAGACTTTAGACTTCGCACTAACTAACTGCACGGAGTAGTTAGAACCATTGTATATTTGCATGTATACGACTCCACCGTAAGCACGCTCGCTGGCGTCAGCGAAACCTACTAAATTCATGGTGCATCCGTCGACCAACCCCAGATGACGCGGGATAATAATTTCATTAATCGTAGAAAGCTCAGCACAAAACTGCTTCCAAGCGGTGACTATATGTTCAGGTGGTATGTCGTCCCAGTCACACTTTGCTAGCCAAAGTTCCTTAATTAAGAGCTTAGCGTACAGAATAGTGGGGGCGACAAAACCCATTAAGTCCCACAGCCGAGCCACTGTGGAAAGCATGGTTCGCTTAGTACATTTATCATCTGGTGTGGTGACGTCAAAGCGGAAACTGTCACAAGACTTGTCCCAGCGTAAACCCAGGACCTTATGCGGTATAGACTTCTCATACTCGATATCGGGCGAAGCCTTATGAGTATCAGGTATGTGTGCGAGAACCTCTTTCGAGTTACTTGTCCATTTGACAAGGTCGAACTGGCCTCGCTTGAAGAGCTGAATAAGCTCATCACAAAGCGAAATTGCTTGCGGTATGGACATGACACTACAGGCAATGTCATCCATATATAGGGCGGAAGAAGCAGCAGCAGACGCTGCAGGGAAATTATCGCCTTCATCAGCGACTAACTGGCGGACTACACGTAACGCGTGATATGGACTAGACTTAAATCCGAAGCAAACACGATTAAATTGGTAGACCATTATAGGTTCATGTTTACTGAATCTGTAAAAGATGCGTTGAAATCTACGGTCCGATTCACGAACGCCGACATTGAGAAACATTTGGCGGCAATCAGCAGACAGGGCTATTTGAAAGAGTCGAAAACGAATTATAATATTAAATAAATCACCCTGTAGATTGGGGCCTGCATGTAGAATGTCATTGATCGACTGTCCCGATGTAGTTTGACTACTAGCGTCTAAAACCACGCGAAGTTTAGTGGAAGTCTTATCTTCGCGAACGACACCGTGATGCGGAATGTAATATGACAGATTAGAAACGTTGTCATCTTTTAAAACCGGACTCAAATATCCCTTATTTATGTAGTCCGACATGACGTCATTGTAAGCGCTGCGTAACCCTAAGGACGCATCAAGTTTGCGCTCCAAACAATGAAAACGCCTAAGTGCGGCAGCGTATGAGTCGCCTAGCGAATAAGGGTCGTCGCAAAATGGCAGCGACACAATATATCTACCACTGTCATCGCGAACAGTGGTAGCGCGAAAATGTTCTTCGCACTCGAGATCCTTACGGCTCTGCGAGGGCGAGGCGGAAATTTCTTCAAGCTCCCAGAATCGCTTGAGAAGCGAATCTAAACTGGGATCTTGAAGAACAGAACAACATGAAGTTGTACTCGTACAGTGTGAAGTATGTGCCGTAGGTACGGAACCCATAACCACATACCCCAACACAGTTTCAATAGCGGGAGGTATATTATATTGCTCCAGCACCAATCAAAACATCGATACCGCTCGGCTCCGCAAACTTCGAATCTGCGAGCGGTAATGTTTTGAGATGTGTAAGTTTAGAGACATCGACGAGAGCGGTCGGCAATGTCTCCGTTATACGTTCAACAATAAGCGAAGAAACGTTAAAATTAATATCATTACTAAAACGAGAATATAATTTAATATCTACGGAACCTTTAACTGGTTTTTCCGACCCACCGATTCCTTTAACTATTAAATTAGAAGTATGAAAGTTCTTCCAAAGTCCTAGACGCTTAAAACATTCAGAAGTAATAAAATTACTTTGAGATGCGCTATCTAGTAAACAACGTATTATGTGCGGCTTATCATTTACATCGTAAATTACGACTTGAGCAGTAGCGAGCAGAACGGTTGTATACGCCGTACATTGCGGGCTATCTCTCGCCGACGGCGACGCCGCAACGCACCGAGCGTCAATCGAACGCGATCGAGCGGCGCTAGCGACAGAGGTCGTACACAACGATACCTCAGACTGTGAGGTAATAGAAGGTACTGTCGGCATAAGCGTTGGGACCGGATTCGGCTGTGACGTCACTACAGTTGATAATTGCGGGTTTTTATTAAAATGTAACAATGTATGATGACGTTGATTACATGTGCGACACTTTAATTTAGAAGAACAGTTAACCGTTTTATGTTTAATACTCAAACAATTGACACAAGCATTGTTGTCTTTCACACATTTGAAACGAGCTGTAGGAGTCAAATTATCAAAAGCGGGACATTTATATAAGTGTTCATGGATATATGCTTCGCACAGACACTTGTTTGAATTATTTAACTCAGAGCAAGCTACATAGGATTGTGGATTAGGAGCGGTCATTTTATTATTAAAACTACGCGATTTATTAGACTTATGTGAATTGTCCGAACTATTAGGCTTATTATTGTTAGCTAAGGGTGGTTGGGTATTACGGAATATCCGACACTGATCATTGATGAAGGTGACAAAACTATCTAGAGTGGGAATCTTACGATTACGTTCTGTCATCTCGAAAGCGCGAATAGTTTCAGTGTCAAACTTTTTTATTGCGAGGTGCAATAAAATGAAATCCAGAAGGTCAACTAATTTTAGATTCTTTAGGGAATTAATTGCGGTGACGAACTTGTCCACAAATAGCTGGTAATTCGAAACAGACGCGGGACCGGACAATTTAAGATTTAAAGCTTGATCCAAGTAGGTAGACGCGAGGACACGAATATCCTGGTACCTATCGAGGAGTGCCTGGAACATGACTTGGTAATTCTCAGCACACGGTGTGACTCCCGCGAACACAGACTGTGCCTTCGGCGACAGCTTACCTATTAAATAGTACAACCTGTCTGCATCCGTCAGCGACTTATTGTCATGAACTGTAGATTTAAAACTTGCATAAAATAATGGCCAGTTTCGTATATCACCGTCGAACGACATGAGTTCGATTGGCGGCAACCTTGGTCTACATGTTGCGGAATCACTCATACTGTGCCTCCCGGACGGCTTATCTTCCAATTGAGACATCACACGTTTCACGGAACAATACATATCCTCGAATGAGGCGTAGGCTTGATAGCTAGGCTTCGCATCGGGATATACAGCCAGTAACCTAGCATTATAATCATCCAATAATCTATGAAAGTCCGTTCGAATATCATCTATTGTTACACAAGAACTGAGAAAGCCTTCTCTCACCGATTCGGAAGTATTAGCGACTTTAGAGCGATCATAAATTGACTGAATACGCTCGAAAAGTATGTTACGCTTAGCTTCTAAAATCACCAACTGTTGATCTTCCTAAGAAGCGATTGCTTTCGCATCACGCGGCATTGTTATGTTATGTAGTTACAAATAACCACACAAACAAAACAATGTACGGTAATTATTTAAACGAACAACTATATGTAGAAAAGTAATACTACTGATTGTGACTGTACTGTGACAACGGGTTTCGCAATATTTGCGTAGTAACGAAGTAAGTTTTTTCGTAGTACCCACTAACCAAAGTAATTATATTGTACAAAATGTTAATAGCATTACTATCCTAACCAGTTTTATTAAGTTTGAATATTGTTTAAGATAAATGAATAGGTATAAATATGCAACTTATAGCCCGCAATCGTCTAAACGTATTCGGTAAAGTTATGATATTTATACTGCGTAGGTACCTACAAGTAGTACACCTATTTTATTTTTCTCTTATAGAATGAATGTCTACCCCGCGGTATTCGGAAAGTAACTTATTCCTAACAATTTATAATTGGAGGTAGGTGATTCCTATAAGGGCGGTTAAACTAAAAGACGCTTGAAATATAGAAATTTACAATACGACAAGTTAGTTTTAAATAAGAATTATTTTTAATAATAGCAGATACGTAATTATGAACCTGCTATAGCGGCGTTGATGGAACCACGTATTGGGTTTACAACTTGATTATGTGGGTAGGCGGCTAGGTGCCACGACCCTAGTAGGAATTTATGATTGATTCCTACGTAAGAAATAAAGGAAAATGGATATATTATAGTAATATATCCGGCTCGAAGGACCAAAAATGTTATAGCGGTTTGAGAAACCTCTTCATCCTTGTGTCTATCATGAAAAGTGGACTGTATTTGAAGGGTTCTGGCAATAGTGCGTTGAAAATAAGCGGGAAAATATTCACGGATCAATTCGGGCGATCTAGTATGGAAATGAGGGAAGTAGTACGCCTTACCTTGTAGTGGTCGATGCCAGCCCACGTGTGGCAGCGAGCTGGTGTTCTTCTACTCCAAACTGGCGACCTTCAGGATCCACACACTTCACACAATTGTTATATATCCGCGAGGCGGGTGAATAGACACGGTTCACAAGGTTCTCAGCAATCTAACTAATTAGATGCATCAGTCTCCAGCCAGGTGGCTTGGAAAGCTGGCGGTTGAGATACGAGGCCCGTTCACGTTGAAGTTTCGGTTCGTTCTGGCGACCTGTCATTAAGGCGTACATAAAGGGAAAAGGAATGAGGAAGGAACGAGATAATTAAGATATCGATCGCCCGCGAAATCTCAAATGCGTTTGTCTATGTGTTTTCGGTCATTGATTTATGACATTTACAAGAGATGGCGCTACCACATTTAAACAACAACTTGATACTTAGAATGACACTTGCTGATTTAAAAAAGCAGTGTTTATGTTGTTTGTAAAACTTAACTTGATCAGATATTGGTCTAAACTTAAAATAATAAAAGGTTAAGTCTCTTTTGAGTATAACCTGACTCTTAAACATTAAACATACTTAAATGTTTGATGAATCAAACATTAACTTAAATAAACTTAGTTAATGGCATAACTAGCATTTAAACTGACTACTTGGCGATTGTGTTTTGATATATGGAAGCTTTTCATAGCTATGGGATAATCATAGTTTTGGGATAATCACTGAGTATGTCGAATTAGTCTTAGATGAGAACAATCAAAGTTTTTATCTGCTAGTTATTAGACTATCACTAACGTTCTAATATTTAGTACATTTTGTACATAATTAGAAACTTAAAAACTTGAGAAATAAGTTTAGAACTTTATTTTTATAAAACTATTCGTTTTTTTTCTATAAAACTAATGTAGTTAGTTCTCCTATAAATTAGATTTTCTAGGACTGCCTCAATTTCTGTCAGGGAACATGTTTAGATTCACAATATGCATGGAAATATGGTAAATAAAAAAAAAATTGTAAATCAATTTTTTTTAACCGGGGTAAGATGTACTGTAACGTATAAATATCCGCAACAACTATCAGCGACATCTGGTGTCAGGCATTCTTTCATCTGGGTGTGTCACTAGGTGATTGAGTTGTACTTTGGTACTAGATGGCGTTGAGGTCGGGGCGGAATTAATAAAATTCTTTATAAAACCTATAAGATATTGTGTGTATTAATATAATTCAACAATCACACAATTTCCCACATATCTAGGTTATTAATTACTGGTAAACATAATTACTTAAAGAAAATATGGACATGACGTGTCTATTGGTTAATAAAATGCTCAGTGTCTATGGCTGACTCTTGTCACATTTCCTTTCCATTGCTAATTCTTACTGAGAAGGTCACGGAAAAATCCAGTTAAGAAAAAGTTAATATAAAACAATTAAAATGACTCGGAGGCGACAGGGAAACAGCCCTAAATATAAAGGTTCGACCACATTAGCCGAATAGGCACCAAACTTGCTTCTTACCCAGCAGGTTGTAAAGCGTTTTGGTCCCTGGCTAAGTCGGTCGAATCGAACTTCTGCCGTCCCTCATTACCACCACTGCTGAAACCTGATAGGTCACTGGCCCACTCCGCTGAAGAGAAAGCAAATTTATTTGCCTCCCTTTTTGCGGAATCTTCGCGTCTCAATCCTGGTGATTCGCGGCCCCTTCCTTCTCCTGATGGATGCGAGACGAGTATGTCTGGCATTCGCATCCATGAAAAGGACGTCCGTAGGGTGCTGCGCAACCTCGACGTGAACAAGGCTAGCGGCCCTGACGGAATACCAGCTTAGAACCTGTGGGCCTGAACTGTCTCCGATCTTGACACGCCTATTCCGCCTTTCATATGAGACTGGAAAAGTGCCGAATGCTTGGAAGCAAGCCAACGTACAGCCCGTGCCCAAGAAGGGCAGTCGAGCTGACCCGGCTAATTACAGACCCATCTCTGTAACGTCCATATTCTGTAAGAGTATGGAGCGTATACTAAACACTAAGCTCCTGGCATACCTAGAAACTAATGATATTCTTAGCGACCGCCAATACGGCTTCCGCCGAAATCGGTCTACTGGGGATCTTCTAGCGTATGCCATTCACATATGGAGTGAGGCCATCGAGAAGCACGGGGGAGCGCTTGCCGTCTCCCTCAACATCTCGAAGGCTTTCGATAGAGTCTGGCACGAAAGCCTTATTGGTAAGCTTCCTTCATTCGGTCTGCCCGGTGGTCTGTGTGATTGGATTGCAGACTTCCTGAGGGATCGGTCCATTCGAGTGGTTATCGATGGCTGCTCGTCGGACCAATTGGATATTAACGCCGGCGTCCCTCAGGGGTCGGTACTCTCGGCAACATTGTTCTTGTTGCACATCAACGATCTGCTAAAACCCGGCACCTTTGGGTATGCAGACGACAGCACTGTTGCTGAGAGTTACTTGTCCAACGCACGTGCTACCGGGCCACATATCCGGTCTCTCCGTGAGGCCATGGTGGAGCGTTTGAACTTTCAGGCAGTCTCCGAATGGGGTGATGCCAATCTGGTCAAGTTTAATGCTGCTAAAACCCAGGCGTGTCATTTTTCCGCTAAAAAGAGCCAATAACGGACCATCTTGAGCTTCTTGGCGTTACGCTGACATCGACTCTTAATTTTGGGCCATACATAGAGGCAAACGCTCAGCTGGCTGCCAAAAAGTTGGGGATCCTTGAGAAGGTGCGAAAGTACTTCACGCCGGAACAGCTGCTCAACTTGTATCAAGCCCAAGTTCGATTGTGCATGGAGTAGCTGTTCTCATCTCTGGGACGGATCTGCCAAATATCATCTAGATGCACTAGAGGCGATCGAAAAGCGGGCCAAGAGACTCTTCGGCAATGAAGCACTGGTCAAATCAAAGGTCCAGAGCCTTGAACATCGTCGCCGAGTTGCCAGCTTGTCGGTATTTTATCGGTTACATTTCGGGGAGTGTGCGATGGAATTGCATGATTTAATTCCGCCCAGCCCGTTCCATCATCGGACAACCAGACGCACGGTGATGCGTCATCGGTACATGGTGGACATCCCACCCATACGCACAAAACGTTTTGGGGACACTTTTATTATGCAAACAGCTAAGGAGTGGAATTCCCGACCACATCATCGCTTTCCATCAGGTGAGATAGTGGTCAAGCGCGAGCCTATTGATAATAATAAAAAAAAATAGAAAAGAACATTCTATGAATGAAAGGGTCGCGATAGCGATTGGAAAAATGTCAAAAATATACGAGATTGTCTTGCTATCGAAAAGTGACGTGACCAGTCCATGGCATTTTGACTTTTCGACCATGCCTTCTCTGATATTGGATTTCTCTAGGCAAGCGTCGTCGTCACCGTCGACCACATCATCGCTTTCCATCAGGTGAGATAGTGGTCAGGCGCGAGCCTATTGATAATAATAAAAAAAAAAAAAAGAACATTCTATGAATGAAAGGGTCGCGATAGTGATTGGAAAAATGACAAAAATATACGAGATTGTCTTGCTATCGAAAAGTGACGTGACCAGTCCCTTGCATTTTGACTTTTCGACAATGCCTTCTCTGATATTGGATATCTCTAGGCAAGCGTGCTTCTCCGTCTACTATATCATCGCTTACCACCAGGTCAGAGAGTGGCGTATTATGACGTCGTTATTGTTGAATTATTACTGAATTTAAATTATTATTTTTTATTATTAGATTGTTATTATTGAATTAATATTTGTTTATCAATTTGTTAATTGATTTGCCTGTCTGTGTTTAGTCTGTGTGTATTTTTAAATATTATTATTATTTTTCTTATGTAATTCTATAATTATTGACTCTCTGCACGTGTCAATATTAGTTCCTTTTCTGCTGTAATTAATTAATGAGCTCAACAGCTTGACCTACATTCTTCGCAATACCACAGATTTAGAATTTCTAATTAAATGGTACATTTTGTATGCTAGGCAAGTACAGATTTGGTATAAACATGTTCTGTGATTCGGAATAAGATGGCGTGTTATTACTATCATTCTGCCAAGCCTTTTTCCAACTATGTTAATGTCCCTATACACAAATGTATGTTTGCTTAATTTGGCCGATATGAGACAATAATATTAACTAGGTATGAATTAAGTTAACGACAATCGGAGAGTTTATAAAATAACTTTATTTAACTGACAGAGTGACAGAAAAGATAATAACGTCTTAATCCTAAAGATACAAGGTTCTTATAGCTAAATTATGCTAAGATGACAATTGTAGCGTGACGACAATGTCCTACATTATAATTACTTACTCACTAGATTTGGATGCAACTGTACTGCTGACAAAGCTAATTGTGGTCGGGCTACCACACTTAACTTATGCGATGACTCTTTCGGACTTGCGGATGAGTTTTAAAATTGACGTTCGTCGCCTTAAAATTTTAAAAGGGTGAAGTTTCATCCGGATGAAATATTTTGCGGGTGAGTAGTGCCTAAGGCCAGGTGCGCAGTACTCATAACCGGCGTGTGTGTATGACTAGATGCATGAATGTGATGAAACAAAAGAAGTATGTAACGATCGTAGCAGGTGGCGTTCTGTAGTTTCTGCCTACCCCCGTGGGAAAAAGGCGTGAGTTTATGTATGTATGAGTAGTGCCTAAGTCTTGGAGTCAGCTTATAATCGAATCGGATGCAGCAGAACAAGTATTTTACATGAAGCGATTGCCATCTGACTAGTAGTAGGTCGTGAATTCGAACCCAGGCAGGTACATTACTTTGTGTAATTTATGCCATCACCACTTCAAAAACATTTGAGGAAACCCTCATGTCCTAGAACAAACAATTCGAAGACATGTGACATCCACCAACCCGCACTTGGCCCACGTGGTGGATTACGGCCCATTCATGGCTGTGCTGGGACACAAGCATCTCTCACAGAGAGGATGCCTGTGTCCCAGCACTGGAAATTTTAAAAGGCTGATGATTAAGATGAATTTATCGATCAAATGATTAATCAGCGCACTATGTATCATGGCTGGACAATATTATGACAAGTCAAATCGAGCGACGATATTAAAACTGATTTATTTTTCAGTATTTATCACATTGTCTAGTCATTATGCTACATTTTTCATTTCGTGTCATTTGATAATAATGGCATATTAGGATGTGCGAGGAGCAAGAGAAAAGATGTACTGACTTTTGACATGTACATTTGTGTAGTTAAAAGGTCGATTGTGGAGATTTTTTTCGGAAAGATGGCATGCAACTAGCTACACCTACGAGTACTATACTAATTTCATAATAATGTATTTCAACATTAAAATAATGTAATAAAATACATAAGAATATTTACAAGCTTTTGTTTAACTTGCAATGTATGTAAGTGAGTTAGCTTGCAACTGAATTTTAAAGCAGTTATCCTCCACCGAGTAAGATGAAATTGTGCATACACGTTTAGTTTTTATGACAATGCATGGTTAGCTAAATGGCGTCATTATAAATCTAATAAGGCGGGCGGCCCAAGATGAAGGACTAGTTATTTTTTGTGCACTGCCATGATATGGGTATCAAATGATTGGGTATGCTGAGAAGAATAAGAAAAAGCTTGTTAAAATAAATTGTATAACTCAGCCCAATTACTGACTAACATTATCTATATAGCCCGGAAATTTTGGTTACACTCGCGAGCAATGAAAAAGTTCCAGTGACATAGCACCAAATTACTCCTAAACGGGAAAGGCTAGCTTAATGACGCCATCTGCAATATTAAAGTACATTTAACAGCGCATCAGAATATTACCAACTTAAAACGGAAATATTGTGTTTAAATTTTATATTAAATATTTTAAAAAATTGGGGCCATTTGGCAAATAAAACCAAATCTCTAAGTAGGGGTTTTATTAGGTGTAAACGTAGGTTTTGATAACTTAGTACTTGGTGTTTCCTCCATGTGCTCTCAATACAGCTTCTACGCGATTGGGCATGCTGAATACCAGATTCCTCAGCATATGCTGAGGAATGTTCGCGCGAGCAATGTTCTTCGATGAGCGCGTAATTCAAGCCACGAAGAGTAATTGGAGGTGGAACTCGTTTTCTCACAAGTCTGTCAAGCTCGTGCCAAGCATGCTCAATAGGATTCAAATCGGGGCTCCTTGCTGGCCACTCCATTTTGTGAATTCCTACGTCCTGAAGATACTCATTTACAACTTGAGCAGTGTGGGCCCGTGCATTTCCGTGCATGAACACTGCATTGTCGCCCATATTGGCCAAAAACGGACCAGCATGTTCATTGAGAATCTCATTGATGTATCTCACAGCAGTTAGGTTCCCGTTCTCGATTGGAACTAACGCTGTTCGACCCTCTGCAGAGATACCAGCCCACACGTGAACGGTACCTCCGCCGTGTGACACTTTTTCTTCAAAACATGCTTGTGCAAAACGTTCTCCTGGTCGTCGGTACTCTTACCGATACTCTTTCTCTCTTTGTCGATACTCTTTTCCTCCCATCATGATAGTACAGCATAAATCTTGACTCATCAGAGAAAATCACTCTGCCCCATTCTTCCTCACCCCATTCTGTATGCTCGCGGGCGTATTGCAATCGAGCAACTTTATGATGCCGTTCCAGTTTTGGGCCATTTGCTGACCTGTAAGGCTTCAATCCTCTTTTGGCAAGACGTCTCCTGACTGTCCACTCGCTTATTGGCTCCCTTCGAACTTGCAGAAGTTGTTGTTGAACCGCAACTCCCGTCTGATGTCGATTTCTTAACATGGCTGCCGCAATGAAACGATCTTCTCGGACTGTTGTGCACCTTGGCTTGCCAGTACCTGGTCTTTTCAGGTTAAATCCAGTCTCCCTAAACCTTTGGGTCACTCGTCGGACAGTAGTATGTGTCACGCCCATTATTCTAGCCGTATTTCTTTGGCTGGTCCCCAATTCCACCATAGTGATGATTCTCGTACAATCCTCGGGTGATAGAGGCATGATTTATGGGTACGAGAGCCGTAAGACTTTACAATTTAAGAATTCTTTCACAACGACGAAAACAAGAATGAAATGAAAAGCAAAACAAAAACTAAACAAATGTATACCGAAATTTTCAAACCCCAAAATTTTGTTTTTCTACTTGTTTTATCCATGGCTTCAAAAATACCAGTATTTAAAAGATTTTAAGTTTGCATAATAAAATAGATTTCATTATACTTTTTAATTTATGAAGCTAGGTTCTATGTCTTAGGAGATATTAAGGTGTTTGTCGGCATTTTGTGGGTGGAACTTTTTCATTGCTCGGCAGTTTATTTCAATATTTTGTATCATATTATCTACTCATATTGGACATTTTTTACAGTCTAGTATAATGAATAATGCCCGATCAATTACTTAGGCCATAACATTATTTGATATCCTTTCTTTAATCTATAAAAATAAGTAGTGGAAGAAACCTCTTAATATAATGCATCCATAAAAATGAAGCTAGTCTTGCTGCATTTTGTATTAATAAAGTGGCTTCTATCTTCTGCAACGTTCCTTCCTGTTGTAACTTATAACTTCTGTAAGCAAGTCATGTAATTGTCATTGATCCTGAGTTTCCTCCGCACGTCTTAACGAGACATAGATTGTGTGCCCTGAGATTCTAAAGCTAGGTACTGTATGCAAATATTAAAAGTGACACAGTTACTGAGGGAAAGGAATGGCTAACTGTTGTTTTTTTGGTACTATCCTACCGCACTGTTCCCAAACCTCTGCAACTCCTAAAAGCCAGAATCAACAGTGGCGACCACCAGAAAAGCGCTGAGACAATGAAGCTCGACGAATTCCCGGTGAATGAATTTAACTGTCTTGGATCACGCAACGAAATTAATCAGAAAACAATAAAGGTTAAGTAGGAAAACAAAAACAACACACATTATTGGCTAACTTATATATTTACCCACCTAATTTATAAGTTAGTTTAATTATATTAGTATAGACAGTTTTAATTGTCGTTGTTGCGTAGAATTGACTGTGTTGTGACCGTTTTGATTTGTGAATAAATGACTTAATGAACGTCAAAACAGCTGATAATCTAACTGCTAACATAATAATATATTACAATAATCTTCATACTTTGGTGTTTCATATCTACAACTATTAATTTGGGGGTATTTCAGAGCAATTTTCCAGAAAAGTCCTTTAAGAAAAAAAAATTTTAGATATCCCACTTAAAATGTTTTTTCTGCTAGACGGGGCGCTAACTCCAGATATATATAATGGTTGTCCGCTGTGGTCTCGTGATCTATTGGTCGGGTAAACAAAAAAACGCAGCGGGGGAAATATTTGGATATATATATATACAGGATATATCTGCGGCAGTCGCTAGGGATTTGTTAGTAATATACGATGATCGTTTTATTCATTAGAGAGCATAGATCCTTTTGTTTCTGCGTGTTGTAAACATCCGTTTCCGTGGATTAGTGAGGTTTCTCAAATCAAGGAGAATATTGTAATTATATATTTTGATTGTACAATCAAACTCCAATTACAGGATTAAATTGGTTTATTAAATATCGTGCGTACAGCAGAAGGAGAAGTATGAGGTCGTCGTCGGTATTATGGAATGAAAAATTAACCCATTGAGTGCCTAAAACGTGGCTCCACGCGACACATAATGGCTTTTCAATTGTTTCGGTAATTAGGTACGGCACAAAACCGGTTAATTATTAGGTTTCTAGAAAGTGTTGTATCAAAATGCCTGATGAAATTATTTCAGCAATCATACAATTGAAAGAAACAACTAGGGAACAAGATTCAATAAAATCAATTACTATACAGACAGGCGTTGGGATTGCTTCTTGATTTGGTATTTATTTCTCGTGAGGAGTTTCACCGCAACAGCGATTATTTTTTACGATTATTGTGAATGTTACCTTAAGTTATATCATATTCATCATCATCTTTTCAGTCGAGTTTTCGACCACTGCTGAAAATAGGCCAAGTGTCACCATATCGGCCAGACTTGAGCGTTTCGCGTCTAGCGAATTCCGGCAACCTTAACCACGTCTTCGGTCCACCTAGTGAAAGGCCTTCCGACGCAGCGTCTTCCAGTACGGTACTTAAGTATATTCACATTGAATACTGTCAACTATCACTTTTCAAACCATGTTTATAAAAATAATAAATAAGACCACGGACGTTACGACTGTGGATAAATTGTAAGGCAGGAATGTGTTTTTTGTCGGTAGCCACCTAGGTGAGTCCGATACAGCAGAGCTGGCTCGTATGTGATGCAGCTCCGGCGTCCATGAGGATTTCCCAATCTAGACGAAGAAAAAATATAAAATGCTGGGACTGTTTTCTGCAATAAATATTTAGCAATGAGTAGAACATAACGTTAATTAGCACTAAGGGAGGACTTCCTCCTGAGATTTATTTGGAAATATTTGTTTCTTTTTTATTTTGGTGTAAAATAAATGATTCTATGTGACTACAAGTATGAGCCTGGATTTTAGGCTGAAATGTTTAAAATTTATTTAATAAAACTTAATTTTAATGATTTTTTCTTGAAAGTAGAAATTGTTGCAGAGTTGCTTGGAAATACTCGTATCTAGCCGCTAAAATCTATTGTCTTTTTGGACAATTGTCAGTTGTGCTGAAGAAAAAACACATCGGGCGCACTTCTCTCTATTGCTTACGTTAGCCTAAGTACTTATGTAGCACAATCAGCCTACACATAATGTCTCCAGTGCTGGGATACAGGACGCCTCTCTGTGAGAGAGTATTTTCTTGTGCTTAGTGATTGTTGGTGTTGTGTTTGTGTTGAACAAATGTTAACTCTACTAAAGTACATTTTTTTTCTGGTTTTTGAAATCATCCAATGACTTCGCCCGCTCTGGGAGAAGCGGAAGGGCGTGTCAGACTTTGCTAACTAAAACCCACCCGTGTTCCTTCAGTTGCTCGTGCCAGGGCCGCGGTAAGGTAACTAACTCTCTTTCAAATTTATCCGTGACCTCTACTAACGCTCCTACACTCTAAAAGCTTATGTCTATGGCATATCAAGAGTAGGTAAGCATAGTAATAACCCTATTTTCAGTCGACGGCAATCTGTATGATGAAGCATATTCGAGCCGCCTCCTAATATTCAAAACCCAAAAATACATTAGCATAAAGGTTGTGTCCTTTATATATTTTTATACAAAAAACCTTATTTAACATTTCAAAAAAGGGTCGCCATGATAACTGATGACTTGCAG
This sequence comes from Orthosia cruda, assembly GCA_964057195.1. NCBI lineage: Eukaryota > Metazoa > Arthropoda > Insecta > Lepidoptera > Noctuidae > Orthosia > Orthosia cruda. The sequence continues at coordinate 10,928,865 of OZ059835.1, read as the reverse complement.
AGTCCCTTTAAGCCAGGATTAGGGACGCACTCTGCTTGGCAGTCTCATCCTTTCACTATATATAGCTTTTTATAAAACTTGTGCAAACCGGATAAGACTGGAATAAAACCGGACCGGAAAAAGGAAAATATCCAGTTGTTTACCATTTTCGAAGATTTCTTTTAAGATTCACTTATCGTAGTAAGTAGATTAGTGAAGGGTCTTCGCCAATTTGGAATACCATCGTAGGCGTATGACTAAGGAGAGAGAAAAGGTGGGCTCAACCACTCCAGAATTAAAGTACCTAAATTATTAGCTCATCGTTTTTAAAGCATCTTGCCTCCATATTATATTTCTTCTCTGATCTTATCCTTCTCCTACTTATAATAATATTATAAATGCGAAAGTTTGTTAGGATGGATGTATGTATGTTTGTTACTCTTTCACGCAAAAACTACTATACAAATTTGGATGAAACTTTACAGTAATATAGGTTATACATCAGAATAACACATAGGCTACAATTTATAATGTTTTTTTTTGTAATTTGGTCATAATATAACGATAAATATCAAGTAAGTCGGAAAAAAATCTGTCCTCTGAGAGCTATCTTCACGTGCGCTGCCTATACCGTTGGAGATACACAAATATAATATAGAGTAGGATTGTTTGTCTTAAATAGTTCTAAATAAAAGTCCTTGAAAGCATATATCTACCTTTTATGTGGAAGCCACTTTGACCAAAAAAATTAGAGATTCTTATGAAAATTGCAATAATGTAACCCAAAGTAGCAAAATGTTGCATATAAAATTCATTCTTTGGCATTCAGCTGAGAAAACTATTGATGATACATAACAAGTGTGAACTACATGATTAGGTAGGGTTGGGTAGGTAGTGTTGGGTAGGTAGGGTTGGGTAGGTAGGGTTGGGTAGGTAGGGTTGGGTAGGTAGGGTTGGGTAGGTAGGGTTGGGTAAGTAGGGTTGGGTAGGTAAGGTTGTGTAGGTAGGGTTGGCTAGGTAGGGTAGAGTAGGGTAGGTGGGTAGAGTAGGTATGGTAAGTAGGTAGGTAGATAGATTTCCCCCCCGGTGGGTTCCCGCATTGTCGAGGCGGGGGGGCTTAGTAACCGTGGCTTGGTCACCCACGGTGAATCGAAGAGGAACCCGAGGATTGGCCGCTTGTCAGGGCTTTTGGCGATAAGCCGACGACGTAGCGGCCAACATGTAGGTTGCGGTGCTGCCTGGGCGACATCGCAACTGAGGCGGGCCGCGATGTCGTATGGGGCCTCCCAAACCCATACGATGTCGCGGCTGAGGGAGGCCGCAGAGGGAGAGGATTGCCGGTATTGCGGTGCGCCGCTCTCCCTACCTTCCGCGACCTGGACGGGGTCGCCACCATCTGACGGCGGACGCGGTGGGGCCGCAGGGGGAGAGGAGTGTCGGTATAGCGATGGCCGCTCTCCCTATCCACTGCGGCCGAAAAATTGTAGGTGGCGGGGCCATTGACCTCGACCCGTCATAGGGGGACTGGCACCCATGTGCTGGTTTGGTCCCTGGGGTGGTCAAGGCGCACAGCGTGTTCTGGTGCGCCGGGTGATGGGGGATACTCCCCCGAGGAGGGCCCGGTGACGGACAGCCGCGGCGGGTTCGCGGTGAGTGCTAACGCGTGCCTGTGTTCCCGCCATAAGCGGCACAGGAGGACACCGTGGAGTTTCAGTGGGTTAGAGTCCCACATACTCGTAACTGCGCTATCTCCCCGTGGTAGCGCAGTATGCATGAGCATTTATACACGCTAAAAAAAAAAAAAAGGTGGGTAGGTAGGTTGGTAGCCAATTGACGGGAGCGAAGCCCCGGGAGTCAGCTAGTAATATCATAATTGAATAGTATATAACAAAGTTGCCGTCTGCGTCTGTCGACCTTATTTCTGTTTCTCCTCTAACTTCTTCTTAGCCACGCAATGAATTTTGATACACTTTTCACTAAAAGAAATAGCGATAAAAGAAGAAGGTTTTTGTATATAATATATATACAAAAACTATATCCCGTGCAAAGCCGGGGCGGGTCACTAATCACTACATATTATAAATAAAGTCCCCCGCCTCGTTTGTACGCGATAAACTCAAAATCTACTGAACGGATTTTCAAGCGGTTTTCACCAATAGATAGAGTGAGAAACGCGGAAGGTTTTTGTGTATAATTTGTCACGGGCGAAGCCAGGGTTGTCGCTAGTCTAGAATAAATAAGATTTCGGTCTGCCTCTGTCTTTTTGTCTGCTTTCTTCTTTTAAATCACTCAACAGATTTTGATCAGATTTTCACAAACAGAAGTCGCGATAAATAAGAAATGTTTGTGAACATAATATATGATTAATTCCGTGCGAAACTGGAGCGGGTCTTTAGATGCGAAAATGACTCCGTTTGTGTTTTATTGAGTTTTCACACCCTAGTCGCTAAACAGATCTTAATGAACATAAGTATAGTCTAGGACCTGAAGAAAGACATAAGATACGGTTGATCAACATAATAGGTACCACGCGGGAGAAGCTGCGAGCAGAAGATAGTGAGGTATAATTGTTTGTTTATAAGAGATATTTTTTTAAAGAACGGGAATGATACCGCGGGAAAAGGGTAGTATTAATGAAGATAATCAGCTTGTAATATTGCCACTGCTGGGACAGAGGCCTCCTCTCTGGGAGAGAGAATGAACCGTAATCCATCACGCGGGCCCAGTGCGCGTTGGTGGATGCTACAACACATGTCTTTAAATTATTGTATTAAATAATAAATTAATATTATTAAATGATGATAACATTATGACCTATTCATAATGTTTCTGCATCTGCAATTTCTGAGAGTCTGGAACTGTGTCCGGTTAATTGAAATAGGTTTGCCCCTTAAGGGACTGAAACATAACTGTCGAATTGTAAGTGTATTTATAGAGTATACTGTCATAATTTACATTGGCATAACGAAATTCAGCTTAACGATCATTACGCATACTATTATTAGGCATAAATGTTTTGCCATAATGTTTATTGCCATAAATACCGTTGGCATAATAATAATGAAGCATAATTTTATATAAACACTGATATTTACACATAAGGTATGTTTCTCATTTTTACTGTTTGCGTATGTTAATTACAGGTCTGCGGATCCCAAGCCAGAAGCTCATCACTGGGGCCCATTAGCAGCGTGCCACTCCTGGATCCAATCAGAACCGTATCCCACGAAACCGCGGTTCGCGGCAGTGGAAAGCTAGGGATTTGTTGCTTGTTGGGAGATATACTGGTTCCTACCACGGGTATAAGGTGGCACAAGGGTTGGCGGGTAATAGTATAGTCACTTACCTTAGATTCCTGTGGTAGACTCCTGGGCGTCGATCACTCTCGTGCCGTGAGGTTAGGGATAGAAGAATATATATATATATAATAAAGGACAATAAGGGATAGACTGACGGCTGTCTGGACCGAAGAATCCGGCCGGCGTCCACCAGGCAGCACGTTTCCCGCAAAAACACTTCGATGCGCGTGAAATATATACAAAACCGACAGCGCGGGCGTCCCACAACGCCGATTGCGAACGGCGGGCGCGATTAACAAATACAATGGGTGAAAAACATCTCGATTCGATATGTTTCGACAAAAAGCCGACTTCCGCGTGTTCACGTTATAAACCTTTTTTTCTCGACTGTCTAGTGTCAGCTGTCAAAATCGTTGACAGCCCACCGTAACGGTGTTGCAAGTAAATACCAAAAATCGGGACGGAACAGCGTATATATATTAATATCTATACTAAATAATATTATAAATGCAAAAGTAACTTTGTCTGCCTTTCTGAGACTGTCTGTATGTTTGTTACGCTTCCACGTGTTTAAAAAATGGACTTGTAAGAAACTTGTCATACAATTAGATCTTGACCAACCGGGAATATATTTCCTTAGTATATTTTCACGCGGTCGTAGCCACTGGCAGAAGCTAGTATCAATAAATAATATAGATTGCCAACACAACTTCCAACAAAACCCCCGTCTTCTAAATCCAGGCTCGCTCGCAGTATGAGAAGCAACTAGTACCCTATTTTATACTTTATAATTCCCCAACCAGATTGAGCCGGCTATAACTGGATACAAACAGAACAAACCGGCGGCAGCGGAGGACGGCGGTAAATATGTATTCGCTACACATTATTTTTAGTTTAGCTTCTAGATGGATTTATTTTTAGTGTAATGTAATATTTTTCGTGCTCATCTTACCGTGGAATAGATTTTGGTTTTGTAAGTGGGTAATTTTATGAAAGTTGGCAGGTTTTGTATTAAAATATGCTTCGTGGGTATTTACTGAAATATATGCTTGGCTGGCCCCGTGTTTGCATGCGTTACTGTTGATCGTGTGGTCTTGGTTTCAATTCTCGGACTGGGCAAAGGGCATTTGATTGAATATTATGTTATTATGTAACAAGCAGTTCTGAAAGCCAGTAAGAGGATGTTCGAAACCTGATCAGTAGTTCTAAGAGATTCCCTCTGCAAAACAAACAAATAATTTTCTCCCCTTTTAGACATATAAAATCACGTCAGGACTACTCAAAGGGTTGGGCACAGGTGGATATCAGTTATGTATAAGTCTCATAATAAGGGGTGAGCCTATTGCCATCAACCGGCCAATCCAAACTCCGGGCTGCTACTGGGAAATTCCAGTTGGCAAAACCCAACAACACTTTTCCCGACTAGGGAATTGAACCCGGGACCTCAGCAATAGCGCTTGCGACCACTAGACCAACGAGTAATTATAATAGTACGAGTCCTACACGGTCAAAGATAAGTGAGTACCCGAAATGTCAATGTCACCCTGACGTACGAAGCGAAAGCGGGGAGCCGCGCGGTTTGGCGGGAGAGGTAGCTTGACATTTCGGGTGCTCCAGCTATCTTGACCGTGATGTTGTTTATTTATTTATTATTAACTTTATTGTACACAACAAAAAAAAACATATAGAACAAACATTTTCAAAAACAAAGTGTACAATGGGTGGTCTTAAGGCTTTACTTGTATAAAACGCACGCTATGCAGGCAAGCATATTTTTAATTGGGGGATTACATCGCTGATAAAATCAATCAGGCTCAATGCTGGTCCTGGTGCGCAGCCACTAGGGCGCAAGAACAAGTGATGGACAGAAATGTTTTGAAGTATTGTTGGACCTGCTGAAGACTGTATGAATATATTTGTATTGTATAAACTCAATTTCTTTTAGTATTATATAACTACACAGCACATGTGTGAGTACTATGTTCCGAATGTAAATCTACCATTCACTGTACCTATGTGTCGTTCGTTGAGTTCTGTGTGCCCTAGCAGTTGGGTGTGTCATGCTCTTTCTAATTTCTCTCTGATGGTGGCACATGTGTTAGATCATTCGGTTCCCTTCATGATGGTTGAGCTAAGTAGTGCCGATCCATGCGTCATGTTCGTGAACGGTTGCCATCAGTTGGGATTGGTCATAACTTAGCTGCCTAGGCCTGTTATTGTTTTGTTTTTATTTTTTTTGTTTCTCTAGTTGCTTTACGTGCACGTCTTTTGACATCGTTCTCACATAAATGTATTTTTCAACAAAAATGATGTAACCAAAAACTTGTAATTAAAACTGATGGAAAGGAGAGTCCGTAGAGTTTCTTGTAAATTATTCTCCATTGAGACCTACTGATGCTTGCAAATTTGCAACTAGAGTCATCTTTTCTCTATTTGACAATTAAAAATTACTTGTAAGGTTTATTTGAAATAAACTATTTGATTTTTATCACACAGGATGCGTTCTGCATCCTGCGGTCCGGTCACTCGTACAGTTGGTGCGGGAAATGTTCGAGTGACTTGACCGCAGAACGCATCTAGTGTGACAAATGCCTTATCGCACAGGTCAATCTTACAGACAACCTTTGGATGGACTGAACGAGAGGAGAAGAATTCATGGTTGTCAGTTTACAATATTATAGACATAAATAATTTTACTTATTCATAATTAATAACGTAGATTAGATTATTTCTCAATATTATCAGTTCTTAATTTAGTAAAACCTTTGACACTGATTATATTATTATTTATAAATAATTTGGAACGGGCTCCACCTAAGGAGGTGGTGGTGGTGAAGATCCTGTCGACGTACAATCACTTACACCTTCCACGACACGAAGGAGGCCAACAACAGAGCTTTCCAGGTGGCCACATTCTTGTCGGACAAAAGTTAGGTCCAATGGACACGTAAAGAAGGAAGGAAGAAGTTATTTAAAAACAGCATTGTACCTAGGTGGTAAGGTTTGTTCCCATCTCAGCACCCTATCAGAAATCATGCAAGATTCATATAAAAAATAGAAACACAGAATTCTAGTGAATAAATCAGCTTCATTATTTATTAAATTTGGTTCAATCAATTTTTAATTTAACTTTTTTGATTTGTAATTTTTACTTCATTAGTTTTATTTTTAAGTTTAATTTTCAATGTATATTTAAAATAATGTCGAAATGAGAAGGTGCCGTGATGGGGCTACACCTGAATGTAATCTTAAAACGGATTTTTACTCACCACGACGAGGACGCCGACGACTTTTACGTGCCTTAAAAGTCGTCGGCTTTCGTTCAAAGGGTATAATCTGCCTACTAAAGAAGTGAATAACCCTCATATGGCTGGTGTAGTCCTATCTCGGCACCTTTCCATCTAGATACCGTACCACATTTAAATTGGAAAAAATATAATAAAATAAAACATTAAATATAAAAAAATATCAAATCAAAAAAAAAAAAAAAATTAAATCAAATTGATTGCATAAATAATCAAGATGTTTTGTCACTAGAATACTGTTTCTTTTTTTATGTGAACCTTACACGATTACTGACAGAGTCCCGAGATGGAAAGGTGCCGAGATGGGACTAAACCGTTGATAAGCTGCTTCATCATCATCATCAAGCCTTTTAATGTGCCCACTGCTGGGGCACATGCCTTCTATCTGTGAGAGGGAATGGGCCGTAATCCACCACGTGGGGCCAGTGCGGGTTGGTGGTCCTTCACCGTTTTGAGAGCAGTGGTGATGAAATAATTTACACAAATTAAAGCGCCTGCTTGGATTCGAACCCACAACTTACAACATGTAAGTCGTAGCCGTTACTACCGGGCTACCACTGCCCACACCACAGCATACTGGTTGCAATCAGTAAATTGGCACGTACCTAACATGATCAATGACAATAAACACAGATTACCGGTAGTGTGCAATCACAAATCAATTTACTGAATGTACCTTATTCATGTACGGTCAGCTAGCAAAGTGCAAAGCTTGGCAATAAAAGAAGTTCTTTGGACAATGAGATTTTAATATGTAACTTTTCTGTGCCACTCAATCAATTTAAATGTGTAATAATAATATCTTTACTCTAATCTTTATTCCAACATCCACACAAAAAAAATATAAAAAATTACCAAAAATAAAAATGTCCAATACGAAAAATGTCTAAAAATAAAAATGTCCAATACGAAAAATTACCAAAAATAAAAGTGTCCAATACGAAAAATGGTCCAGTACCTACGAAAAATGAATTAAATACTTAGTATAATTGGCACATAAACTAAAGAACATACCAGTGAAATAAATTAAAATAACATTTAAATCAAATTAAAATATAAACAATTACATCAAAAATGTCATTACATTAAATAAATATCATTATTAAATAAAGGCTACGGTAAGTTTCAATTAAAGTGTAAAACTTATAGAGATAAGTTTTATTTTTCCGATCTTTAGGCCGAGTTACTCACCTCTAAATTATCCCAGAATTAATGTGACAAATTGTCAAGCACGCATTATCTGCTGTGATTGGCTGTTGAAATTTCACTCAGCCAATCACAGCAGATAGAGGTAAGAAACTCGGCCTTAATCTACCAACGCTTTGGAATGTGCAACCAACTTCATCTTTTGGACCGACCGCAACATTTTCAAAAGTGAAAAGTGCCATAAATGGTTAATTTGAAGTTAATATTAAACATTATGTTAGTTAATATTAAACTCAAAACTACCATTATAGGTCAGAATGAGAAATAAAATTATGAGCCACCATTTTAATCAAATTTCATAATGAACTAAGCTTTTTTAATATTATTGCAACATTACTCTGCCGTTCATATTAAATAGCTTTGAAGAAAATTGCATGTACCTACTTACAATGTTTAATATTAAACTAATTACTTTTTAAGTCTCTGGGGCTAAAGTCAAGTAATTAGCATTTAATACGTAGAGTATGGGTATGACACTCACTGTAATGGAATGCTATTAAAATATTATAAAAATTTTCTAACCCTGTGCCATTGTGACCGGGTTTTTATTACCCTAATTATTTTAAAACATCGATAAATTCAAAACTAAACAAAGGTAATAAGAAAGAAAGAAAAAGTGTTTATTCGTCACATAACGACATATATAGGTACTTTTAGAAATGCTAAAACTAAACCCTACGGAAAGGGTCCGAAAGGGTAGTAGCTGAAATCGTTCTCATCTTGGAGCATATAAGCCAAACCTCAGTGTTGCTGCAACCGCGGTCGATTATACTTTCAAGAAAGTTCGGGTAAGATATACCCATATATATTGCATACAAAAAACCTGGTGTAATGTGACTCTATAGTACTAATGGTATCTATTAATATTCGGTTACATCAGAAGAGGTATGCGCTTCGGTAATCTTCGTGTTTCCGAATATCACTTACGTTGCTTACCCAAAAAAGAGGCAAAGCTTCTAAGTTCTGTTTTGACGCCGTTCATCAGTAGTATTGCAAAGATTAATCTACCGTTTAGTGGTTATTACACATTTAAACTAATACCTTTTAGGGATTGGTAGAAATTACAAAACATCACCTGCTACGAGCCGGCTTAGCACGCGCTGCGGATATTATTCACGCGTTTTTTTTCCGGCAATTCTGCGACATATAGACATTTTATGAAGCTACACGCGCGGAATTTAATTCGCCGTGCGTTTTAGTTATCATTTAGTATGCGGATTATAAACCGCGCGAATAAAATCCGCAGTATAGTGCCCGGCACGTAAGTTGGTAAGGTTTTGGCGTCAGTTCACGCATTTGCCGCGAATTGACCAACCACCATATAGAGCAAATGGAACGTGGACGCGATTCGATTGTTCAGTCGATCCAATCGCGCACTCGGAACGGTCCTAAACGTTCGCCACTCCCCGCTTTACTACCAAAGATACCTAAAAACGACTTCTGCGCATCTAACGACTCTTGCCAACTTACGTGCCGGGAATCATACGTGCTAGAGCCGGTCCACAGTTCACCGTCAGCATTTCGCTTTGGCTTCGTTTACATTCATACATCTGGATATATACGCACTCGGGTTATGAGTACACCTGCACCTGGCTTTTCTGAAGAACATCACCCACCAGTAATCTCCGTGTATAGTTCTCGCCAAACTTCTTGGCCGCCCTGTAGTTGGCTACAATGGCTGCGCAGTAGTAAATCTCATACAAAAACAGCACCGCGCCGCACCTGGCGCATCGGAAAGAAGAATTCTAAATGAATGAATCAATCTGCCTAGCCTTTTCTTAACTTTGTTAGTTTCAGCATCCAGTCTAGCCGCATCCAGCAGAGTTTGCTAGTACCATGGATTGACTGCCTATCTGACCACCACAACCCAGTAACTGGGCAACACGATACCTCTTGGCAAGACTGGTGTCAGTTTTTATGACATGCCAAGACTACAACTGTCAAAGATTTTCAAATGACTGCGGGCGCCAACGGTTAACCATGATTTCTGAGGCGCGAAGAAGAAGATTCTTATATTATTGCGAAGGAATCTACGTATGTCATCGGGGTGGCCCAGTGGCTAAGTTCCAATGTGACTTTTTCATTTCATATATGTACTTTCTAAGTTTATGTTGGACATCGCTGACAACGTTGAAGGAAAACATCGTGAGAAAACCTAGACTCATAATTACTATAAGTTTGTGCTTCATTGGTGTAATTGATGCAAGGAATAGAATTAGAATAGAAAACATTTATACGACACACGGTAAAAAAAACCGGCCAAGTGCGAGTTGGACTTGCGCACGAAGGGTTCCGTACCATTATCGCAAAAACGGCAAATAAAAACGTTTGTTGTATGAGAGCCCGACTTAAATATTTATTTTAAACTGTCTAGCTATCACGGTTCTTGAGATACAGCCTGGTGACAGACAGACAGACGGACTGTGGAGTCTTTGTGATAGGGTCCCGTTTTTACTATATGGGTACGGAACCCTAAAAAGTACAAACAAGGCCTTCCAGTGCTATGATAAAATAATAAATAAATGGATGGTCACAAATCCACGGACCGACCTCGGCTAGCGTTGCTTAACGTATGGCTATTATGTTAGCGGCTAAGAAATATCAGCCAGACAGGACTGTGTTCTAAATAAATATTTTAAAATAAAACATTTTAACCTAACCGTACCAACGCGCAACGTGCCGACTAGTTTGAAACACAGGCTATCCCGGGAACGCTTTCAAAGCAATATTAAATCTGATCATTAGTCATGGACGGTTTTGCAGGATAATCCGGTTCGATCGGGCACCTATTACGCACACTCAGCGATTTGGCTGGGGTGACCATGGTTTTATTGAAAAGGGAAACAGTCCGGAAGCTTCAGGCAGGTGACATTCTAAACAACGAAAGTAAGAAAGAAACTAGTTTTATTGTTTGTCTTTAACCGACTTCAAAAACAGGTAGGAAGTTCTCAATTCGTCGGCATCTTTTGTAGAATTTTTTATTTCCATTTATTTTACCCGATTACTCAAAGACGACTTGACCGACTTGGAAAATTATTTTTTTGTTTTCTTCCCATTTGGTCTAATGGTCATCAGGTCGGGATCTGATGATGGGATCTTGGAGAAATCGAGGGAACTAGTCAAATATTATAGGCATATATATATCGATTTTAAAATTTTCATCAACAATGCAATCATTTGCACTCAGAAAGAATCATTTGGTGAAGTGGAACTGATCAAGAAGACCACAGATGGCCACTGAAACTCCTTAATGATAGGTATGTCACGGTTATAAGATAATATCTCCAATAGTTAATCGACTATTATGAACACTACGACTATTATGATTATTATAAATAAATGGTATTAATGAAAATGGTATCATCGAATTGATCTGATGATGAAGCCGGAAGGTACGCCGAAATAAAACTATGTATCCTAGTCGTGTTTGGGCTTATTGCAATCGTCATGAGACGTACTTTGGCGGCTATAAACGATTTTCATAATAATTTGAGGTACAAAATCTAAAATAAAAACAATAAAAAATATCGAATAACGATAAACACGGTACCAAAGACACTGACTTCGGAAAACAACGTTATTTTTCGCTTTGTAGTGTTTTGTTTTGGAAGTCGATTTGATTTGTTTGTTTGAAAGAATTTTTATCTGTTGTTATGTATTAGACAAATTATTGATAACGCCGCTAGAATCACGTTTACTTGAGACTTATTATGTCAGCTTCTTAATATATAGTCTGAATTGCACCAATGCATCGGTGGCCAAAGAAAAACAAGCGCTACTGGGGCCCAACCATGAGCTCTCATAAGAAGGTTATTTCCATCGTTCGTTTGTATATATCGTATCTGTCCCTTACGCAAAATGGATGTGGGCCACCGATGCATTGGTGCAATTCACAATATATACCAAGAAGGTTAAGGTTCGGAGTTTGATTCCCTGGTCAGCCAGTGTTATTGAGTTTTTCTAATTGGAATTTCTCAGCAGCAGCCTGGAGTATGGATTTGTGGCCGGTTAATGACACTTAAAATATATCTAAGAATCTTCGAGATATAATAGTCGTGATGATATGAACGTCAAAAGAATAATCTCATAATATATTTCAATTTGATAACGAATATGAAAAAGTTCTCAAAACACAATAAATAAACGATGAGTCTTTTTTCAAATGTAAATCAAATTATACGCCCGATATTTCTAGTTAATATTTTAGATTTCAGATGTATGTTCAATGTTTTTCTAAAGTTAATATTTACTAGAGATGTGCCGACTATGACTTTGCCGACTAGCCGATTAATTAGTTGTAAAGAGGCCGACTAGTCGGCCAAGCCGATGACGGATTCAGGGGTATTCGGCAATTTCCGTGAAGCTTCGTTTACAGCTGATTCGCGCCCAGGTCACAACCGCCACTTATGAGCGTGTCGGAACATTTTTATTTTATTTCGCATTGTGTCTTGATTTTTGCTTTTGAATAAAGACAATACTATTATTGTTTATTAAAGTGAAGGAGCTCACTTAAAATTTAATCTTGTCAAAAAGAAAGTCTCATGTATGGTTTTTTTTTACCAATCGGACAATGACGCCCGTAAAATCAAGTGTTATCAGCGCCAAATGATAAATTCTCGTGTTGTGCAGAAACAAACAGCAAATACAACTATTTTTTTTTACTGTGGGTAGGCTTGCGTTTGACCACTATCTCACATGATGGTATGTGATGATGTGGTCGAATGTGTAGCGCGATTGCCTAGAAGTAGCCTATTCACTCTTGACTTAAAGACCGCGAGATTGTAGCTATCCGGAAATACAGACTCCGGCAGGGAATTCCACTTCTTAGCTGTACGCATAATTAAAGTATTTCCAAAACGTTTTGTGCGTATGGATGGGATGTCCACCATGTACCGATTGCGCATCGCCGTACGTCTTGTAGTCCGACGATGAAACGGGCTTGGCAGAATTAGATCATGCAATTTCGTCGCACACTCTCCGAAATGCAACCGATATAAAATCGACAAGCTGGCAACTCGACGACGATGTTCTAGGCTCTGGAGCTTTGAATTAACCAGTGCCTCATTGCCAATGAGCCTCTTGACCCGTTTTTCGACTCTAGTGCATCAAGCTGATATTTGGCAGATCCGTCCCAAAGTCAAAGATGAGAACAGTACTCCATGCAAGATCGAACTTGCGCTTGATACAACTTAAGCAGCTGTTCTGGCGTGAACTACCTCATCAAATAGCTACTAGTATGAACAACCATATCAAATAGCGCCATCGAACACTGATACCTCAATAAGGTCTGTGATCAAATGTTGAACATTTGATCCACATACGATTTCTCCCAGTGCGACTGGGAATCCAAGTAGAAGAACTTAAAAATAAATAAATTAACAATCAAGCTTTTCATAAAATGTTATTTCTCTTAAATATATTTTATTATTAATTAGCCGGATAGTCGGCGCTCTTTGCCGAATAGTCCCCGACTATTCGCCGTGGCTGGATATTCGGCACATCTCTAATATTTACGTATTTATTTGTATCAACATTGGGGATTCTTATTAGCTTTGAGTACATATTAGTAAAACTTTATTTACACAACGTTCTTGCTATACCAGCCTGTTACTGTCCCACTGGAGACTGCAGAGCAATGGCCTCTTCTCATACAGAGAAGACGCGAGAATTAATCACCACGCTTGCTTATGACGGGTTGGCGATTTCAAACTTATATTCTTTTACTTCACCGTTGTCAATGATGTCCGAGATAAACTTAGAAAGTGCATATCAATTGGAAAAGTCACATTGTGGTACTTGCTTGGATTTGAAGATACGACCTCAAATACGAGCGGCTACATCTAGGTCAAGTTCAAGATCGTTTTTTATAAAGATAATGAAATGCTAAAATTATGTATGATTTTATTGATGTTTGACAAATAAACCACAAATCTTTATTCATAATAATTAATCTCAATGTCAGTTACTGATACTACTAAATGGTTTCGGCAGTATAGTCAACATCCGATATGGTCTAGTGGCTAGGATACCTGGCTCTCACCCAGGAGGCTCGGGTTCGATTCCCGGTATCGGAAATGCTTTTTGAACGTTTCTTTTAATTTTTTATGCTTTGACACTGTTTTTAGGCGCAGTTATTTAAATATTTTCTGTGCTATTTTTGAAAAAAATAACTTTTACACAAAGTTTCCTTGAACGAACACGTGGGGCATACAGAGATAGCCTTGACTTTCAGACATAACGCAAAATTCATTACTTTCACAGCAAATGCATAAAAAAACAGCATTACATTTATTTTCTAAAGATAAAAATCTCTAGGAAAACTCATGATTACCTATTTATTATCAGTTTAAAAACTAAGAAATATATTATTATCTATCTTATTTACTCAAATAGTTTTGTACTCAATCGCTTGTTTCTGCGACAAATCGACACACTGCTGCGATACTAGCAAATTGTTCAGTTATTATACGTTTTTTTTAAATCGTAAGTTATCAAAAAACGTAACAATCAATCAAACACAAAAATCTTTATATCTTCAAAAGCAACAGCTCAATTACTGAAGCCAGTTAAACTATAATAGAGCTAACAATTGGCACTGAAGAGAAAAAGGTCGTATTATTAATACAAGCTAATTAGCAATGTTGGCAGGTTGCCAACCGAGCAACCCGGCTTGAGCTACTAGTTCATTTAGATATAAATTTTTATTTTTGAAATGTAAATTCAACTGGCTTGTTTGATGAGATTTTTGAAGTCATTTTAAGTATTTATAACATAACATCACATCACGACTGTTATCTCCGAAGAGATAGACAGACGTATGCCATTTACCGCATGAAAAAATGTTCATCATCATTTCAGCCGAAAGACGTCCACTGCTGGACATAGGCATCCCCTAGGCGTCGTCACATTGACCGATCCCGTGCGTCTCGCATCCAGCGCATTCCTGCGACTATAACCAGGTCATCGTCCACCGAAATCCAGGTCATTGGTCGTAGAGAGAGTTGAATATGCTCGGAGTTTCCTTGCGTGATCGCATCAGAAATGAGGTTATCCGCAGAAGAACCAAAGTTACTGACAATCCGAAGAAATGCGAAACTTAAGTGGCAGTGGGCAGGGCACATTGCTTGCAGAATGGATGGCTGAAGGGGTCGAAATGTTCTGGAAATGCGGCCGCGAACCGGAAGACGATGCGTTGCAGAAAATATTATAAAGAAAATATTATTATATATAAAACTGTTAAAAACACGCTAAGTTGAAGATAATCTATTATTTATCAATATGATGACATCTAATTATTTGCCCGAAGGCGTCGTAGACGACACCTGAAATACTATTTGTCATTAGTAAATAAAAGGTCAATATTAATAACCACATTTTTCTATGCCCCACTAACCGTATTATAAAATACATTTAGCTACAGAAAATTGTATGATTACTCCACAAACTTAACTCTCTTAGGCATTGAGTTTATACTCCACATTAATCTTATCTAAATATTAGTTAGATTTATGTTCAGCTCGTAAATAATAAGCTAATAGGGTTCTGTGCTATCTTATCTAAATAATGTAGTAATATGTGTATCAGGAATTTTATGTTGAGAATTTGAAATGGCTTTGAAAGGCTTGCCATAATTTTATGGTGTTGGATTGAATACGACTGACGAGCTAATAAATGATAATAGATAAGTTTACATCGGGTTCATTCTCAAAATTATCCTCATAAAATGATCCTCATTCCTCTGCATCAAATCTCCATTACATCTGTTATCCATACAACTTCTTCTTACGTACGTTCTTCTTCTTCGTCACCAGAGTTTCTTTCAGACTTTGTCTTATGTACTAATTTCTTATTGCACTCATTTTTGTAACAACACATATCATTCTTCATTCTTAGTATTCTTGTTCCCTCATCCATCATCAGCCTTTTAACGTTCTCACTGCTGGGACACAGAGTTCTCACTTTTAGAGGAAATGGGTCCTAATCCACCACGCGAGCCCAGTGCAGGTTGGTGGAAGTCACATCTCTTTTTGGTTCTAGCGGCGTACAATGTGTTCTTGGACGTCGGTGATGGGGGTACCCCCCAGAGGAGGGTCCGGTGACGGACAGCCGCAGCGGGATCGCGCTGAGTGCACGCGTGCCCGTGTTCCCGCCATAAACTGCACCGGAGGACACCATGGAGTTTAAGTGGGTTGGAGTCCCACATAACTGCGCTATCTCACCGTGATGGCGCAGTTTGCATGAGAAATTCTCAAAGCTAAAAAAAAATGGACATTTTCCGTCGGTTATTTTGACCGGAAGCCGAATTGCGGAAGTGAATTCGGCAAGGCGAAGGGTTTAACCGCTATCAAACCGACCAATCACACAGACGGAAATCCACATCGTTCATCTCGCATGTGATTGTTCGATTTGATAGAGGTCAAAACCTTTGCGTTGCCGTATTCACTTACGCAATACGGCTGCAGTTTCCTCACGATATTTTCCGTTTCGAACCCACGCCCTACGTCACGTAAGTAGGGGCCGTTACCACTGGGCCACCACTGCTCTTCCTCTGCCAGTATTCATCGTAACAAACCCACGTCCTACGTCACGTAAGTCAAGGGCCGTTACCACTGGGCCACCACTGCGCTTCCTCTGCCAGTATTCATCTTAAAAAACCCACACCCTACGTCACGTAAGTCAGGGGCCGTTACCACTGGGCCACCACTGCGCTTCCTCTGCCAGTATTCATCGTAACAAACCCACGCCCTACGTCACGTAAGTCAGGGGCCGTTACCACTGGGCCACCACTGCGCTTCCTCTGCCAGTATTCATCGTAACAAACCCACGCCCTACGTCACGTAAGTCAGGGGTCGTTACCACTGGGCCACCACTGCGCTTCCTCTGCCAGTATTCATCGTAACAAACCCACGCCTTACGTCACGAAAGTCAGGGGCCGTTACCACCACTGGGCTATCACTGCTCTTCCTCTGCCAGTATTCAACGTAACAAACCTACGCCCTACGTCACGTAAGTCAGGCGCCGTTACCACTGGGCCACCACTGCTCTTCTTATGCCAGTATTCCTCGTAAAAATAATCTGAGCGTCAATACTCGTATTTTAAAGAAATGTTCGCATTAAATTAATGCAATATGTTGATTACATATATTATCAAAAATGCCTATATTATTTTACCTAAATTTTGAAAGTTCAGTGACAACACGATGATATTGCGACTTGAATGTGAACGTTTTCTAATCAGGATTGGGTAGTATTTGAATTACTTGTAATTAAAATACATAATTGGAATACAAATACGCATTTTGTATTTGTAATTGAATTACTTTAAAAAATGTAATTGGTATTTCATATACCTGTCGCTGAGGTATTTTATTTGTAGTTCTTATTTCAAATACATTTTGCCTTCAAATTGCCTTCAAAATACATTTGAATATAAATACATTTTTTTTATTTTAATAATGGGTGCGTTCTGCAGAAAGTAGCTAAAATAGCTTTCTAAGCAAAATGTCGCTAAATATATCAATATTTAAAGTTGGCAACAAATTGTCAAGTATCTTGTCATAATCTAACAAATGGCTTTATATTGTATTTAAAAAAAAATGTTATAATACTGTATTTTGTATTTTAAATACACGACTTAAAAATATGTTGTATTTCGTATTTTATATACATGCGAGATAGTATTTAGTAATTTTTATTTTAATTAAAGCAAATTTCACGCCTGATTTTATTCAATTGTAAATATCTTAAAGATATTCATGGTGTCTCTGCCCATACAGTTGATCCGATTTATAATGGACTGATGTAAAGGTATTCACGAGATCTGGAGAATTTGTTATTTCTACGATAGTGATCTTCTCTTAACTTCGCTTATTTTTGTTCAAAGGATACGGTGCTTTTATTTATTAACAAGCTTTTATTTTATTTAACTTGCCCTGTTAGGCCCACTTGCACCAAAAACTTAACACAGAGTTTGTTGCTAACACAAGGTTAAATCAAAAGATATTATACATAATGGAAGATAATAACACGGAGTTTGCAAATAACTCGGGAGTTAGTAATATAACCCAGTTATCCCCAACCAATTGAGCTGAAATTTTGCATAAGTACAAATATGGTATCGTAATATCAAAATAACCTATATTCTTCTTCTTCTTTTCGTGTGAGAATGTGCCCTCTGGTGTCAGAGTTGATTAAGCCGCCTCTGGGAACCCCACAGGTCTCTGACCTCTGGCTATTCATACTTACATTAACTATATAAGTACAGGTTTCCTCACGATGTTTTCCTTCACCGTTGCCTGTGATGTCCAAGATAAACTTAGAAAGTACAAAATATGAATTTGAAAAGGCACATTGGTACTTGCCCGGATTTAAACCGTCGACCTCAACCACGGGAGGTGAGGTCTTAACTACTGGGCCACCATGACAACAACACGACAAGAAAGAAGAACATCATAATAACAGCGTTTTGTTGAACGAATGTGAAAGTATATATAAAGTACTAATAAAAAATACGCAATTTTTAAGATTCTTGTTTGTCTGTTTGTGTCTGTGTGTTCCGAGTAATCTCCGAAACGGCTGGCCCGATTTCGGGACTTTCTCTGATATATTATAATATAGGTTACTTTTCATACCGGAACAATTCACAGTTCTTGTGGGTAAACAAAAATCGTCAGCTGTTCACTGCTAGACAAAAGCTTCTGCAATCGCACGCCATCTATCACAATTCTCGATTACTCAAATCCAGCTATTAAATTGCCAGTTGCTACCTAGTCTGAGGGTCTACCACCTTTCGTTGGCCAATTCTTGGTCTCGTCTGCCCCAACAATCCTAATATCTACGGTTAACATTGCTTGTCCACTGCCACTTCATCTTGCTTGTTTTGTGAGTTATTTCTTTGTCGGTTCACTAAGGCCCACTTACACCATCCTGACATATCCTGCTAACTCCGAGTTAGTAGCTAACACAGTACGATTATGTATGATACTCGTATATCGTCAATTTACCCTCGTGTTAGCAACTACAGTAGGCCTCGCTAATTCAAGACAAACTAGACAGAAATAATTTACATTCAATTGTATATGTGGACTGTAGAGTACCGTAACGTGCCAGAATTCTGCGCGTTTGGCATGTTATTAAAAACAACACAAGTTTATTTTTTTCTTGAAAAGCATGTTATACTAGCCTGCTTAAAATTTTTGAGCTTCTTATAAAACAAAGTTAGCTAGCGTCGTCTGTCCTGATAACAGCGAGCACTGAATAACCGGGGTCCGGATTAACGAGGCCCTACTGTAACTCTAAGTTAAGTTTTTAGCGCTGTGCGGTGGTACTGCACAATTTGATTCGACCTAGCCCTTAACATAATCGGACTACAAGACGTACGGCAATGCGCCATTGATACATGGTAGATATCCCACCCATACGCACAAAGCGTTTTGCAAATACTTTCATTATTGCGTACACCTAAGGAGTGGCATTCCTGCATTAGTCTTTGTTTCCTGATTGCTACAACCTAGGGGTCATTAAGGTTTCCCTTGTCAACGGCACGAACTATTTTGTGCGCGGGGTTAAAATGCATGCTGTCTCATCCGACAACAAGTGCGAAAGAGATTGATACTGTGATAAGCAGTAAGAAGCTAGTTGTCGTACGAATTAGCACTTTTGCAAATATGTAGCGAAATGATGATTTATTTCCGCCCAAAGATGCGTTAAAATCAGTGTTGAAATATGGAACTTTCGACGCTCATAACTTTCAAAATATTCTATTTTTTTACTTTTTTGTTTCCATACAGGCCTAGATAATAATGAGACAAATTGATATCATTTTTTATTTTCAAAGTACACCGTCAAACAGTGGAGTAATCGCCAGACTACGTTTGTATCAAATAATTGTCGACTAGTGTAATCTTAAGTCAAGAGTGAATAGGTTACTTTTAGGCAACGCGAGACTATCATTAAATAAAAACAAATTTAAAAAAACCTCATACCCTCCCAGGTATTAAAATAAGATAATTTTGATAAAAAGCCACAAAACAGCTATTAAAACCATTCCACTTACACACTCCGTACAATACTAAACTGACGTAACAGTGGCACCTGTCACCAACCTAACCGAAAACGATAATCTCACAAATCACCACGCTTAATCCATCTTAAGACATTGACAAACTAAGGCAAAGATATAAGACAAACTTTCCGAATGGTCTTAAAGTCTGCACTAAAGTATAACATTAGCAATTTGTTTAACCGACGTTAATTTTGAATAGTTAACAGGGTGATTAATCATTGTAAACTTAATTAAAGCTAAAGTTTAGTCTAACACAGATGGGGCAACCGGGCGAGCTGCTTCATACTTCATACAGTGTAATGTGAGACGGGATAAAGAATATTAAGTTTGCTTTGTTGTTTTGCAATGACATGACATAATTCACGCCTGTATTTCACGAAGGGCTAAGCAGAGGCATGTATCTATATCAAATCTACCAACAGAATTTAAAAAAGTTTTCCCAACCAATTGAGCGGACATTTTTTATTCATGATAATACATATTGAATAAAAACTTGTTTTTAAAAAGTTAGTTTAAAACTAATAGTTTATTTTTAATCTCTGCTCGAAATAATCATGCGCTTAAAATATAAGCAGATAAATGCAAGAGATTGGCAGGAGATGGCAAGTAATAGGGAAGAGTGGGAAATTATGGGGGAGACCTTTACCCAGCAGTGGGACAATATAGATTCAAGAAAAAAAAAAGTTGCTTGTTTGGTTTCGTTTCTGCAACATTATTTGAAATGATCGGTGTTGCTGTTAGGATACTCCAATAGTCTGTCACTCCATTTCCTATTAGTTACATAGTTATCGGCCCGTTAGCATGTAGCTGTTCACTGCTGGGTACAGGCTTCTCCAATCGCGGAAATGCACCACCCATTATACCAGTTATTTTCAAGTTTCATGTAGTGGGGGGGCAAGACCGATGCCATCAAACGCGGACAAATCCAGATAGAAAAACCCAATGGCACTTTTACAACCCGGTTATCGACCCAGGACCTCATGTTCAGCAGTTGCGCATGTAACCACTGGACTAACGAGGCAGTTATTGTAGAATAGTGTGCTTTAACAGGGTTTGTTGTTAGTTCTCTGGTAAGTTGGTAATTTTGGGTTAATAGGTAAACCGTTTTTCTTGATTGCTTCAACCTAAACTCCATTTGAAATAACATTGGAAATTACCTTTTTTACAGTCCATTCAACCGATTTTGAGTTCTATCCCGTAAGTATAAGGATAGCATAAAAAGCATAAACCTGTTACCAAAACTAACTGCTACCATTTTTAATATCACCAACGCAATAGAAGTCAAAATCGGTTGAACGGGCTGTAAAATGGGTTTATTTAAATGTCTAATGTTATCTCAAATGTAGTATAGGGGTCTTCAAGACAAGAGTGAATAGATTACTTCTAGGCAAGCGAGTGGCAATCTGGGCGCACGGTTGGCGCAGTGGGGCCTACATACGCTGTAGTGCCGTTTTTTATACAGAACAATTGATGGCTGGAATTTCTTCATACCTAACATAGCATATGTAAATCAAATAATATTTTGCAAACAAAACTGTTCAAAAGGAGATTCAATTTTGATATTTTGGCATCGAGCGGGCGCACGGCCAGTACTGCGTTACATTGGGGCGTATATATCGCCTTAAGTGCTGCGCTGCGTGTCGCGGGTTCGATTCCCGCACGGAACAAATATTTGAATGACCTACAGATAATTGTTCCGGCTCTGGGTGTTTGTGTATGTGAGTTTATATGTTTGTAAACGCACCTACGATACAGGATAAAATGCCTAATGTGGGACAACGTTTTTACTAAAAAAAAAAAAAAAACATCGCTTAACATCCGTTCAGAGAGTAGTCAAAAGTGAAAATAACGAAAAATAAAAACTCACGGTTGCTTTCAACATTTAAAATAATAAAAGAGATGACTTTTGAATGCTATTCATTTATTTTATTGGTTGAGGCCTGTTGAAACTATAATGATGATAAATATTACATTGTTGTTATCCGGGATTAGTTTTGACGATGCTTTATCTTCTACTCATAAAAGTACAGATTAAAGCAGCTAAAGAAACGGCAAGGTCTCCAAAAAATTGGTACACATTTTATTGCTGTTAAATTAGTGTGTTCGACTTTCGTGTATAAAAGAGATGACTTTTGAATGCTATTCATTTATTTTATTGGTTGAGGCCTGTTGAAACTATAATGATGATAAATATTACATTGTTGTTATCCGGGATTAGTTTTGACGATGCTTTATCTTCTACTCATAAAAGTACAGATTAAAGCAGCTAAAGAAACGGCAAGGTCTCCAAAAAATTGGTACACATTTTATTGCTGTTAAATTAGTGTGTTCGACTTTCGTGTAAGTATAACTGTATTACATTAGTTATTCGACATTCAAAAAGTATTTCCGATACCGGGAATCGAACCCGAGCCTCCTGGGTGAGAGCCAGGTATCCTAGCCACTAGACCATATCGGATAGTACACAGATGTATGAAACAACACAGCTGCTCAATTGTAGTATACATTTTTAAATAACAAAAATTGTGTCTGTAATTGTATATGTATCTAGTTATTAAGATGTTACACTATGTACCTAGCTTATTTTCTCATAGATTAAAATAATAAAACCAAATTATTATAATTTAATTTTTCCCTAATTATTTTTCTGGTTATTTTATTTGTATGGTCTAGTGGCTAGGATACCTGGATCTCAACCAGGAGGCTCGGGTTCGATTCCCGGTATCGGAAATACTTTTTGAGTGTCGAATAACTAATGTAATACAGTTATACTTACACGAAAGTCGAACACACTAATTTAACAGCAATAAAATGTGTACGAATTTTTTGACACCAAAATATACCAACGTTAAAAAACTCGCACTACGGCGTACTAAGCGTAACCCTTTTGGCATGGGCACGCTCCGTGCAATTTATGACCGTAATAACCTATTTTTCAAGCTTTTATATAACCTGCAATGTATGTATGTACCTAAGTGTGTTCGGGTCAATCTTGCAACTGAATTTTAAAGCAGTTATCCTCCACCGATTAAGATGAAATTTTGCATACGCGTTTATTTTGGACGACAATGCATGGTTAGCAAAGTGACGTCATTCTTAATCCAATATGGCGGACGGCCCAAGATGGCAAACTTGTTATTTTTTGTGCACTGCCATGATATGGAAGGTTTTGTTGAGAAGAACACGAAAAAAAGTTAATATAAAAAAATGTGTATAATTTTATTTCTCTGTTACTTTGTGATTGTTGCTATTGTGTTGGCTGTGACCGTGTCGAATAAATGTAAAAAGTTTTTTTGTGATGCGCATAGGTTTTACAAACAAGAAAAAAACACAAGAATAATTTGAACAAAACTATTAATTAAATGAACCTCGTGTTTGGCTCAAAAGGCTTTTAATCTATTATATTATTTATCACTGCTATCTCATAGCTACATTATTGCCGCAATCATATAAAACAACCTTCACCAACCTGACCATTACCTGAAAATACCATCATTATTAAAACAAAAAGCTATAAAAATAGGCATAAAACTTATTGTTTGGACGTTTATTGCCTATATTGCTTTCGAAATGCCTAGGTTTACAGGCAAACCTGGTTATTACTTGGCGACGATTTAGGCAATCAAGCGATTGAGAATTATTTATGACTTGTTTGTTTCAAGTGAATTTGAATTGGATTGCTTGTATAAACATTAGTTTTAATCTATTATTGGATAAAAGAGGACAAAGAGGTCAAGCGTGGTTTTATTTATAATTGTAATTAGTAATATAAAAAAAAAAAAACTTTGAACTATTTGTGTATGATTAATTTGATTTGATTAGTTTAAATAATAATATAATTAGTTTATACAAACAGTTTGAATATTTCAAATACTGATTAGCAGATTCTTAATTCAAATTCATCATAATAATAGAAAATTTAAAATAAGAATCTATTATTCTGTTGATGATGATGATGATGATTTATAAAAATCTCTGAAGTAGCAATTTTATTTTGAATTTAGTACCTATCCGCTGTTTCTTAATTCGATTTTTCCATAGAGAACTTGTTTTTTTTTTAAAACAAGAGTGTTAGTATTAAAACTAATTTGATACTTATCGATACCTTTGATTTATACTATGTAAGGAAAGGATAAGGAAGGATAATACATAGACTATATTTAGGTAAACAACTTAATCCTGAGATATTTAGACTTATAAATCACCTACGCTATACTTACACGATAGATTATTCATAGACAATATCATAATCGGATTAAAAATGACCTAAAAATCTTCAAACTAATCAAATAATACTGGCTTATTTTACTGTGGGTAGTCTTATTCTCAACAAAAGGTCAGGGTTAGTAATATTAACCGCCACTTTTCGTTATAATTGAACCCAATATTTCAGACACAAACCGGGAAATTACACCGAAGGAATCCCAAACCATTTTTATGCCTAATTTTAGTTATTAAGTATGACAAACATTCAATTACATTAAGAAAACATATTGCTATTGAAATGTGGGCTTTATTGCTTGAAGATTAAGTACCGTTTTATGTCAAATTATGTCATCATTAACGGCAAATGTGGTGTAAGGAAACGTAAGCTGCGTGACGCAGTTCTTGTGGGGCTTTGAAATGAGCGATGATGGAATGGCCCTATATAGACAATGGGCATACAGATGCCTTCTCCCATACAAAGAAAACGTGCCGCGGTAACTAGCGTTCTTCTTCTGATTAAGATGATTATTTTTCTAAGAACATCGATCGCGTTCGGTTCCGTTCCACGCTTATAGATGGTGTAAGCAGCGACTTGCAAATAAAAGGGTTTACTCGGTTTGTGAATACTTTTTTTTTTTATAAAGTGACGATTTGTTTTATTGTATTTTTTTGCCTGTTTTTACAGTTTCATTGTACCAAAATATGTTAAAAACAAATTTAAAAAATCGAGTGGGTGCCTCAGAAATTTAAATCCGCGCCATCTATTAGCATCAGTTTGAAATTATCCATTCAAATAATCTTTGAAATGTGAATTTAGGGCAATATTCCTTAATTGTGTGGTTAGCAGAGTTAATTACACAAAAACATACATTTCTAACCCCCGACGGAAAAAGTGGGGTGTTATAAGTTTGAGGTGTGTTGCTCTGTGTATCTGTGAGTCTGTCTGTGGCACCATAGCGCCTCAACGGATGAACCAATTTTGATTTAGTATTTTTTATTCGAAAGGTGATTGTGTCGAGAGTGTTCTTAGTTATGTTTGAAAAAAATAGGTTCACCCGTTCAAAAGTTATGGGCGTTTTACTGTTTGAATCGGCTTGTTTTTAACCCCCGACGGAAAAAGAGGGGTGTTATAAGTTTGAGGTGTGTTGCTGTGTATCTGTGTATCTGTGTATCTGTGTATCTGTGTATCTGTGTATCTGTGTGTCTGTGTATCTGTGTATCTGTGTATCTGTGTATCTGTGTATCTGTGTGTCTGTCTGTGGCATCATAGCGCCTCAACGGATGAACCGATTCTGATTTAGTTTTTTTTGTTGGAAAGGTGATTGTGTCGAGAGTGTTCTTAGCTATGTTTAAAAAAAAACGGTTCAGCCGTTCAAAAGTTATGGGCGTTTTACTGTTTGAATCGGGATGTTTTCGCAAGATAAATGTGTCGGGGGTTTTTTAAATTTTTAAATTTTACTTGTCCCAAGATAAATGTGTCGGAGGGTTCTTAAATTTTGAAATTTTACTTGTTTATGATGGGCCAAGCTGGACCTAGCTGGACATCCACATGACTTTTCGATATCGTTTGACATAACTTTTTCTTTGTTAGAATGTCACTTAAAATGGTCTCTGGAAACTGGTAAGGTTCGGCATTGGCTCAGTTGACAAAGAAGAAAAAATAAATTGTAAGGTTTAAAATAGTTTGAATCCCAAACTAATTTCCTATCGTAGATACTTAGGCACTATCAGGTCACCTTTTAAGTTTTCTTTTTTAATTAAAAAGTAACTAAACTCTTCATTAGTTCTTCTACATTCTAAAAACATTTGATAAGGCCTAGCCCAGACCCAGGCCTAGACCTAGCTAACCTAGTACCACTTTAATTATTAATCCACTTTCACCCATAACAGGCAATTAGTCAATCTCACTCGCTCGCTATTGCCGGGGCCCTAATATCATGAGAAATCTTTCTCCCGTAAATTAATTACATATCAGTAAGAACGGGAGGATGAAATTGTTTGAAAAGGTACGCCTAAAGCTACGGTCACACATAACGAATATTCGTTGCGATTTTGGCACTCACAGCGAGAATTCGCTGTGTGTGACAGAACTGACAGACTATTCGCTGCGATTAGAGACATTTGTCGCGATTAAAATGGAGGATGCCGAGCATGCGAGCATGCAGTCGCTGAGAATGTGAATCGATGCGAGAATTCGCTATGTGTGACAGTAGGGACTCGCTGCGAGTCACCTTTCGGCAGGCTTATTACTTATCACAAGAGCAAAATGATAGCGATTTTAGCGCAATAATGTATTATTGCGCAAAAATCGCTATCGTTTTGCTGTCTGTCTTTAATACAGCAGTTTTAGAGTTATTGGCGATATTTTTATAAATAAGTGCATTTGACAAACAGCGAGCGATCAGCAAACGATTGTGTAGGACCTACCATAACTACCTAGTTCCGACTTTTATGAATTTAATAAAGCTTTTGATCGCGCGATGATTGCGTCTTCTTATGTAATAACCCTGCCGGTCAGTTGTGATTGTGCTATTCTCTAAGGATACAGCCTTGAGCGCAGTTTGTACCTACAGCACAGAACAGCAGTAGCGAAGAAACTAGTTCTTCGCTGCTGCTGTTCTGTGCTGTTTCGCACTACTGTTACAGCACTATAGTAATGCTATTCTCTAAGGATACACGCCCGCCCCGGATTACACGCCCGTGCTATTGTTGAAATTCTCGGGTAGTGACAGGCAGGCAGCGAATGGTCGCTGCGAGTATTATTCGCAGCGTATACACTAGCAGGGAGTATTCGTTGTGTGTGACCGTAGCTTTAGTTGAGCACATTATTTTGTTTGTAGGTTCGTAATCACCGTGTGTGTTGAGTCACTAATTGATGAGCTTAATGGAGATATCAGAGAAGTTTCGGAATGGAATGAGAGATTACTTAGGTAAGGACCGAAATACTTCTTGAAACAACGCAGTGCTCGGACACTATCTGGATAAACGACCTTTCACGGCTTTATCATTTCTGACGGCCTAAAGGTTCAGTAACGAGTAGACCGGCTACAGTGCCACTGAATTTCGACACCACATCGAAGTTCGATTGCAGCGGTCGCGGCAGTGTCCGAGTAGTTTGACTCGAATTCCTTCGAAGACATTCTTTCCGCGAATTTCCAATGTCATGACGTCAGTATCACCGGAGCCGTTCTGCTCGAAAGTGAAGATCAAATAAAATTATCATTCCTAAAACATTATAAACTTATTCGTAATTCACATGACCACTATAAAATCGGCCAAAAGCATTTTCTGCCAGTCTATAAGTTGTAAAGTTTCATATTCTAAAAGGTCAAAATCAAGAGTAAAGGGTCAAGTTAGTATAACCTATCTAAGTATACTTAAAAAGTCATCCCTGCCTAAATGGGTAATGATGAACAGATTGTGCATACGCCTTGGGAGAGAGCAGCATAAGATACGAGAGTACTTGAGAGAGGGAAGGCGTGAATTGGGTTGGATTGGATCCCTACAAAGTGGACCCATGACCTAGGCTATATTCGCTATTTGTTGTCAGTGCAGCACCGGTCGTTGTAGCAATGCTTGGGGAAGATGTAAAGGTACATCTATATATGAGGTACTCATGATGAATTTTAGCATCAATTAAGACCTCGTTTCGTTAACGCACCGCTGTATCGCTATTAGCCATTTTTCGCACGAGATAAGCGATACAATCGCTAAGTATTGAATTTGCATCGCTTCTAACGCGCCACATTTTCAGATAACATCGGGTACATCACGATCGTAACGGTGCTGTATCGCCATATTACTAATGCAGAATCGAAGACCCGTGGGCGAAGGGATATTTATTTATTTATTATATACTTTATTTTACACCACTGAAATAATTACAAATAATTATTATTAATGTTAAATACAGGTCTGCGGATCCCAAGCCAGGAGCTCATCACTGGGGCCCATTAGCAGCGTGCCACTCCTGGATCCAATCAGAACCGTATTCCACGAAACTGCCGTAACGCAGCAGTGGAAAGCTAGGGATTTGCTCCCTATTGCAAGAGATACTCGTACCTATCTCACAGGTGGCACAAGGGTTGTCGTATATATATTCGTACTTACCTTAGATTCCTGCGGTAGACTCCTGGGCGTCGATCAATCTCGTGCCGTGAGGTTAGGGATAGGAGAATATATATAATAAAGGAAAATAAGGGATAGACTGACGGCTGTCTGGACCGAAGAATCCGGCCGGCGTCCACCAGGCAGCACGTTTTCCCCAAAAGCACTTCGCTGCGCGTGAAAATATACTCTAAACCCACTTTAGGGGCTCCCCACAATGCCGATTGCGAACGGCGGGCGCGATTAACAAATACAATGGGTGAAACACATCTCGATTAGATATGTTTCTACAAGACCCGACTTCAGCGTGTTCACGTTATAAACTTTTTCTCTCGACTGTGTAGTGTCAGCTGTCAAAATCGTTGACAGCCCGCAGACACGGTGTTGCAAGTAAATACCAAAGATCGGGACTAAACATCCCCCCGTCTCGGACATAAGGAGTTATGTCCGCTAATAAATGGGCAAGCGTGCTAAATTGCCACTGCTCGCTTCAAAACCGAATCTCTGACCAAGACCTCCGCAACTCTGGGAACTCCGTCAGACCCATAAAACAAATCTACAATGCGTCCACGACGCCAATATAAAGGCAACAAAGGAGAATGACCAAAAGTGGTACCAAAAAGTCTCGCGCATCAAGACCAAAATTATATAGTAATTAGTTTCATAATTTTTTACGACATTACGCGTCGGGGACTTGATTTTTGAATAGGGAATTTAATGTTGAGTTTAAAAGTATGGATATTGTTATACTACTCCCTTTAAATAACGTTCCGTTTCACATGATATGATTAACTTACCCTTGGTTTTTGAAAGAGTCATGATCACTTTAAAAAATTATACTTAGCCGATTCTACATTAATTAAAAATAAACAAGAATATAATAGAATCTCATAGAATCTTTATTTAAAAGATTATCATTCTTTATCTATGGTTAATTGGCCGTTCACAGCCGGTCATAAAGATGTAGATAGAATGTATCTAATAAAATCGATTTTTGATGAAAAAAACTTTGCTTTTGTGTAATAAATAACTATAACATCCATGTATATCGTGTCTATATAAATTACGTCGTTGGTAGCGTCGTACAAAATAGACCAAATTTTAGGTTATTTTCGATTTTATAAAATAACTCCGAAATCCGGGTTTTGTTTTCAAAAAGAACTTTTGTAAGAGTTAACATGATCAGTGTAGTCTATAAAAAACAAAGTTTAATTTTGATGCTGCATGGTACGGGATTCCATACATCCATGAGCATTCTCCTTAGGTTCTTTAACAAATACAAGGTCTCCAACTTTGGGAGGGACAGTTTCGTGAGACCCCTCAACGCGCCGCTGCAGAATATGCAAATATTCCAAAGACCAGTCAATTGCGAAGATTTAATTTCCCTGAAGGGGTATTTGGGCAGGGCGTTGAGGGGCTGACCAATCAAAAAATGACCAGGGTTCATGACTTCCAGGTCATTTGGATCTGAGGAGATCGGACAGAGAGGTCGCGAATTGAGGACGGCCTCAACTTTACAAAATACCGTAACAAGTTCCTCAAATGTGAAAATAGTTTCACCAACAACACGGCGGAAAAGCGGTTTTGCTACTATCGCAATATTTACAAAAATGCCAATTAATTCCCATTTGCGCCATGGCAAATCTCAAAGTTTATCCTTATTTAGATAATTACAAATATCATTTAAATATCTATCAGCGCCCTTATAATTAGTACCGTTATCAGAACGGATCAAAGATGGTAGTCCTCGGTGGGAAACAAATCTACCTAGCGCTGCAACAAACGCATCTGTGCTGAGGGCAGTTACAAGTTCCAAGTGAACCGCCTTGGAGGCCAGACAAACAAACCCACATAGGTAGGCCTTAACAGCATTGGCGTTCCGAAGTTTAGAAGTCTTCACCAAGAAGGGACCAGCGAAATCGGTTCCGATCGAAGCAAATGGTCTGCTCTCCGTCGCCCGGTCGGATGGCAAATAACCCATTATGGGTTGAGTGGGAGCAGCCTTCAACTTATAGCACTGCAAATATTTAAAGATAATGCCACGAATAGTGCGTCTGGCCGATAAAATCCAAAATTCACGCTGTAAATGGCTACGAGAGCGTTGCAACCGGCGTGTGCATTATTAATGTGTCGATCGGACACCAACAATTTCACCAAAGCTCCTCCTTTAGGGAGCAACAAAGGATGGCGAGCACCATAAGGCAAATTCGAATTCCGCAGTCGTCCTCCGACTCGGAGCAAACCAGATTGGTCTAGGAATGGATTAAGACGAGCGATTGAGCCTTTCAAAGCTGAGCATTTCTTCAGGGCTTCAATAGTCTGGTCAAAGTGCTCGGCTTGTACAGCAAGAGCCAACAACATCAGGACCTCTTGGCGTTCATGAGGCGACAAAACTGGGGATAACAGTTTATTATTAGGGTTCCGTCCGTTACGTATGAAACGCCGGACCCAAGCGGTAACTCCCAACAATTTCGACAAAGAACTGTATCTGTCCAAAAGATAATCCAAATTATATGCAGGTTGCGTTTCAACAATTCCAATACGCAAAACTGGCAAAACCTCTGGAGAGGAGAACCTATTCTGGGGCTAGGACGACTTGCAATGCGTCAACCACTCTGGTCCCCACCAAAGAGAATGGTCAACAAGGGCAGGAGCCTCGCAACCACGTGACGCGTAGTCTGCGGGGTTCAATTCTCCTGTATTTTCTTTAGTCTCAGAGTTCTGACTCTGTGAGACTCTATTCGCCACAAAAACCTCCAAAGTATGAGCTGAGGTGCAAAACAACCAAGGACTATGCCATTATCAGTCCTTGGTCCTCAATCCGCGGGGCGGAGCCCTTGTACAACTACTAACCCATTCGTCTGCAGAACCCACTTGGTCCCGGACAAAATCAAACCCAACCAATTTTCCTATATAATTGGTAACAATATACTATACAACAATAACTTCTATAGCGGGATAAGACAGTATCGCGACTTTATCGTGATCCTTGCGCTTGTATCACAGCAAAAAAATAGACTGCCAGGCGTTGAAGTTTTCCAGTTAAGATCGTGTTCTATTGTTGAGTGAATGTAGGTTAAACTTAACGATGAAAGACAATGATGAATGTTAAACACTCTATTAGCCCAGTAGTGAGCTGCTGTTCAGGACGATACTTATAACCAATAAGCTACTAATACAATAATATTGTAGGTAATTAAAGTTTAGAATACCTTGTACCTAAATTCGACAAAATAATTCCAAATTAAAATAACAAACAACACCCAAGCAATCGAGACCGTTGAAATAATAACTTCAATATTTCTCAGAGGGCATCGAACCGTAATGAAACCCAGTAAATATAATATTAAAATGTCTGAGTGTGGGTACTTGTGTAAGTAAGCGAGATGTCTTCCTCGCCAGTGTGAGTATGCTATTACAATTCAATCAGGCGTTAGCGATTTGACATCTTCTCTCTTACAAGACGATATTAAGATATTATTAGGATCTTATCCAGAATGATTCTGTAAAAAACATCGAAACTTTTATTACCTTTATATTTGGCGTCTGTTTTCAGCTATTCCTAAAACAAAATCTATGAAGAATCTTGGTAATTTTTTCGACATCGATAAAATCTTATGTTATTACCGTACTTCTGCTGTAGGCAATAAAAAAATATGGATGGGGAATTTATTCAGACAAGATGGCTGGTAAGGTACCTGTGTTACTTAACAAGGAAGTACTCGGGGAATGAGCTTATGACGCCACATATACGTGCCTAGTTACGTCGTAAGTATTTACGTAAGTACATTTTGAGCACTCGTATGATTGTCTGTACGCACTTACCCGGTGTTTGACAGTAGGAAATATTTAACAGACTCGTTTTTCTTTTATAAAAATATGGTACAAAGATTTTGCTTTATAAAGAAAGTTAATTGGCTATACGAAAATATATCTAGGTACAACTAACTATTTTTATCACGGCTGATACGAGAAACAAATTCTTTTTTCTCGTCGGTGTCGTGACTAAAAAAGATTTGCAGATAATGATGACGTGAGGAGAAGAGGAATTAGGACACTCCAGCCTAGCCCCTTGAAATCCATACTATAATTGCGAAAACAACTCTGTCTGTTTGTCAGTTGGTTACCTTTTCACGCTTAAACCGCTGAACCGATTTAGATGAAATTTGCTATGGTGATAGGTTGAGATCCTGGGAGGGATAGTTTTTTCCCGGAAATCATCGTTAAGGGGATGGTAAGGGGGTAGGAATTTTGTATTGAGAACTAATATTTTCTCAAGTAAGGCGACCGGGGTATTCCTCGAAGTGCATCAACTTTCAAGCTTACCAAATGAAGCGTGCCAAAAGTATTCCTCGAAACGCACCAACGGTGGAATATGGAGAAGACCATAAAGGTTTGTAATAAATGATACCGATAGACGTTTTAAAATTCAACTGTCGTTTTCAAATAAAGGCTATCTGTAACTTTTGGGGACAAGTTTTATTTTTCTGATCTTTATCTACCAATCCTTCAATTTATATCTAACCCATATTCAGACGCTACTTTCAACACTTCTTCCAGTCTTACCCTTGCTTGAAACTCATCCTCTGCTAAAATAAATAAATCGTCGATGAATATTAACAAGATCCCTTTTCTTATGAAGTTGGTAAATATTATGTTGATATATCTGGTAAAATATTTGGGACATATTGAGAGTCCGAACGGTGCCCGGAAGAACTCATATTGGCCTTCAGGCTTACTGGTAACAAATGCTGTATACTTTATAGACTCCCCTTCGATTGGCAAATGGAAAAATCCATTTTTCAGACCTAATGTACTGAACACACGAGCTTTACACAATTTGTCTATGTGATCCTCGATCACAGGTAGGGGGTATTCATCTTTAATCATTTTTTGGTTTAGCTTCCTGTAGTCGACACAAATCCGCATACCACCATCCTTCTTTCTCACCAAAACAAGGGGGCTAGCATATTCCGAGTAGCTGGGACGTATGATGCCTTGAGCCAACCACCCTTCAATCTTCTTATTAACTTCATCTTCTTCTTTCAAAGCAAACCTACGCGGACGTTGGACTATATGAACATCATCTTTTAATACTATCTTTAATTTAATAGGAGCTTCTTTAATTTTTAATGGTTTATAACTATCAATAATCTTCTGAACTTGAGGTGATATCTCATTATCAACACTAGAAACTAAACACTGTAAGTATGAACTATCATAGTAATGAGGCTTTATTTGAATGATACCCTTGTTGATCATTATTATGGTATAAACCAAAAAAGTTTGACCCAAAATAATAGGATAGGGAATTACGCCTTTTGGCACCACATAGAACGATACATTATAAGAGTGCTCATCAAGAATAATGTTATAAGTAAACTAACCTAACCCTGTTAAACATAACCTTACCGGTTCACACTTTACATCTAACCTTGAAAACAAATCGTTCGACATTATGTTTATATCACTCCCGGTATCTATTAAGCATTTCACTGATATGGCACCGACATTCGCAATTTTTATTGATTTATTTAACACCGCACTGTTTTTGTTTACACTTAAAACGCCAAGGGTTGGATTTTGACACTGACAGTTACATTGAACGAGTGACGATGTGACGTTAGCCATTCGTTCTTTTCGTTCCGGACATTTGTCGCTAGCTTCATTTATTTCATTTACCACGGCTGCGCCACCTGGTGACTGGTAGCTCACAAACATTGATGTGCGCGGTGACCTGATGTTGCCGCTTGCCTCGTTCGTTATTGTGGCTGTACATTGAGTAGCCATATGCCCGAAACCATTGCACTTGAAACACTACGCCTTTTTCACACGCAGTTGCTATATGACCC
Source organism: Orthosia cruda (assembly GCA_964057195.1). Classification (NCBI taxonomy): domain Eukaryota; kingdom Metazoa; phylum Arthropoda; class Insecta; order Lepidoptera; family Noctuidae; genus Orthosia; species Orthosia cruda. The sequence continues at coordinate 10,894,847 of OZ059835.1, read as the reverse complement.
CTTTTACCACACTTGAAACAGTGCTGAATTGGCTTATCATTTGCTTGACTCACTTTATCACTCGATGTTTTCACAGACTCACGCTCACGCGGCTTATTGCTTTGATTTCCTCGCTCACCTCGCTGTTTCATTTTCTGTTTTATAACCTCGTACTGTGTTAGCTTTTCTTTTAGGGCAGGGTATGTAGTTATCCCGTACAGACACATTTTATTTTGTTCATAATCCGTGATTCCGTCAACTATGTACTGGATGGCGACATAGTCTGGAAATTTAGCCCTTTTACCAAGCTCCTTCACAGACAACATATACTGATAATAGCTTTCGCTATTGCGCTTCTTTCGAGCAGCTATCACTTCGTGCATTTGCTTGCTGTTGACAAGCTCGGGGAATTCTTTCTGTAGGGCTGCTTTCAAATCCTCATACGTACGGAAGGTTTTTTCCGTTTTCAACCATAGTTCGGCTGTGCCTGACAGCAACCTCCGTGCCATGATTAGTTTCTGATGCGGGGTCCACCCAAAGATCTCCGCATTGTCTTCGATATCTTGCGCCCATCTCGAAGATGAATTAGTCATGTATTCGCCATTGAATTTAGAAATGGGCTCCGCGCCCGCCATATTGTACGATGGTTGCATTCTTTGGTCGTCTTTATCCATCGTAAAATCAATCCAAGATCGTAATCTTCATAAAATCTTGCACTGAAGTATTCGTTGCACACCGTAATGACGCTACAAGCCGGCCAATCGTACTTTTAAAAAAAACTTATTCGAATGGAATGCGTTGATTGCACGCCGGTAACGCCACGCGCCAGCGTTCGTCTTTTCTTCTTAGGTACGTCTTCTTGCGCTTATTTCGGTCTATCCCAGACAAGGATGTCTGAACGAAGAAATCTTCGTGAACTCGTTATATTTTTAAATTTTTAATATTATACAAAATACACGCAACCAACTTTCTAACATTCCGCCATCTTCCCTCTTCCCTCTCTCTCACACCCATTCCCTCTATGGTTCGTTCAGAAGCTTACTGACTTAACTTACAAAATAATTATTTCTACATAAATTTACTACTTCTAAATAAAAAGTCAAGGTATGTTCTGGAACATTTTGCAAAATTGCTTGCAAATTTTGGCGCATAACAAAAAAAAACTTGGTTAACACGATACGTCATAAAGTAGGGTTCCGGCATAAAACAGCACCTGTTATTACCTACAGCTTAAAAAAACAAAGAGTTCTGTTCCACTAATCTATACTTTATTTAGACATAGAGAAAGTAATTGATGGTCTTCCCCAGACACGACCGTAGGGTAGATCACAATACTGTTCTACAAGCAAAAAAGCAGTATCTCATAAAATTATAAATTCTGTTTTTATTTTTACACATTTTTTCCATACTCATAATATAAACGCGAAAGTAACTCTGTTCGATTGTTTGTTAAGTTTTCACACCTTGGCTTCTCACCCCCAATTTCTGAATTAAGCATTTGAAGAATGAGTATTTGTCAAACTGTAATTTAGCCTGAAAACAGTCGAAATTTGACACTAAAATAGGCTTAACTCCGAATACTCAATTCAGAAATCGGCCCATAGCCTATTAATCTAATAACAATCTAAATATACTTACCCTAGGACCAGAAGGAGCTAGCTAAATAATAACAGCGACACGGGTCGACTTTCAAGGTTAGCGACGCTTGCCGATGTTAGACTGTGGATGGGTGACCATTCTTGACACACCTCCGCCTCTCGGAAAGCACGTTAAGCCGTTGGTTCCAGCTGTCATTTATTGTGTAGATCGAGTTGCGTGGTGCTAGGCACCTGGGCTTATCCCAGTTGTAAACGTCCCTTTGTGTCTATTGGCCTTGTTTGTTCTGTCTTCTGCTTGACAAGGAGGGAAGTGGAAATTTGTATTTTTTTCTACTCCTATTATTGGCATTATTCTTTTCTGATTAAATTCGTTGCGGGATCCAAGACAGTTAAATTCATACTCCGGGAATTCGTCAAGCTTCATTGCCTCAGCGCTTTTATGGTGGTTGCCACTGTTGATTCTGGATTTCAGGAGTTGCAGTGGTTTGGGAATAGTGCGGTGGTCGTATAGTTGCGGCATGTTACTTGACAAGAGTTGTTATCTAGCGACCAAGCATCTGCGCTCAAGTCGTTTTTAGACCGAAGGGTCCAAACGGAGCCTTATTGCTGTCACTCACGTGTTCGTATATCAGTCCGTCTGTCCGTCGTCTATCATACCGGTTTTACAGCTAAACGGTTGAAGCTAAAGTCTTCAAATGTTCACAGTATATTCATCTTCTTGACTCGAAGCCATAAAAATTGTATTTTTTTTTTATATTTTAGGGGGCTCCTACTGCTAAAGGAGGGCAAATTTTTTATTTGACCTGCCCAATCGGGTAGGATATCGTTGTTTGGAGCTTGTTGAGTATATAAATGATGTATTTTTGTTTTAAAAAATATTGAAAATCAAAGGAATGAGAAACCACCAAAGACAGTATTTTTACAAAAGTTTGTTCCGTATATTTTTTGAGCCATTGACCTATGAACTTCAAATTTGGTGATAATGTTTATTATTACTAATATTTAACTAACAAATACCAATATATTTAGAAATCAGATTTTTCTTTAAAATGCCCTGTTTTTCCTAATACAAACCACTATCCCTAAATGATCCCTAAATGTGCGAAGTCCGACACGCACTTGGCCGGTTTTTTAGGTTTCTTTGGTTACCAAGCGGGCCGCAGCGAACGTTTAGAACCGTTCCGAGCGCGCGATTGGTTGGTCAATTGACACAAGGATCGACTGACCAATCGCATCGCGTCTTCGTTCCGTTCGCTCTATGATTCTGTGATATATGTAAATAGTGGGTACTTGTGCTCAGTTCATTTTGTGATATTTACGTCAGGTCAGTCTGCAAATATACGCCGTACAGCTAAGTTGTGGTTTTATTACGTCCAAATATCCTTCAGTGGCGACGAGAATATCGAATTCCACGCGAGAAATAACAGTGTTGGTTGCTAAGATGTCAATCGGGAAAATTACGGAATATAGATTGCAAAGTAACGATTGGAAATTGTATATAAATCGTCTAGAACAATATTTCTTAGTGAACAAAATACCGGATGAGTTACAAGTACCAACATTAATCACAGTGATGGGAGCGGAATCTTACGAATTTTTGGTTAATTTGTGCACACCGGAAAAACCAAAAAACAAAACGTTCACACAGGTCACGGACATCATGGAAAGACATTTGCAACCCAAACCTAGTGAATTAGCCGAACGTTACAAATTCAGGCATAGAAAACAAAAGGAGGGTGAAACAATATCAGATTATACGGCGGTTTTGAAGAGAATGTCTAAGACCTGTGAGTTTGGTGCCTGGCTAGAAGAAAGTTTAAGAGACCAGTTAGTCTGTGGCATAAATAATGAAACCATACGACAACGGTTATTTGCCGAAAGCAAGTTGGATTACGGCAAGGCGTATAAGTTAGCAGTAAGCATGGAGGCGGCTGAAAAAGACGCGGCCGAGTGGAGGCGAGGGCCGCGCGCATCGTCATCGTCCGCGCACGCGTAGCTGGCGGAGCGTGCTCGGCAGCAGTGTCAGGTGTGCGGTGCGAATCACGACGCAGGCACATGCAAATTTGCGCGTTATGTTTGCCGAGTGTGTAACCGGCCGGGCCATCTGCGACGCGTGTGTCCGAATTTGGCAGGACATTTCAATGTAGACATCGATCAAATGAAGGACGACGAAAGTGAAAGTATAGGAAGCGACGAGGTAATTTTTGTCGATGTTTGTAAACTGTCCGCCATAGAATGTAAACCAGTGTACCTAGAACTAAACGTTAATGGTAGAAATATAAAAATGGAGTGTGATACCAGCAGTGCTATCTCGTGTATAAGCCGGGAATGTTATATCCAATTATTTAACGGTTTATGTCTTAAGCCTTGTCAATTAAGGCTTAGATATTATACGGGCGAGATAGTCAAACCCCTAGGAATTATATTGCCCGTTGTAAAATACAAGGGTATGTGTAAGACATTGGAATTGTTTGTTGTAGAAAACGGGAAAACTATTCTCTTAGGTCGGCAATGGATGGCAGAGTTAAAAATACAGTTACCAGTAGTAAAGTACGAATGTAATAATGTGGCTATGTACAAAAATGATGTTTTTGACATGTCTGCTTTCAGTTCCAAATACTCTGAGGTGTTTGCGGACGGACTGGGCCGATTCACCGGGGGCAAGGCGAGCATACATTTGCGTGAGGGGGCGCGGCCGGTGTTTATGCGTGCGCGGCCGCAAGCCTACGCGCTGCGCGAGCCCGTTGAACGCGCGCTGGCCCAGCTGCAGCTCGACGGCATTCTCTCACCAGTGGAGCGGTCGGACTGGGCGACTCCAATCGTGCCGGTCGTCAAGAAGGACGGTAACATTAGGATATGTGCTGATTACAAATTAACGCTAAATAAACTTATAGAAGTTGACCATTATCCGCTGCCTAGGGTGGAGGAACTGCTGCTTCGGTTGAGGAGTTGCTAACACTTTAGTAAAATTGATTTGTCACAGGCCTACGCGCAATTTGAGCTAGATGACACTAAGAGATATACGGTTATAAATACCCATATTGGCTTGTTTATGTATAATAGGCTAGTTTATGGACTTTCGTCAAGTACGGGCATATTTCAAAAACGTTTAGAGCAGTTATTCGCTGATTTACCGCAAGTGGGGGTATTTCTAGATGATATTATTATCACGGGACCTACTAGAGAGACTCACATGCACAACTTATGTCAGGTATATGCACGTTTAAAAAAAATGGCTTGAGAATAAAAAAGGAAAAGTGTGTATTCTTTGCGGAATCAATTAATTATTTAGGGCACACCGTTAGTAAAGAGCCGTCTTTGGAGATATTCGTTGGAGCTGAACCGGCGTTCACACGTGTCCCGACAAGGTTAAGGCTAATCATTGGTATGGTCATGTACTACGGCAAGTTTATTAAAAACGTTAGTACAGTGTTAGCACCACTTTATAACCTGCTTAGGGCAGGTGTTCAGTACAGTTGGAATGAAGAGTGTAAAGATGCGTTTAGCAAAGTTAAATATTCATTAACTTGTAGTGAAGTTTTAATACACTATACACCGGAGTTGCCAATAATTTTGATGACAGATGCGAGCAGTGTTGGTATAGGTGCGGTAATGTCACACGCGACCGCGTGTGGCGAGCGGTCAGCGGTAGCGTATGCGTCACGATCGTTGACGCAAGCCGAGCGCGCTTACTCGCAAATAGATAAGGAGGCACTTGCTATTGTTTACGGGATACGTAAATTCCGTCAGTACCTTTACGGGCGCAAGTTTATATTGAGAACAGACCATAAGCCTTTAACCTACATTTTAGGGAATAAGGTAGGGATTCACATAATGGCTGCGTCCAGATTACAACGTTGGGCTGTACTATTGGCGGAGTACAGCTATGATATTGAATATGTGTCATCAAGTAAGAATTGTGCTGATGCATTGTCACGACTGCCATGTAAAGAAGTAAATAAATTAGGAATACAAAAAGAAAGCACATACGTTAATTTCGTCGAAGACTTTTTACCAATTACTGGTAAAGATGTTAAGGAAGCTACAACTTGTGATAAAGTCCTTAGTAGAATTTTAGCATATACTCAATCTGGTTGTCCTGTAGTGTGGGTGTCATAGAACTATGTCTATGTTTGTATGTGTAAGTAGCCTAAGTCTATATATTCAATGGTTTGCTAATAAACACGAGTATTATACATCAATTCGTGTACTCAATTACACCTATCCCTACATGGCGACCCTGCCTTCGGGCAAGCCGCGCATAATGGTCGTGTCGCGTTACAACTGGCTTCATTATTAATTGGTGCGAAATTGTTAAGAAAAGCAAAATGTGTCAATCATACCAGACCAAAGAAGAGGTTTTTCTAGCTCAAAACGCAGCTGGTGCTGGCAATAGTGCGAATTTGCAAGAAATTGGGCAACATTTGAACATCCAGACTATTATGACCACAATAATTATCTGTTTCATGGGTGCAGTGCTTCTATACTTGGGATTTAAGGCATATAAAAAATGCCATACTCGTTGGATGCGTCAGGAGATCAACCACCAGGCGTTCAGGGGCATGCGATTGTCCGGACGAGGTCGCGGCCAGGCCACTCCGAAAGCAGCAGAAAGTGAATGTCAGTGTAAATCAGTGAACTAAAGTGATTGTGTACGCAAGATATTCGGGAAGAAATTAAGTTAAATGTACTGTTATGTAGAGACTGTTTAAGACAAATTCTAAAGTATGCAGTGACGTCAAAATCAAAACGATTAAAATAGTGTCTTATGGCTAAGAAATTTGATAACATATATAATGAGTTACGCAAAATACGTATATATTTAATTAAAATAGGTCCTGAGCGAAGATTAGAATCTAAGGTATGTAGTAGAAAATTAGAAGAATCGATAAATTTATTTTATTCGTTTAAAAATTATTGTAAAGAAATAGAAGCTAACGTAAAAGACTTCAAAAATGAGGAGTTAATACTAATAAATGAGTTACGTTATAAGATAGATGAATTATTCGTAGAAATAAAACAGTTATGTGAAAAAGGAAGTAGTTACAGTAACTCAGATTTAGAAAGTTTAAGTGAGGACGAAGGAAAAATAGCTAAAATGGCCAAATTTGATCTTAAGATAGCACTGAATTTGTTGCCCGTCATGACAAGTGACGAGTTAGGTATTAAGCAGTTAATCGATGGGATCGATTATTACAGTTCTATTTTAGATAGTCAGTCGCAAGAACAATTAATTACATTCGTTTTGAAAAGTCGATTGTCTCAGGCTGCAAAATTGAAATTAGCATCAAATTATGACTCAGTTAAGGATCTATTACACGATATGCGGGTTCAATTATTGCCAACAAAGTCTGCTACGGCAATACAGAGCAAACTACATTCTTTCTGCCAAAAGCAAATGTCAATTGATGAGTACGGAAAAGCCATTACTGAGATGTTTGTGGACTTGACGATAGCGCAATCCGAAGGGAAATCCAGTAATTACCAGGTATTGAAACCGCTTAATGAGAAACAAGCCATCAAACGGTTTGCCGACGGATTGCGAAACCGTCGATTAAGCACTATCATAGCCGCAAGAAATTTTGAATCCCTCAAAGATGCAGTTCAAGCAGCAGTGGATGAAGAGACTTCGATGCCTTCGACTTCATCAGGTGAGATTATGGCTTTTAATCAAAACAATCGACATAATTACAGGCGTGCTTCTAATAATTATTTTAGAGGTCAGCATGGACGAGCGTTTAGAGGCCGCTCAAACCAGGGTCAAATGCGTTGGGGTGACCGTAATGAGACCATCCAGGACCCAGGGCGTGGTCGTGCACCACGAGGATCGTGGCGGAATTCGAGAAGATCGAATCGAGGTAGGTCTTCTTTTCATAATAACCGAAACAAGTGGACACGTAATTCGGAAGCTATGCATATTATGACCGAGGATGCACCTAAAAATGAAGAATCCAAAAATCAGTTTTTTCGTGCCTAAACATTATATTTTGTCATGTGATAATAACATGGTTGTCGAGTTTTCTGTAAATGGTAGCCCATTCCGATGGTTACTTGACTCGGGTGCGTCAATTTCAGCCATCAAATATAAACATCTTGTCGAACAAAATATTCCATGCCATTTAGAGAGTATTGAGATTAATGGACTTGGGGGCAAAGTTCAATCTTTAGGTTACGTTTATTTAGACTTAGTAACAGATTATGCAACGTTTAGGCATAAGTTTATTGTTTTTAATTCCTTGCCATGTAAGGCGCATGGAATCATCGGTGACGACTTCTTGCGAAAACATAAAGCGTTATTAGACTACAAGAATAATAGTTTATCTTTGCACACTTTAAATGGTAATCCAATCACGTTGTCTATTAAGATATCTAATAGTAAAAAAGAAATGTTTATTATACCTCCCAGATCGGAGTCAATCCACTTTATACAAACTAATATAAAAGAAGAATGTGTAGTTTGTACTTCTGAATGCAGCGAAGGTGTTTTTATAGCTAGCACCTTAGTAAAGCCCACTAGTGGAAAAATACCTGTAAGAATACTTAACACAACTGAGAATGAGTTAACTCTAGATAAAATAGACCCCATTATACACAGCGCGTCGGATTACAATATTTGCAGTTTTGATAAATGCGAAAAAAATGCGGCCCGCGTTAAAAAAATGTTTACACTGCTGAATATAAAACATTTAAATGAAGAAGAGCAGATAACAATTGAAAAAGTATGCGCCAAATATGCTGATATATTCTTTTTACCGGGGGATAAACTGACAACTACGCATATTTATCAACATTCTATTCGCGTAAAGCCTAATGCAGAGCCCGTATTTGTTAAACCATATAGGTTACCTCATTCACAGAAAGATGAGGTACATAAACAACTCCAAAATATGTTAGCCGACGGCATTATAGAGCCATGCGTAAGTGATTGGTCTAGCCCAATTTTGTTGGTACCCAAGAAATTAGACGTTAATGGACAAAAGAGGTGGAGATTAGTTATATTTAGGTCATGTGGTCTCTGGCAACGGAGTTTTACCAGACCCGGACAAAATTAGTGTTATGCAAAATTATCCCATTCCAAAAACGGCAGATGAGGTAAAACGCTTCGTAGCGTTTGCCAATTACTATAGAAAGTTTATTAAAAATTTTGCAGATATAGTTCACCCCTTGAATAATTTGAGTAGGAAAAATGTAACATTTAAATGGGATAAAGACTGCCAAGTGAGCTTTGATGCATTAAAACAGCGTTTGATATCCGCCCCAGTTTTGCAATACCCATGTTTTTCTAGTGACAATATATTCAACCTACAAACAGATGCATCAGGATACGCGTTAGGCGCCGTATTGTCTAATCGGGATGGAAGGCCAATTGCTTATGCAAGCAGAAGTTTAAATAAAGCTGAAAGAAACTATCCCACTATAGAAAAAGAATTATTAGCTATAGTGTGGAGTATTAAACATTTTCGTCCATATTTGTATGGTCGCAAATTTAAGATTTTTACAGACCATAAACCTCTAATTTATTTATTCAATTTGAAGGATCCTTCTAGTAGATTATTAAAGTTTAGATTGGTTTTGGATGAGTACGATTTTGATATCGAATATGTGCCAGGTAAAAGTAATGTGGCTGCAGACGCATTATCGAGAGTATGTGTGTCATCGAAGGAACTGAAAGAAATGCATGAGTGTGTTGTAAACATTATGACTAGAGGACAAAAGCGGAAGTTATTGGAGAGCAGTTCTTCGGAAGATATGGTTAACACAGACATTTGGCCTGATCAACCAAAAGTTGTGGAAACTCATAGTAAGCCGAAGGACTCTGTTGAGATACGATTTGTAGATAGTAATAATTGGGCTAAATTAAGAGACGAAAATAATAATGTAAGGTTAAGTAGTCAGAATACATTGTGTTATGTGCCGGCTCGGATGACATTGTTTATAAACCCAGCATCCCGATCGCAGATGACGCCAGCCGCATTTGCGAGGGAGTTCAGGGAATATTGTAATATTAATGATATAGAGGAGATATATTTCATTAAAAATGGCACAAATAATTATTTTATTGAGAAGTTGATATCCGAGGTAAAGAAAGATGCAAAATGGTCCGGACCAAGGTTATGTGTATTAAAAGACGTAGAAAGAATAGATGACAAAGATGACAGAAGAGTCATAATTAACGACTTTCATCTTTTACCCACGAGTGGCCACGCGGGTATAAGACGGATGTTAAATAATATTCGTAAATATTATTTCTGGCCTAGCATGGAACGAGATGTCCATGATTTTGTGAAGAAATGTCATAAATGCCAGATTCAAAAACATAGCATATACAATAAAGAGCCGATGGTAGTGACGACTACTGCTCATACATCCTTTCAGAAGGTATATCTAGATATAGTAGGACCCTTAGATAAGGATAGGTATAATTTTTCGTATATTTTAACCACACAATGTGAATTATCCAAATATATTATCGCTTGTCCACTTGTTTCTAAAAAGTCAGAAGAGGTTGCAAAAGCCTTTGTAGAAAATGTTATCCTAAAGTATGGTGTTCCAAACACTATAGCGACCGATCGAGGAGCAGAGTTTATCAGCGCAACAATGACGGAGGTATGTAAATTACTAGATATAAAAAAGCTTAACTCCACGGCATACCATCACGAAAGTATTGGTGCGTTGGAGAATGCTCATAAACATCTAGGAGCATTCTTGAGAATCCAGACGGATAATCATCCTGAAACATGGAGTTCATGGTTACCCTATTGGTGCTTCTCATATAACACTTCGGTGCATAGTGCAACAAACCATACTCCATTTGAATTGGTATATGGGAAAAAATGTAATTTGCCTAATAATTTATCAAAGTCAATTGAACCACTTTATAATCATGAGAGTTACCCGCTTGAATTGAAATATAGATTACAGGTGTCACAGTCTGAAGCACGAAATAACTTGATTCAACGAAAAACATTGCGCAAGCAACATTATGATTCCAATATGAGGCCTATCACTTATACACCAAATGACCAAATCCTTGTAAAAAAAGAAACTGGAAACAAATTCAGTCCCATTTATTCTGGACCCTATGTAGTTGTAAGGGACTTAGCACCAAACGTAGAAATAATAAGAAAAGGTAACATTGATGTAGTGCATAAGAATAGAACTAAGTTATATTGTACCTAGTAGATATTGTTATAGTGTCTGTATACCTAGTTTAAAACATTAGAGTATGTGAATAAAAAAAAAAACATTTGTATTTTTTTTATTTTATTATGTGGGAGGTGTAGTGTGGGTGTCATAGAACTATGTCTATGTTTGTATGTGTAAGTAGCCTAAGTCTATATATTCAATGGTTTGCTAATAAACACGAGTATTATACATCAATTCGTGTACTCAATTACACCTATCCCTACAGTCCACTAACTTGTCCAGACGAATTGATTCAACCCTATTTTAGAAGACGTAATGAATTATATACGGAACGCGGATGTTTAATGTGGGGTTATCGAATAGTCATACCTTATTCGTTACAAAATAAAGTTTTAAAACAACTTCACAGTAGTCACATGGGTATTGTAAAGACAAAGAGTCTAGCTCGTAGCTATGTGTGGTGGCCTAACATAGATGGGGCAGTAGAAGTAACGTGTAAAGAGTGCGAGACTTGTGCGGCAGAAGCTGACGCCCCTCCGCGGGCTCCGATACAGCCGTGGCCTTATCGCACTCGTCCTTGGAGCAGGCTCCATATTGATTTCCTAGGTCCATAAAAAGGTTTAACATTTTTCGTTATAATAGATACTACGTCCAAGTGGATAGAAGTATTCGAGATGAAACGCACTAATGCTGCACATGTAATAAAAGTTTTAAGATCGACCTGCGCGAGATTTGGTCTACCGGAAGAATTAGTTTCGGACCAAGTTCCACCATTTACCAGTTCAGAACTTAAGAAATTTCTACAAAATAACGGTATAAAACAATATTTTTCACCGGCTTATCACCCATCCTCAAACGCGGGCTATGAAAAAAGCGCATAGGGATCAGATAGACGTTGACACGGCCTTACAAACGTTTTTATTAGCATACCGCAATACAGTACACAGCACAACCGGTGAAACCCCTGCCATGCTATTGCAGAGACGAACGTTACGGTGAAGACTAGATTTGTTATGCAATGATCGTGTCACCGAAGACATAGTGCGCGAAGCCCAAAGGCGTCAGCTGGAATACGCGGGTGGGACTCAGCGTAACCTTAGAGAAGGGAACTTAGTTTGGGCACGGGATTATGGTTCCGGAAATAAATGGGTGAAAGGCACCGTGCAGGGGGTAGACAGTTTAAGTAGGTATTCAGTAGTGGCGGATAGCGGTCAATTATATAAAAGACACATAGATCAAATGCGTCGCAGACCACGGTTTTCTGATGTTACCTGAACGGAAGTAAATGATGAGAGGGAGAGTGGTGAAGACAGTGTTGTCGAGCCGCTAAGCAAAGGGTTTGAGAGGTTACTCTACCCGAAACCTCAATAGTAAATACCAACAAAGAGGACAAAAATATTAGTCAGGATGGTCAAAGCGGTGTTCCTTCTGAACAGTCCTCACCTAAGTTGCTATCACCAGCGGGGTCACCGGTGAATCGGCATTCCAGGCGGACACGGAAACCAGTGGAAAGATTTAGAATAGAATAGGATAGATTTAGTTATAAGAATACCTAGTTAGTAAGCTAAATTGTATGTTGTACTTTATAACCTGTAAATTATAAGTATTGGTCAGTTGACCCTAATTCTAGTATAGTGGTGGAGGTGTGATATATGTAAATAGTGGGTACTTGTGCTCAGTTCATTTTGTGATATATACGTCAGGTCAGTCTGCAAATATACGCCGTACAGCTAAGTTGTCGTTTTATTACGTCCAAATATCCTTCAGATTCTATATGGTGGTTGGTCAGTTCGCGCACTATGAGCGAACTTACCTCCACTACGCCAAAACCTTGCCAAGCTATTTGCCGGGGACTGTAACGGGAAGTCAGAAGCCTGAAAGCACAGACACAAATCTAAATAGATAACGCAAGTCCCTCCATCTGTATGAAAACCAAGCGTGCTACTTTTTCACACACAATGTATAAACAAAATTACTTACCAATGAAAGAAAATATTTCCAATGCCTCGGCTAATTTTTTTACAGTCTTTACAGAGCCGATAATGCTAGATGAAAAGCTCAAATAACGATCATTGATCGTAATTTTACTCCGTTTTTGACGCGTGAAGATCATACAATCGCGTCTTCTAGTTACAGGTTTTGATACTTGCGGACGAAAGCTAGTTTTAAATATATGTCTTTTAAGTGACGATTCATCAGACGTGTTGCAAACGCCAGGAGAAACGTCCCGGAAGGATATAATGTATGGACCTTAGTGACGATGTTCTTCAGAAAGGCCAGGTGCCCAGTACCTGCTCATAACCGGCGTACCTACGTGTTGGACTAGACGTATGAACGTAAATAAAGCAAAAGAAGTATGAAAGGTTCATAGCAGTTGGAGATCTGCAGTTTCTGTCTACCCATCTGGGTTTGAGTTTATTTATGTATGTAAATAATAAATGCAAAAATAAATTTCCTTTTGGAAGTCGGTGTCTTTGGTACATATACAACTTGTTTTAAAGTTTTTCAACAGCGACTTTTTAAACGAAAGTAAGTTTTGGCCTTTTTAGTGTTTTGTTTTATAAGTCTGTTTATTTCTTGTGAAACTGTTGTTATTTCTCTCTTTTTAGTTTTAGTACCCTATCACCCAAAAGTGTGAAAAGTCTAAAAGCAAATAGTAGGTAGTAGTAGTAGTTAATATTGGTAGTTTGTCAATTCTTTCAGTACAAAGGATTGAAAATACCAGTATTTACTTAATTTACATATTCGTGCTGTTTGTGGCTAAGGAGTTCATTTGTATATTCCGTATCTTGCAAACTGCTGATCCAATTTTGATGAAAGTTGCACTGTTCCATATATTGAGAGATTAAGTATCCAATATAAAATGGATCACGATCCCATAAGTAGTTTCGAAGAAATGCGTGGACAAACATACATACAAACTTACAAATGAAGATACATACACTTATGATATTTGGCACACGTGTTTAGACCGTGCCCGGGTCGGGCAGGGTAACATTATGTGAATTCTACCAATATTACATATAGTTACGTTTCGAATTGATTACCTCCTTTTTTTGAGGTCGGTTAAAATACCTATCTATTGACTAGAAACTAATGTTGATTGAGTTACCACGTTTTGTTTTCCGAGGGAATTGCGTGTTTCTATACTGTTTATATCGTTTGCTGGCCGCTTGATTAATTGAAAATTAAGACTGTGCCGAAATAATCTATAGTTTGAGTGTTAGAGGGTAATCTGTTAAACCCTTAAAGGACTGAACTAGTTTAATATGAAATTGTTATACCTACCTTAAAGTTACAGACTAAGACCGTATCGGGCACTAATATGCGACCATATCTTTTTATTTATTTAACATTTTATTTGATGTTCGTTAGTCTCGCTAAAATTCAAAAAGGTCTTGATCAATTTAAATATTATTATTTTTTTGTTTCGTTCACAGGAATTGTTTAAAAAAGTGGGCATAAATTGCTGGAAAATCGTGAAACTTAAAATTGATGATTATAATTTGTTTAGGATTATCAACAGCCAGTGGATCACGAAGCTGCTGACGTGAGCGAAGCCGTGGGCACAGCTAGTCACTCTAAACATTCCATTTTCACGCTAACACTGTCTATCACATTACCTCAAAAGTAATCTGATAGTCTCTACCCGAAGAAGAACTTCGTTATTTTCTTGAGATGCCCTGATTTCTTTAGGTCTATCAAGAAGACGGATTTGCGGCAGAAACATCTCACATGGTAAGAGATTTTGATGATGAATATCTCTAGAATTAAAAAACTGCTACGTTTCTTCAAATCCCAGAAGTAACCATTCATTCTTGCCTTGAAGAACCCCAGGTTGTAGGCATTAGGGAATCAAAAGTCAGCATAAACGATGTTGTTGTGAGTCCTGCTTGCGCTTAAACTGATGGTGCAATAATCAATGGAGTTTTCCTGCCGATCCTATAACGAATGATAAAACGATTAGAGTTCAGTCCATCTTTTTCTTTTTTATCATTACTCTTTGACAATCGCGGGACCCTAAGGTCCTGGACTTTTGAAAGTCGTACCAGGGGCCGAAGCTACCTCGCAGAGGCCTTGTTAGACAAGTAGCATGAAATGCAACAACAAAAGACAATTATCCTTGCATGCATAACGCAAGTGCACCCGAAGGCAATACCCGGCTAGTACAGGACTATTGCAGAATATGGAGACAAAACACATTGTACTATGGGTTTGGGAGACGGCTCTGTAAAGATTTTTTACAGTCTTTACAGAGCCGATAATGCTAGATGAAAAGCTCAAATAACGATCATTGATCGTAATTTTACTCCGTTTTTGACGCGTGAAGATCATACAATCGCGTCTTCTAGTTACAGGTTTTGATACTTGCGGACGAAAGCTAGTTTTAAATATATGTCTTTTAAGTGACGATTCATCAGACGTGTTGCAAACGCCAGGAGAAACGTCCCGGAAGGATATAATGTATGGACCTTAGTGACGATGTTCTTCAGAAAGGCCAGGTGCCCAGTACCTGCTCATAACCGGCGTACCTACGTGTTGGACTAGACGTATGAACGTAAATAAAGCAAAAGAAGTATGAAAGGTTCATAGCAGTTGGAGATCTGCAGTTTCTGTCTACCCATCTGGGTTTGAGTTTATTTATGTATGTAAATAATAAATGCAAAAATAAATTTCCTTTTGGAAGTCGGTGTCTTTGGTACATATACAACTTGTTTTAAAGTTTTTCAACAGCGACTTTTTAAACGAAAGTAAGTTTTGGCCTTTTTAGTGTTTTGTTTTATAAGTCTGTTTATTTCTTGTGAAACTGTTGTTATTTCTCTCTTTTTAGTTTTAGTACCCTATCACCCAAAAGTGTGAAAAGTCTAAAAGCAAATAGTAGGTAGTAGTAGTAGTTAATATTGGTAGTTTGTCAATTCTTTCAGTACAAAGGATTGAAAATACCAGTATTTACTTAATTTACATATTCGTGCTGTTTGTGGCTAAGGAGTTCATTTGTATATTCCGTATCTTGCAAACTGCTGATCCAATTTTGATGAAAGTTGCACTGTTCCATATATTGAGAGATTAAGTATCCAATATAAAATGGATCACGATCCCATAAGTAGTTTCGAAGAAATGCGTGGACAAACATACATACAAACTTACAAATGAAGATACATACACTTATGATATTTGGCACACGTGTTTAGACCGTGCCCGGGTCGGGCAGGGTAACATTATGTGAATTCTACCAATATTACATATAGTTACGTTTCGAATTGATTACCTCCTTTTTTTGAGGTCGGTTAAAATACCTATCTATTGACTAGAAACTAATGTTGATTGAGTTACCACGTTTTGTTTTCCGAGGGAATTGCGTGTTTCTATACTGTTTATATCGTTTGCTGGCCGCTTGATTAATTGAAAATTAAGACTGTGCCGAAATAATCTATAGTTTGAGTGTTAGAGGGTAATCTGTTAAACCCTTAAAGGACTGAACTAGTTTAATATGAAATTGTTATACCTACCTTAAAGTTACAGACTAAGACCGTATCGGGCACTAATATGCGACCATATCTTTTTATTTATTTAACATTTTATTTGATGTTCGTTAGTCTCGCTAAAATTCAAAAAGGTCTTGATCAATTTAAATATTATTATTTTTTTGTTTCGTTCACAGGAATTGTTTAAAAAAGTGGGCATAAATTGCTGGAAAATCGTGAAACTTAAAATTGATGATTATAATTTGTTTAGGATTATCAACAGCCAGTGGATCACGAAGCTGCTGACGTGAGCGAAGCCGTGGGCACAGCTAGTCACTCTAAACATTCCATTTTCACGCTAACACTGTCTATCACATTACCTCAAAAGTAATCTGATAGTCTCTACCCGAAGAAGAACTTCGTTATTTTCTTGAGATGCCCTGATTTCTTTAGGTCTATCAAGAAGACGGATTTGCGGCAGAAACATCTCACATGGTAAGAGATTTTGATGATGAATATCTCTAGAATTAAAAAACTGCTACGTTTCTTCAAATCCCAGAAGTAACCATTCATTCTTGCCTTGAAGAACCCCAGGTTGTAGGCATTAGGGAATCAAAAGTCAGCATAAACGATGTTGTTGTGAGTCCTGCTTGCGCTTAAACTGATGGTGCAATAATCAATGGAGTTTTCCTGCCGATCCTATAACGAATGATAAAACGATTAGAGTTCAGTCCATCTTTTTCTTTTTTATCATTACTCTTTGACAATCGCGGGACCCTAAGGTCCTGGACTTTTGAAAGTCGTACCAGGGGCCGAAGCTACCTCGCAGAGGCCTTGTTAGACAAGTAGCATGAAATGCAACAACAAAAGACAATTATCCTTGCATGCATAACGCAAGTGCACCCGAAGGCAATACCCGGCTAGTACAGGACTATTGCAGAATATGGAGACAAAACACATTGTACTATGGGTTTGGGAGACTCAGTGGATCGATTACTTAAAATGATACAAGGACTATCGGCCCCTGCCTGACCACTGTTGATCTACACGGCTATAAAATGGCAGGGGGTGACTCGCACTCTCAATTAATGGGCCCCATAAAGGGTCGCTAGCACTTTAGTGACGCAGCGCCAAGGGGGCAACAAATACGGAGGTGCTTGAGGAGTGGAGAGGTATCCCATGGCTATCAGGACAATCCTCGAAGTTCGGTCGAGATTCCTACCAGCATCTTACTAGATTATACTTCCTCCCTCCGAGCACGTTTACTTTTGCGATTTCCCAAACTCAAGCTAGCCAATTAAGGCAAAAGAGAGGTGCTATGTTCCCCGTTAGTGTTCACTCCGATCGGCCAATAAATGCAAGCCGGAGATGAGGAACAAGACATGGTGTTGCTGCTACCCACCAGCTCGCCACAAAGCTGCCTTGCGGATCGTATCTCTCTTAGTCTGGCCCCTAACCCCAGGCATTCTACGGCAAAGTAGAATCTACCGCCATATACCTAGGGCTCATTGGAGCGCGCAAGCCCCACCACGACGTCATCGCAGAGATACTGCGGTGGGGCATTACTCTCATTATTAATGTACTCACTTATAACCAACTATTCCAGAGATTGCCGACAGAATACCTAATTGCGTTAAAGGTTGAACGAAGCTCAGGAACAATTTGCGATCGCAAACCAAGTCCCACTGGAAAATTAAATTGATACTAATTGTATCAATTTAATTTTCCAGTGTCAGTTGTCAAATTATTATTTATTTATTATATTAATTATTTACCTACTGAATTTCTCGCATTCAACTTCTGATAAGCTCTCGTTTACTTTAACATAACAAGCTTTCATCATTGTTTTGTTGGGATTAATTGGCGCCGGAGAACTACAGGTGAAATCCTGTCCAGGTGCAACAACAGTATTGCGAATTCATGCCACGATGCAGGCATAACTACTATCAAAAATATCACTGTAATTAACGATTTCCTTATGCCCAATCGACCCATTCCATCCTGGATAAGATCTCGTTGATTGATGAAAATTACGAAAAAGATTTTTATTATATCCAAGAATTAATCGTTTTTCAAAAAAAAAAAAACCGATTTATGTAAGTGTTATTTGTCTTTGTAATTGAAAACCAACTACAATTACTTACCATTTACTGAAAGACGTCCCATTATTGTTGAAAATAACAACTTTTTTAACAAATTTTAAAACACAAGTAAACACTTTTTCCAGTTAATCTTATTTTCAGGTCTCATCATTTATTTCTTGCTGTTATTTAAATTTTCACCCATAATCTGCCCATAATGAAGCACGTCATTACAGACGTTATCATCTATCCGCAGCTATTTCAACAATGATCCATTGCCCGCAATAGTTTCATCAGTTACAGTGTAAAGTTACATCATTCGCTGACGCAATAGCTATATCCGTATCCATCAGTATTTAACAAGTGTAAAATATTTTGACAAAGAAGCTGTTTTATAAACAACTTGCTTTAACCCGTTTCGGTCACGCTTCCTAATAATAAATTGAAGGTCATAAGGGGTTCTGGGGCTCACTGGACCCCGTGTGAGCGCAACGGGTTCAAGCATACATTTTGAAACAACGCTCTTTCTACGCTTTGTTCTTGATCGTCGCGTAGGGAATACGTCTATATTCCTGAGCTCCTGAACAGAAGTGCCATATCATTATACACAAACGTCAAAAGGGCGTACATCAAGCTTTAGAAATCTAGTGTTTAGATGTAGCAACGAGGGAGCCATTGAGTAATAAGTAGTTGGAGAAATTGATTTTAACATAATATCGAAATTCAACAAAACTCTTGCGAATTCCCTCAAATTGCACGAAAATATGTCTAGCCTCTCATGCAATTCGTTGAGCACACAGTGATGCGGGCTAGAGGTGTTTTTGCCAATATATTGGTTCCAGCAGCAGGCACGGCCAGTTATCATCATATATGACGTCCATTAACCCGCACTAGCCCGGGCGGCGTGGTGGATTATGGTCCATTATTTCTTCACACAGAGGATGCCTCTGTTCCAGCAGTGGAAACATTAAAAGGCCTTATGGTGATGAATCGATTCTAACATATTTATGATTAAACAAATCACCATTTATACAATCTAAAAATTCAGAAAGTATTTAAAACAGTAATTGCATGCCAAGGTAAGATTGAGACAGGACCTTCAGGAGTCCTTGTCATGTTGTTGTGTGTGACAGTAACACAACAGCAATCATCAACGGGAAAGATTGAAAATTACCTGCAAAAATATTGGAAATCGTTAAATGTATGTGGGTATTATTGGAATTGGAACCCAGATATAACGACAATATCGACGGAACATCTTCCAAACCGCTTAGCGCAGTCCGCATCGTAGAGAGTGGGTGCATAAACACGCAAACAGCCCAGTAGATATAGCTGAACAAGAACACTGCTCCCTATTAAGTTAATACTAACCAATAGCAAGCTACAAGGAAAAGATTGGATTATTGTTTAACCACTACGAGTTCTTGGAACAATTTTCATAACAAAAATTTAAGAGTGTTTTAAATATTCAAACACGTTTATTACAATTAAATGAGGATTTTAAATGCCTATGATGTTTATAAGAGATAAGGAGCCAATCAGTAGTCAACATTTAGATCATGTTAATTAAAAAGAAACAACTTCCGCTAGGATAAAAAAAGCCCAATCAACAAGTCTAAAGTGTGGTTCTTGCGCTGGAATCAAGAGCATAGTACTTTTTCAGTTTAATGTTATGCATTGAGATTTACATTTTATATTTTGTACATTTTGCATGATATTATGAGGGTTCCTCACGTATTTAGAGGCAACCTTCTTGACTATTATGGCAACAGAAAATTATTTAGATTGAAAGGTTATTGAAACCAAAACGTTAGAAAAATATTTTAATATATGTTTGTTTAGATTTGCTTGTCAGTTCTGTAAAAAGCGCATTAGGGCAGGCATGTTGTTGAGTCAATACAAGTTAACAGTAATTTTAGTTTATTATTTGAGCGCCCAGAGCTATCCCCTCAGAGTATTATCGATTAACTCCTTTGGCAAGAGTAATTAGAGGCTTACAGGAGTTCTGTTTGCCTTGTAATCAGTAAAGTGTTGAGTATCTATGAGTTACTGAAGTATCTAAACTGGCCTATACATGCATTTGATTGAGTCTAATTGCACGACTCAATCAAATAAAACACATAAGAGAGGGCTTTGTGATTGAAAATTGTTTTTGTTTTTCTTTTTGTTTAATACAATAAATAAAATTAACATTATGTCTTTTTTCGATGTTCCAAACTAATTTGGTGTTTTTTCTTCGTTTTATTTTTCAATACATTAAATTAAACTTATTGTACATCATAACACCAGTCTAAAACCTTAAAAGGTTAATGTGATAAAGTGGAGATTAACGTTATTTGAAGTGATAAGAAATGAAAAAGGGGTTAGTTAAAGTAAGGGATGCCTGAGTAGAGTAGTAGTCCACTTGACTATTGGATTATAGATTGATAAACGTTTTTCAAAAATTATTATTTATTTAATTAATAAGTATTACAAATAATTTAAGTTAAGGCTAAAATCATTAAGAACTACTTTATTTTATCAATAGCATAAAGCTTCAGTCTTTCTTCACGAAGTTAAAAACTTCTAACAACCTACATTTTCAAGAGTAATATATTGTAAAATAATAATAAGTATTGAATTGTAATCTAAATCGTTGAGAAATGCAATCGTATTTGGTTTCATATAAACAAGTGATATGACGAATATACTGTATAGTACACGATTTCACTGGGAGTCGATAATAGTCACGACACCTCGTCTGATAGTGTCCTGATCGAATCCGTGCCCCGAAATACACCATACTGTCAATTTCAGAACGAATATTTACAGTACTAACATTTTTAATACGGAATGTCAAACTTAAAAAAGAAAAAAATTTCATGACCAGCATTCAAGATTAGATTGTGAAGGAATCTTATCAACTATCCCTAATTCTAAAAAGTTTATATAAGGCTGTGATCCGAACTTTCGCGTTCCTTCCTGTAACAAAACAAATGTTATTTAATACATTTTTTTTTTCTTATATTATGTGCTGGACTGGGCGACGTTTTCCAGTGACAGTTTTTCCAATGTTTAATATGAGAAATATCAACAGCTTACTTTAATTCTCACCTTTTAAAGTTTTCACCATCTTCGAGAGTCTCCGGTAGTTTGCAATCCATGGTTTCCAGTAGCCAGTAGCAGAAAGCAGCTCCCAGGATTGGAGCTATACCAAAACATAATGGAACTACCCAATAGGCTATTTCGTTGACCTGAAACCAAGTAAATTATTCATAAATCATCGTTATTGGACATCAAAAGAAAATAAACTTGATATTAATAAGGAAATAGATGTCTTACTTACATAGTCAATTAAGAACGGTGAAATCATGCTGCCTGATTTAGACGAGACATTGCAGATGGCGTATCCAATATTCCTAACAACTGTGGGAAACAGTTCTCCAGTGCACAAATTGCCTGTCAGAAAGCTGAGCGTCAAACCAGTCGATCCGATTGAAACGACTATTAATTTGGCAGTATCGTTGTTGTAAAAAGGGATGATCAGCAGCATACTTATGCCTGCCACAAAAAAGGAATAAGCCATAACTTTCAAACGAGATACTCGGGGTGTCAAGAAGTACGCCAATACTAGTGCGGGAAATTGCGCAAGAGCTGGAACAAAAGTGAAAAAATTAAAGATCGGGCTGGAAAATCTAGCAGTTGTCTTGGCAAGATACTTTTTTGAACATTTTGAATAGCAATATCTCCTGAACAAATCAACCGAGAATGATGCGATTTTCGGCAAATGACGTTTTTTTATGTCGTGAGCTGATTGGATTCTAAAGTCGCTCGACACAGTAGTCTAAAAGTTTTTTATTAATTTTTGTAATTTTTCAATGTCTATCCGAATAAGTTTAAATTCACATGAAATTTAAGGATAATTGAGAACTCTTCTGAGAAATTATACCTGAGATTGCGAGGTTAGTTAAAACACTGTCACTCATGTGGCCAAGGTAGTATGTAGTATGTAGCCAAAGAATTCCAAGCCGTCTTTAAACCAATTGTAGGCAATAAACATCGTCCTCATCCTCATAGTTGGCGTTCGGAGCAAATCCGTGATTCCGTAACTCTTTCGTTTGGTTTCTATACTTTTGGGGGCCGTTGTCAATAACTTTTCATGACTATCTATTGCTGCGTTTACTATTTCTGGGGATATTTTGTTCCACTTAGCAGCTTTCAGCAGTACTTGGCGTGCTTCTTCTACCCTCCCGTGTGCTAACAACCAACGTGGAGACTCGGGTATCAGCCTGACGAACAAATTTTCATCATTATTGTATTTGTATTATAATGATTAATAATGTTCAACGATCAAAGAAAAATGGGTTACCAATAGTAGGATAGCAGCAATAATGATGGAAGGGTGATCATAAACCAATATCCGTCCCAAGTCCTTGTGAGATATGAAAATCCAGGCACCATTAAAAATCCGAGTGCAAAGGAAATTCGGTACAGTATAAGAACGCTCGAACGGTAATGAACGCTGACAATTTCGACCACTGAAATAAATTTTTACGGTTATTAAAATGTATTATTCGTTAGATGAACATGAATTTGCATATGTCCTTTACTTACCGATTGAAAAAACAATAAGCATAGTTCCACCTGTAGCAACGGCTGCTATCAATTTGAAAAGTAAAAACAATACAAAAGTCGGCATGAACGATGTTGTGAGTCCTGCTAGTGCTTGAACTAGTAGTCCAATCATCAATGGAGTTTTCCTGCCGATTCTACAATAAATGATAAAACGATTAGAGTTCAGTCCATCTTCTTCGTCTTTTGTTAATTTTCTCATTATTAATGTACTCACTTATCAGCAACTATTCCAGAGATCAAATTGCCAGCAAGTATACCTAATTGCGTTAAAGGTTGAACCAAGCTTAGGAGAAATTTGCGATCGCATACCAAGTCCCACTGAAAAATTTAATTGACACAATTAGTTGTCAAATTATATTATTATTAATAATCAATAAAATAATAGTCATCATTGAATTACCTCACTTATGATGGTAGACTTGAAATTACTGACGTCGTAAGTGAATTTCTCGCATTTAACTTCTGGTAAGGTCCCGTTTACTTTAACATAACAAGCATTCATCATTGTGTTGTTGGGATTAATCTGCGCCGGAGAAATACAGGTGAAATCTTGTCCAGGGGCAATAACAGGTATTGCGAGTTCATGCCACGCTGCAGGCATATCTACTATTGAAAGTGCCACTGTAATGACCAATTGCCATATTCCAAATCGACCCATTGCATCCTGGATAGGATCTCGTTGATTGATACCTGAAACACAAACAATCTTTATATCTGTAGGTTACAAAAATGAAGACAAAGTACTTTTGCTTCTATCCAAAAAAATATCGTTTTCCAAACAAATACTTTCAATTTATGTAAGTCTTATTTGCCTGTGCAACTAAAACCATCTACAAAACGAATTACTCACCATTTTCTGAAGGAGACCCCATTATTGTTGAAAATAACAAATTTTTGTATTAAAAATATTCAAACACAAATAAAACACTTTGTATTTAACAATTCGAATTTTCTGTATTATGACAAACTTCTACCGCCTTACTCTTCAAATTTTCGAAAATAAATGATGCTCTCCACTTTTTTTTTTTTTAATACGTGGCGTCTCGCAGTTCGGCCAAAGTAGCCGTCCACTGTTTAACCGGACTAACCTGTGGAGACTAAGCTATGTAGCCTCCGGCCAGGCTTAAAATTTCTAAACCTAAAGCGACAGCACTAAGGGCTACCCCAGTTGGGGTCGGACCTCGGCTCAGGGCGTCGCTTGGGGGATGGCAAAGGCCGGATCTGATAAAGTGATTCTACCATCCGTTCGGAAAAGCCTACGTGGAGAAGAACGGACAAGATGCTCTTCACTCTCCGTCCGACCATTATATAGCAGTGGGCACGGTTGTCGTACGCCACGTGCAGAGTGTAGTTTAAATATTTGGGAATAAATCTTATTTTTTATTGTAAATCTTATATTAACAAATGTTTACCCGTTATTAATTAATAATGGGGAAAAACATGGTAAATGATTGATAACAGTTTACTGTTATCATTTATTTATAGCTTTTTACTTCTTATGCATGGCTCGCACATATTTCATCAGCCCTAGTATCAGGTGTCATGACTTGCTGACGCACGGCTTTGTTTGCTAACTTCAGCACGTAAAAAATCCCAATGATTAGTTCGCGTATGTATTTTTTTACATTTTAGCATCAGCGTTCCTGAAAATCCCCCTCCACTCTATTAGGCCAGTAAACAACTTTAATAATCCTTGATGCCCCTACGTTATGATCTCGATCGTCATGGTAGGGCTAAGTCTATAAAGTGAAGTGCCATAATGGACGCGTCACACCGTTCTTGACTGTTTCGTCGGCAGCACGTCTTCTATATATTACTAAGATGCCGCGCCTATGGGGAGACAAGTTCTCAGGCAGTCTATTTTCTTTTCCATCTTTGGTTTAAAACTGCCCAACAAAAAACAAGTTAAAGTACCTAGAAAGTTATTGGTTTCAGCCTTTTTTTACAAGCTTTTATTTAACTAGCAACTTAATTTTAAAGCAGTTATCCTGAACCGATTCAGATGAAGTTTTGCATACACTTTTAGTTTGGACGACAATGCGTGGTTAGCTAAGTGACGTCATTCTAAATCAAATCTGGTGGACGGGCCAAGATGGCGGACTGCTTATATTTTGTTCATTGCCATGATATTGGAATTAAATGAAAGGGTTTGCTGAGAAGAATACGATAAAAGCTTTTTTTTTTACATTTTATAATGAATATATTTTTTTGATAATTTTTTTGAAACCCTCCATCAGATCTCGATGTTTCGCAGCTCTGGGAAACTAAACTGACCCTTCCCACATTGGCGTTTGTATCTATGTGTGTGTTTTTTACGCTAGCTTCTATTTTATTACAGAGCGGCGCGACTTCAGCTTGAGGAGAGCGACGTGAACTGCAACGTCAACTGCAACGTCAACTGCGACGTCTACTGCGAGTGCATGTTTTCTGCAGTGACTCCAACTTGTAATATCTTAACGACTGCTGTTATTTGACGTAATTGTAATTTTTTTTCCATGTTAACTGTAGTGTTAATGTGAGTTCTATATTAAGTGCCGTAGTGAAAAAGTGTATTTATATTATAATTAGGTACGAGCCATCAAGTCTGTGACTCTCTGGAGAAGAGCCATGGGTTAATACTTGGCACCATAAATGACACTACCAAGAGTCAATAACTATATGAGAGGTTTTTTCTGACTGTTTAAAATTGGACAGATTGTTCTTCAGATAAATCTGCATCGATTGATGCAGAATGAGAGTTATAAATAATATAGGGCCGGAGCCAGGGAAGGGGGAGGGCAAAGTGGCTCTTGGGGGCAAAATGGGCCTACCAAAATTTTTATTTGCTTTCCAAACGCTTAATTAGATAGAAGAACGCAAATTTAGACATCACATTTTTTTTCCTCACTTGCCCACCTTGCTCCTCCCTGTCTATTAATTAATAATTTAAAAGTGTTTAGTGTTTGCGACTTACATTTTGCGATTTACGGGATACCAAATGGGTACACTACATAAATACGAAAATCTTTATTCCGTCAGTCACAAATACACGTACGTTTATAATTGTGAACTTTAGGAATATTGAAATTTAGGAATTATAAAAATAGGAGTATTGATAAGTCGGAGTTGTTATATTCGGCATTTTGAACCATTCGGAATTTGAAAATCGGTATTTTGAAATTCGTATTTGTGACTGACGGAATAAAGTTTTTCGTATTTATGTAGTATACCCCTTTATATGTGCCAGAATTTTTGAAATCTTCATTTAAGCTGTTACCTGAAAGTCGAACGATAATACGATTTCTATGGAATTCACTACCATTATTTGTTTGTTAACAAATTTTATGCTAATAAAAATTGTATATTTGGGCACACGTAAAGTATATTAGACTACAGGGTAACGAGTATATTATTATAAACTACAAAATGTATACAAGCTCAGACGGTGTTACCACATTTTTTAAACACGCTGTTAGTTCAGGATTGGCTCAAAATGGTACCAGAATAGCAAAAAAAAATTGGGCTTTTAAATAACTACTCCTGACTGACTCTATAGTAAACGTTAGCATTTAACTTTTTACTACGACTGCAGTTGCGATGGCCCTACCTTGAGGTCCGAGCCATGTTACTCGCTCGGATTGCGACAGCAGAAGAGCTCACTCACAATCTCTCTAAGACACT
Organism: Orthosia cruda; assembly: GCA_964057195.1. Classification (NCBI taxonomy): domain Eukaryota; kingdom Metazoa; phylum Arthropoda; class Insecta; order Lepidoptera; family Noctuidae; genus Orthosia; species Orthosia cruda. The sequence goes on along the minus strand of OZ059835.1, from coordinate 10,868,303 downwards.
CTGCTGCCACCTTTACCAGCCCTAAATACTGTTAGTTTGCTAAAAACAGATTCACAGAAGCAACAACAACGCTACCAGATCACTGATCCCATTACGATTTTTCCTTGCCAACCGCCGAGTACACCGTTCCGAGTTCGACGTTGTAAACTATTCAAAACTCGACTGTTGCAATATCTAAGTCCTCAAAATTTGTTATATGCTAATGGTGCGTTTCTATCGCGTGCGCTGTGGTGAAAAGTTAGATTTCAAAGTTCACGGCTCAACTCTTAAAATTGTTTCTTATTGCTTTGTGTTCCAGTGATATGTTTTTTATTTCCGATTTATATTTTCATAATAAAAGTCATTATTAAAACAAATATGTCTTCAGTCAATCCTAGTACTCTTCTACCACTAGTATTGGTAAACTTATTACCCTTGTACTAGAAGCCGTCAATATCATAATCATGCTAACAGGTATGGTTAGCATGATTATGATATTTTGTATATATATATACATATTATGATATTATTACGTTCGCGTCGAACTAAACACTACGCGCCTGTGCGTTGACACGAACCAATAGAAAGCTACAAGTGAAAAACCTTGGATTATTGTTGTTGTCGTACGCATTCTGAATTTATGTTTATTAAAGGAGATTGCAAGAAAAATAAAACTGTTAACTAAAACATACTTATATACAAACACGTATAAAAAGGATAGAGCTCTCTGGGCGTCAAAAAATATGTACGCATTATTGGAATTATTTACATAACTGGAATTCAACAGCGCTCCAAATGCGCAAACATGGTTATTATAATAAAATGGGGATTTTAAAATGCCTATGGTGTTTATGAGAGATAAGGCTAGGACAAACAAACTAGGTCGTATTATGAAAGCAACCAACGGATATATTAAACAAAGTCAAAATTCAGTGTCAATGGCTTATTGTTTGCGTTGCGTCAATAATTATTAAGCATTTTGGTTCATCTATCTAGAATGAAACTCCACAAGGATAAAGAATGCCCAATCGACAAGTCTAAAGTGAGTACACTATATTAAACAAAGTCAAAATTCAGTGTCAATGGCTTATTGTTTGCGTTGCGTCAATAATTATTAAGCATTTTGGTTCATCTATCTAGAATGAAACTCCACAAGGATAAAGAATGCCCAATCGACAAGTCTAAAGTGAGTACACTCACTTTAGACTTGTCGATTGGGCATTAATTCGCACTTCTTGCGCAGGAATTAAGAGCATAGAACTTTTCGAGTGCAGCCGTTTCTACAGATGGAACTATGCTTATTGGTTTTTCAATCGGTAAGTAAATAACATAATATGCAAAATCTTGTGCTTTTGAAGTATCTTCTATGCATACATGGTAATCATCATTTTTCATCGCAACCGCATTTACCGGTTTTGTCGTAAACTTCGTGGACTATTTTATATGGCAAATGTTAAAACTACCGACCGATTTCTTTGATTGGTAGTTTCTCAGCGGTCTGAACCAATCAGAACGCTGTATTTGCATAAACTGAGTTTAGTTGTACTTATTGTGATTAGTTTCAATGGTGAAATCAGCCCTAATTGATTGAGAGGAAAACACTTATTGAAAATGCCACGTTGCCAAGATATTTGGAATGAATGTTATTCAAATTACGAACTTTCTATCCTAATATTTCGAAAACGCGACACTTTAGGGTTCCATATATTTTAAAAAATCAAACCGACTTCCAAAACAAAACACTTCAAAGTGAAAAATAACTTTCTTTTCCGAAGTCGGTGTCTTTTGAACTCATTGTTTTCCGTTATTCGACATTATTTTTCACTTTGAAGTGTTTTGTTTTGGAAGTCGGTTTGATTTTTTGTTAAAATGTTTTTTATTTTTCTCTTTTTAGTTTTGGTAGGTACCTCCAATTAATATGAAAATCATTTATAGCCAAAGTACATCTTATGACAATTCCAATAAGCCCAAACACGACTAGGATACATTGTTTTATTTCGGGTTTCCGGTGGCCATTGTGGTCTTCTTCATCAGTTCCACTTCACCAAATGACACATTCTGAGTGCAAATGATTGCATTATTGATGAAAAATACCAAAATCGCTTCATGTATGCCTATAATATTTGAGGAGTTCCCTCGATTTCTCTAGGATTCCATTATCAGATCCTGGTTTCCTAATCATGGTATTCCGAATCATCAAAATCAGTTCATAAACGACGAAGTTATCCGCGAACACACATAAAAAAAAACATATCTACGGTCGAATTGAGAAACCTCCTCCTTTTTGGGAAGTCGGTTAAATACTAAAGCCATAAATACCATAAAATGAAAACTTAATGATAAAATGTCGTCATCATAATCATCAGCCTTGTAACATTCCCACTGCTGGGACACAGGCCTCCTCACTGTAAGAGAGGGAATGGGATGTAATCCACCACGCGGGCCCAGTGCAGGTTGGTGGATGTCACAGGTCAGCCGTCATCGGCGGCGGCAAAATCGAATGTCAAATAAGTCATGTTGAAAATGAGAGGTCGCGGGTGAAGATAGCCTTCTTGGTGCTTACAGGCAAAAGTCACCCAGCCTAAGGCTGCCTGTCCACTTGGTGCGGAGCGGAGAAAAGGGGAGTGGAACCAACCAATAGAATTGCAAAAAACCTCAGCTCACGCGTCGGAACGGAGTTTTTTTTTGCAATTGGATTGGTCAGGAACCGGGATCAGCCAGGGACAGGCAGCCTTAATGTCGTAGGCTAAGACCTCGCCTCTCATGCTTGTGGTTATGGATTTAAATCCGGGCAAGTACCAATGTAACTTTTTTAATTTATTTATTTTTAGTGTTCCGAAGGTAACAAGGAACCCTTATAGTTTCGCTCTGTCCGTCCGCAGCTTAGCTCAGAGAATCTAAGTATAGTAATTTGGCATGGATATTGTGGTATTCTGCTAAACAGAACCACATATTTTTAAGTCTATTTACAATTCATTACACTATACAAACCATACCTTCATATCTGTTGGTATTTTATCACCTTTTGTAATTATTTTTTATGTTTCTTTCATACTGTTTGTACCTGAAAAGCATACTTTTAGTTATATCTGGTTGTTTTAATATCTGAAACTTAAATTATATTGATAATTTGTAATTCTTGCAATATTTTTCTATTGTGACATTTTCATCTGACATGACATCTGTCTGTCTATTTTATTTTTCTTAAACTATAGACTGTAACATAGGTACCATGGACTAAACCTCCTTTAAGCTAGGTTTACACTATTATAAGGGTAGCATAGACTGACCCCTTTGTGAACCGTTTTTATTCGTTCTGGTCTTTATTTCTTAATTGAAATATGAATTTGAAATGTAGATAGAACACAGAACGAAGAAAAACGGGCGTCAATTTTTAGTTTTGAATCTGGACGGAACGCCGAAAGTCGGTGGACTACGGAATACTACTTAATGTACGATCGAATCTGAAAGTCTTTAAAACTATTATACTTACGGCTTGTGTAATATTATCTGAAGTGCTCAAATTTTTAATATATATATATAGTGTTCTACTGTGTATAATTTGCCAGCCTTCATACCTACCGTTTACCTGCGCATATACGGCGTGTAACGCCCAGTCCAATCCCTGACGCTCCTTACTGCCTACCTACCTCACTTGGTGTATGAGCTGTAGCAGACAGGTCTTCAGACTCGCGCGGCCACAGCGCGCCCGTTTCAGCACGCGCCGATTCCTGCCGCCTACTCATTTACGTACCAGCCTGATTGCCTGCTCATCTGCCTACCCAGGGCCTACGACGTCATCCTGCCCGTCCGATCACACCGTGCCACGTCTGCCTGCCCTACTCTACAGCCTGCCTATCCGATTGCCGTCGTGGTGCCTGCTCATCTGCCTACCCAGGGCCTACCACGTCTTCCTGCCTGGTTAGCTGCCCACGTCGTGCGAAGCCAGACCACAGTTTTATTATCTTTATCCTTTTTTTCTTAGTTTTAATTTATATTACCTTTTATTTTTACTAACGTGGCTAACGTTAGCTCTCCGGAGCTTACGTTACGCTACAATATACAGATTAATAATTCCGACAAAGTGGTAAAATAAAACCAAGGAAAAAGTTTTTTTTTGGTTTCCTCCGATAGACGTAAAGTGGGGATGTTTTTTTTCTCGTCTATCCCATGTTGTGGGGTATCGTTGGATAGGCCATTTAAAATATTATGGGTTTGTTAAAACCATTTTTCGATTCAGAGATCCGTTTGCGATCCGAGAATTTTTTGTTAGAGTCCCCCCCCCCCCCTGCCAGCGAAATAGTTGCTCTTAGCTATGTAAAAAAATTCACGGCAGTAGTAAATATAACCAAATTAAAAGGAAAACTATCACAGATAAGTAGGCTTTACAAGTTTAAGAGTATTAGTCCACCAACTTATAAAAAGTATTTGGAACAGTAAAATTTTGCACAAATGCCATTGAAAAATTACTTAAATAACGTTGATAACTGTGTGAAACCGATAGTAAATATATGCTGATGAACCATGTAAAAATATAAAAAAATAAAATCATAACATCCTTAATCATAATGATTTCTAAATGAATAATGTTTAAGCTGTGGCCGGAGTCGTTGGTAGTACCGGTCCGTAGTCCATACGGCGCATACGCGCGGGGGAATCTATTTTGTGTTAGTGCAGAAGTATTTTCGACGGTTTGTAATCTAAAGTAAAATTTTCGATTGACAAGCAAATTACTTATTTTCTTTTGTCGATATCCATCTATAAAGTCAATATTCGACCCGACGTCATCACTAATTGAGTAGCGTTAAACTTTCCTGAACGAAACAGTGAATACCGCAGATTAGAGGTGAATACATACGAAATTTTCTAAATACCGAAAGAGAAATAAACAAAGAGCGTGCGCGCAAGGATCCAGGAACAAATGATACCATTCTTCGTGGCTCTAAAATGCGCTCGTATCGGCTGCTTTGGCAATTCGCACCCGCGGTGGTACTCAAATAGATAATATTTTTCAAACTTCAGTTGCAAAGTTTGATTTTATAACTCCTTCTTCAGTTACCAGTTAGTCCTTCTTTAGTTTAAGTCAAGAGTGAATAGGTTACTTCTAGGCAAGCGTGCTTCACCGTAGACTACATAATCGCTTACCATCAGGCGAGATAGTGGTCAAACGCGAGCATATAGATTAAAAAAAACAACATCTTATGTGGGTCCGTTTTTAGACGTTGTGTGCCACTGAAACCATTTTAATGTTGCTGTAACAACAACAAAACCTTCTTCTTCGTACGCATTTTTATGCAACTGCGGAACCCTTAATGCGCGTGGCCTGACGCGCACTTGGCTGGTTTTAAATGTATTTTGGACATCGCTGACAACGGTGAAAAGAAACACCGTGGGGTAACCCAGACTTATTATAAGTTTGTGTTCCATTGGCGTAATTGCTGCAAGGTGTTCCAGTGCGAGGATAAACGAATTTAAATAATAAATAAATCAGCAGCAGCCATCATTGCTAAAAAGTGACCAAAAATAAACCAACTTTATCATATCATATTATGAGATTTATAGAGGTTATCTTCCTTGTTTGACGGTTTCACGCGTTAAATACTGACCATAACATAAAATTGTCATAACTTTATCTTCATTATAAAGGTTTTTTACAAGGGATGTTATGGGGTATTCCCTTGGGCACGCATGGCCGAATATGACCGCATTGTATAGCGAATAAAAATATTATTTTGACGCACCTGTATACTGAATTGAATAACGTCTTAAGATTCCCTTCTGATTTTTTTTCCAGGTAATAGGATACTTCGATGAATCTAAGATGGATTAATAATTTAAGACGCCTTTATTTGAGTATTATATTGTTTATTCATCCTTTAATCCTCCTTCCATCTTTTTTTTCCTTTATTGTATTTTCATCTTTACTGATATTAAAATTTGTTTGTTCGTTTATAAGTAAGGTAAACTCTAGAATTGCTAAGACGATTTTGAAACATATTCCTCTTTTAAAAACTACACCATTGTAGGAATGCATAATTATGTCGATATTACAGTAAAATAAAACCCAGATAAACAAATGAATAATAAACTTTAAAAAAAGAATAACATGCCTTCAACGTAAAGTTTTGTACTTAGAATTACGAGGCAAACCATATAAATAACAGTTCAAATCAAATCAATTCAAATAATTTATTGGTTTGCAAATTTCTATTTTTCAAGGTGACCCTTTTCTAAAAAGCGCCCATTTCATGTGTAAGGGCCTAAGATTATTTTAGATAAACACGCATTGCCTCCCACACGACATTGCGGCCCGCCTCAGTTGCGATGTCACCCAAGCGGCACTGCAACATACTTGTTGGCCGCTACGTCGTCGTCGGCTTAATCGTCAAAAGCCCGAACGAGCGGCCCCTCTTCGGATTCCTCTTCGCTTCACAGTGGGTGGCCAAGTCTGAGTTATCTTCCTAACTTCGAGTTAGTAGCTAACCCCGTGTTATTTATGACATTCATGTATGACATGAATTTATTAGTTTAACCTCGTATTAGCAACTAACCCTGAGTTAAGTTCTTACACAAGTGACCTTAGTTACATTAGAGAGATTAGACTGCTTGCAAAAAAAAGGTTATTATACAGGGTGTTTGGAAGGGAGCTGTACATACGCCTAGGGTAGAAACTAGGGATAGTCTGCTACCTACCCCCGCCCATTATATTGACCTTGGCCTCAAGGTTTTTTTTTAATTTATTTTTATTTTTTATTTGACTTTTTTGTGATTTTTTGACTAAAACTACCTGTAGCTCAAAATCTATCCATGGGACCGGTCGGCTAATGGTCTTGTTTTAATCGTTAGAGTCTTAGGGTCCTGCAAAAAATTATTTTACACCAGAAAATTGTGGAGAAGAAAAGTTATGGGGCCTGAAGTACCATAGTAAGGTAAAGAAATAATTTTAAGGGCAACTTTCTATGGGGTTTAAAAAAAACTAACAGGGTTGGAGTTCTTCTGATTTTTTTAAAACATCCTCAGTCCATGCCCTTTCTAACGATATGCTAAAAGTGTATTTATCACTTTTAGTTTTAAAGTTATTAATTAATTTCCGCAACTAGGGCACTTTTACCACCACGAGTCGACATTTGTAAGACAAATGTAATTTCCAGAATTTAAACCAGTTTGGCCTACAGTTGGCAAATTTGTTGTCTCACTCTTACACGAGAGCAACATGTAAGAGACAAAACATGTCATGTCATGTCTCTTTCGCTCTTGGGTCGACGGGGCCGGGCAGGTAACTCGTTGGGGTCTTTGTTAGTCAGTCGAGATTTACCCATCTTAGCTAACTTACGTACTTGCCGTTACGACGCTCCACTGTTTTCGTTAATTTTGTTGAGTTTGTTATTACTTCGTTTTTGTTAAGTTTTGTTATTTGTTACCTTGTTGTTGGCAAAATGGCTGGATTTACCAGTGAAGAGTACACCGACATGCTGGTGGTGTATGGAATGGCTGATTGCAATGGGCGCGAGGCACGGAGGATTTATCAAGAACGGTATCCTAACCGGCGAGTGCCTAACCACCAAACGTTTGGCTCAACTTATCGGCGTCTGCGAGAAACCGGAAATTTAAATTTCCGGGAACCAGCCGTGAACAGATTTCAACCAAATTTGGCTGCGGAAGAACGCATATTGGCTGAATTTGAGGAAGATCCGACCAGAAGCGTAAGAACCGTAGCCCGGACGCTTGGTTTAAGCGTATGGAAAGTCTGGTCGGTTCTTCGCGAAAATGGACGTCATCCTTTCCACTACACCCCTGTTCAAGGTAATTTTTTACATAAAGTTTTTGTTTTTAGCTCTTATGTAATGAACTAGCATGTGAATTTCATAGGCAATTTTTAAATTAACATGAGCATGTGTGTGAGAGAGAGAGAAATGGAAAGACAGAGATAGCAATCAATGTTACATAGCTACTAATTCATAAGGAAACCGCTAACGTTGATATTTTTATTGTTTTAGGCTTAGAGGATAACGACTATGCAAGAAGGGTGGAGTTTTGCCGCCACTTGCTCCATACGGACGTGGAAGATATTAATTTTTTACGGAGTATTCTCTGGACTGACGAGTCCAAGTTTGACAAGGAAGGAATTGTAAATTACCACAATCTCCATCACTGGGCACCCAGAGATCAAAACCCGAGAGTCAAGAGGCACAGAGGTTTTCAACGAAGGTTCTCCGTGAACGTATGGGCAGGCGTCATCGGTAATCGGTTGATAGGGCCGCACTTTTTGCCAGACAACCTAAACGGGCAAAACTACTTAGATTTCCTCGAAAACGATTTGCCTGATTTAGCGGAAGAAGTGTTTGACGAAGATCGGCCCATAGTCTTCCAGCACGACGGCTGTCCTGCTCATTGGAGCCTAGCAGTGAGGGAGCTTCTGGACAACTGCTTTCCTAATTCTTGGATTGGTCGGGGTGGGCCAATTCCCTGGCCCCCAAGGTCGCCTGACCTTACCCCACTCGACTTCTACGTCTGGGGAAGGGCGAAAGAGTTGGTGTACGCAGAAGAAGTACCAACAAGGGAGGTTCTAATTAACAGGATCCACGCCGCATTCGATACAATGCGCGAGGAACTGCTGCTTAGAACGGTGACCGTGGAGATGAGGAAGAGGTGCCGAGCATGTTTACAGGTCAATGGTCATCAATTTGAACAAAATTTGTAATTAATTAAAATTAGTAATTAATTAAAATTTGTAATTTAATGACATTAGTCATTACCAAATTTTTTGTTTCATTTGCCATCCTTTTACGATCGAACACATTTAATTTTCATTAGTTGAAATTTTTGCTTGAAGTGCCCTAGTTGCGGAAATTAATTAATAACTTTAAAACTAAAAGTGATAATTACACTTTTAGCATATCGTTAGAAAGGGCATGGACTGAGGATGTTTTAAAAAAATCAGAAGAACTCCAACCCTGTTAGTTTTTTTTTAAACCCCATAGAAAGTTGCCCTTAAAATTATTTCTTTACCTTACTACGGTACTTCAGGCCCCATAACTTTTCTTCTCCACAATTTTCTGGTGTAAAATAATTTTTTGCAGGGCCCTAAGACTAACGATTAAAACAAGACCATTAGCCGACCGGTCCCATGGATAGATTTTGAGCTACAGGTAGTTTTAGTCAAAAAATCATAAAAAAGTCAAATAAAAAATAATAATAAATTAAAAAAAAACCTTGAGGCCAAGGTCAATATAATGGGCGGGGGTAGGTAGCAGACTATCCCTAGTTTCTACCCTAGGCGTATGTACAGCTCCCTTCCAAACACCCTGTATTTTCTTCGTAACTTCAATATTATTAAATACTTCGAAATTAATCCTATTTTTCGGGTAAACGTGTAGTGAATTTAATATCACAAAAAACATAAACGAATAAACAGGTACACAGTATACATACTCATATAATAAAATCTGTACTAAATTCTCATTGACAAGCAAATTTTTCACCTAAATGGCGCTCTGCCAGCACGATACCGGATTATGTCTTCAAGAGAACCATTATGAAGTATCTTGTAGCTATAAATAGGTGAAAAGAAGAGTTTTCATGGATTTTTTTTCTTGGTATCAGCTGCTTAGAGAATAACACTTTTGTTCAATCACACTTCACACTAATTATCACACTAATATTATAACGGCGAAAGTTTGTGAGTGTGTGTGTGTTTGTATTTTTGTTACTTCTTCACTCTCAAATGGCTGGACGGATCTGGATGAATTGATTGAAAATTGTATGATGACCTTGAGATAATTTTCGATATACATGCGGGTGAAGCCGCTGGCAGAAGCTAGTTAAGTAATAAAATTGTGGTTAAACAAAAATATTTAAAATATAAATCTTGTGTGGTGAGTGGGACCCAGCACTAGCATTCAGGCATACAATAATAAGGAAGAACGAAAATTACCTTTGATGTTTGGCTATATATCGCTTTACATAATTATATTATATGGATGAATACCTATAATTTTCTTTTATTTTTTGGGTTTTTTCAGTTTGTGACCCATTTAATTTTGACTCCTGAAACACAGGTCCTGAATCGGAGGTTGGGGTTTCATTTTTCTATGTTATTCTTATAAAAAATAATGTATTTATTATTGACTAGCTTTTCTCTGCGGTTTTGCTCCCACATTACCTACGTTTTTACGCGATTTTTTCTCGTTATAAGAACCTTCCTCCGACTCCAACGATTTTTTTTTAAATAACCGGTTTGGCCCAGCAATCCTCAATTTTTGCGTTCAGCGATACATTTAGCCATATTTTTTTCTTTATATACAAACCATTGGGAAGTCAGGATGTATTTCCATTAGGTTAAGACATCGTGTGTGGGCAGGTAGTTGGGGAGAATCGTGAAAATGAATTCACACAAATTATTCGATACACTGGGTTTATACAAATAGTCACAACTCACAGTTACAATCTTGCTAACTAATATCACAGATCTAAAGCGATTCTAAGACGTCTTAACTCTAAGGTGGTCAGTACTCAACTGCCATATTCTGCTGTCCCCAACACGCAAGTGGTTAGAAAAAGCGCGCTAATGCGTAGTTGTTCTTGATTCGCCACCAGGGGCGTGCTTGTGATTTGTTTTGACGTCCTTACTATTGACTAAACCCAACACACACTGAATTATATTAAGGTTCTTAGTGCCTTTTCACACGCTCCGCGCTACATGGCTATACATTCGCCGCCGGACACCCGGCAACGGTTACCCGTCAACCGGGGCGTGTGAAAAGGCACTTAAGCAAGCGATTCACTTTGAAGTCAGTGTTAGCCAAGTATACACTCACGCTGGTACATGCTGAACATTAAAAAAAAACTTTATTCATACGTTCGCTATCTTCACTATCCTCACTATTACAAAACTACTTCGATGACATAAGCGAACATGCTACACTATATTAGAAAGACATCCAAGTATCTCGATCAGGAACACCATTTTTTACCAACATGGCAGGCTGCCAACGCTGTGATACTAGGTTTATGTCTTCGGGAGATCAATTTTGAGGCTTTCACGGTAAAATAGGTGTTGGATAAGATATTGAAGATGAGTTACGGGTAGAATTTTTGGTTGAGAATATTTTTGGTTTTATCGTTTTTATGTTATTATAAGGTTGCTAATAAACAAAATATTTATGTAGTTGACAAGATGAAAAATCACAAAATTTAGTATGGGAACAAATCGAGTTATAGAGTATAGAACTGATATATATCAAGTTATAGAACTGACCGATGGAAGGTTCAAAAACTACATCAAACGTATCCTTATTAAAAAAGCATATTATAAAATCAAGGACTACGTTGAAGATAAAAACATTTGGCCTTAGCTCCTTCTGCGCATGCAGCTTCCCTGGTAACTTGTAAACGGCACAAATATGTGGATGTCTCTAACTATTCTCAATCTCATTTTTCTTTCCTTCTTTTAATTCGACTTTTTACAATGGTTTTCAAACATCTTTATAGCCCTTTGCTAAGAATAGTTACAGCACTGATAACAAAATTTGTGCCACATGTTAAATTTAGTCTTGTCATACTTATTTTTATTTACCTTTGTATAGATTCTTTTACCGATTGTTTTGTGAATGTGTGAACATTGTAGGCCTTCTAGATGCTAGTTAACATTTGTTAACTTTTTTATAAAATATATAATCCTTTTATTTTATTTTTTTAGTTTCTTACGACTTATTGTCATAAGTCGGGCCTACGTTGTCCCCCCATGTCTAAGTACTAATGCTGTAACATGGAAATATTGTAAAACCAAACCATTTTCAAAAAGACGACCAACCCGAACCGTGCACCTTTTGTCGACGTTTTACAAGTGCCCATGTGGGCCTATGTGAAATAAAAAAAAAAAAAAAAATTGAATCTAAATTTGTGAAAAATTTAATGTTTTTTTCATTGTAGGCTATACTTTTTTAATCTTTGTGGGATAATCAATCGAATATGTAGGTCTGACAAACATTAAATCGCTATTTCTTTCAAGCGTAATTTTCAAAGTTCTTTATTCATTTTCGGAACATGATGACTGAAGTTAAATGAATAAAATATGTTAAATAATATTTTGGTCTGGATTCTGCTAAAATAGGCAGCAACTAAAAACAGTTCGAATAGCAGAATTTTCAGAAACACCTAAAGAGCAATTACTGAGATCAAAATTGAAGTGTACCAAGTCAATTAATGAATCATCTTATAAACAATAATAGAATTGGAAATTACAAAATTGATACCAGGAATCCAACAATACTCGTGAAGGTAGAACTTCTATAACTTCATGTTGACTGAATATGATTAAAAGGAGGAGGAATAAAATAGCATTCCTAGAATTATAGGTGTGACAATTTGTACTGATAAATAGACTAATTTGTCTGTATGATGAATATAATTATGTGGAGCACGGGGCTAAATAATAACAGCCAAACGGGTCGATTTCCAAGGTTAAGCAACTATTGCCGAGGTCGGTCCGTGAATGGGTGACTGACCTTTTTGATATAGCGACTTTCCTCCATGCCTCGGCAAGCCCGTTAAGCCATTGGTCCCGGCTGTCATTTGAAGATCTTTGACAGTTGTTACGAGTAGCCAGAAGCCTGAGTTCTGACACCAGTCTTGCTAAGGGGTATCGTGTTACCCAGTTACTGGCTTTTGGAGGTCAGATACTCAGCTGAATCTGGTTAGACTGGAAGAACACCCCAACATAGTTGAGAAAACACTAGGCATATTGATTGATGACTTTAATTATGACTGTATTCCTGCGGCTGTGAATCGAAACGATGTATTAGGGAATGAATTACATTTTGAGAGACACGTCATAGTGCATACTGTGTCTTTTACAAGATATCACACACTTTGCTTGTTTCAAATCCAGGCATAAATATGAAAGGATTTTCGTAATCATACGTAGATACTTTCTAAGTTTATCTTGGACATTACTGACAACGGTGAAAGAAATAATCGTGATGAAATATGGAATATAAATTTGAAATCGCCAACCCAAGCAGCAAGCTTGGTGATCAATGCTCATGCCTTCTCTGTATGAGAAGAGGCCTTTGTCCTCAGTGGGACAGTTACAGGCTAGTTTTATTTGAGACTAAATTATGATATAATTGTAGATAGGCCAGCGGAGCAAATGATTAAAAAAGATACAAATATTCAAGACTAGAAATAGGAAAGAACACAACGGAAGGGAAACATATGTTCACGGTTATATAGTTGAGGATGAGCCAGTTTTGACATATAAGTTAGTTACTTAATTTTTTTAAGAATGGTGCAATTTTAATTACATTAACACGTTGAATGCCATGGGGACAACATATGAGCCTCACTTGTGTAGTAGAAAAGGCCAGGCTGAAAATGCATGATTTTAATTAACATAGAAATATGAAAGAGTGTGTTGATGTTTTTGAGGGGCGTCTGAATGTGGCAATTTGTGACTACATTTAGCTTAGATCTTATCTGTAAAACATTTTTATGTGTAAATAAATAAATAGGTAATGGATTTTTTTCCAGTACCTACTAAGTTAATTTTGTACTTTTTTATTTTCCAAAAATAAACGAAATTTATCAGCATTGTGAAAATGTAAGAAATCTAATGTTTTTATTCATTCCGAGCATGGTATTATCAGTACACAGGTAAAATGCTGTTTGCACCTATAAATCGATAGGATCCTTTGACTGCCAATTCCCGAGCAAAAATAATTCTCATCGTAAAATATCACAGTATACACGGGCGTTGACAACAAGATCCAAGCGGATCTTATACAGGGCTGCCACGGTTTAAGAAAAATATTACTTCCTGCTTTTTACAATAGTATTATAAACTAGCTTTTGCCAGTGGCTTCACCCGCGTTAAAAGTGTGTTATCATTCCAAGGGAACATCATACCGGGTTAATAAGTAGCCTATTTGCTATTCCAGACTGTAATCTATCTCTGTGCCCATTCAGGTCCGCTCAGGCGTTCTGGCGTGTTTTGAAAATATACCTCCAAACTTTCGCATCTAAATTAATAAAAATCAAAAGTTAATATTGATGTCGAACACATTTAATTAGTCCAGTTATGCAAGGATAGAGGAATATTTTATCAAAAAACGTCGCAGAATAATGTGGATCCTTGAACACTTTTGCCCGTCAGCCATCACCATAGGCTTTTTCGTATCTGTATTTTGATTTTTCCGGTAGTAGATTATTAATCATGTTTAAAGTCTGTTTTGATAAACTCTAGAGTAGAATCACTGTCACTTGACATTTTTTGTCAACACGAATTGCAACAGAATTCACAAAAAAACACAGCACCAAACACCGTCTTTTGTTTCACTTTCTTTGATATCGCATCTTTTTCTTTATTTTTTGAAGTACTGCATAAAGTGACCAGTTCGATTTTCGAACCAAACTCTTTAAAATGCCATATGGGCGTTTTTTTATTTAGACTTTTCCACGAGTTTCCTCACGAATCTGACGTTTTAAATTCAAATAACTTTACTCCCTTGGGAGGTTCATACAATTTTACCTCCCTTATGAATTAATGTTTTACTTTACGTTGAGATTGCATGATATGTAATTGGACATTTTCGAGCAGGTGTTGTGAAAGAGAATTAACACTCATTGAGTAGCGAGACGATCTATGCTTATGTAATGATTGCATGGGAAAATACCTAAGCATCTAGAGAGTAATATTCTTTTCTCAAAAATGGTATGTAATATTGCCATAACATCTCTAAAAAGTCTCCAGAAAGTGAATTCTACCGGAGACTTATTCACAACTGTCGAGTAAGTAAGTATGTAATTTACTTACTGGACAGTAGTAGGGATAGGTCCGATATATCAAAACGTAACTTATATCATATCATATCGATATCAATATCAAAATAACCGATATTACAAAAACTATATCTAATATAACTGTACTACTAATACCGATATCTGAAAACCGAACCAAACCATTTACTTTTCAAAATCAATGACGAACAACGAACAAAAATAATTATGCCCGCGTTAGGCCTTTTTATTCGCGCGATTTTTCACTCATTCTGCGGCCTATGGAATTGTATGAAGCTGCACGCATTGCGGTAAAAAACTACATAAATCCGCGCAAATAAAATCGCAGTGCCTGCTAAGCCTTAAAGTGTTCATTTGTTTTAATTTCAATAAACAGCTTTCTATTAGCAAGCCAGTTCGAAGTTTAAATAAAACCTTTGATAAGTTACCTCCTTGGTTGCCATGTTTCGGTTAAAAAGATCGTTCCATTTTTAAATTACACGACAGATATGAGTTTACTATGTACTTTATTTGGCCGCTACACACGGCAGATATGGATTTTCATACAACTTTTGCCGGCCGCTGCTCTCATGTATTTGGTCTGTACTGCAATTTCGATTTTTCTCGAAGAAGGTTGTCAAAATAATTCTCAAATTTCCAAGCATGTTTGAGAAAATATAAATAAATGCCCCCGGTAAATCGATAAATTAGTAATTGCCCTAATATGAATGTAACCTAAAATATTAATTAAACGAATTTGTTGTTAAACTTTGTTTCATTTTTGAGAAAAGCATTATACAAGCCTCAACCAGTAAGAAAGACATCCTGGCCTCGTATATAACCGGACCTCACCTGCGGTTCGGTCCGGTTAACTCATACTTGGCCAGGAAGTCTTACTTACTGGATTCTGCAGTAATGTACTATTTCACACCACCTGCTCGAAAATGTCAAATTATATGTCAAGCAACCTTAATCTAAAGTGAGTCATTAGTGGCCGGGGGCACAGCCGGTCAATAATGTTGTACTGGATTTCATTATGACCCGCTGGTCAATAATGTGATTTGAATTTGGAATCTCACAAGCTCAGCTAAATTGGCAGTATAATACTAACAAACACCCTTTGGTGCCAGAAAGGGGAAAGCTATTCTCGATACCCTTACCCGATATTCTCGATTTCCTACAAAATCATAACGACTGCTTCTTCATATCGTTGCCATGTTTTCGAAGACATAATATTGTAAGAATAATTAGATAACTACGAACCATTTTTAAAAGGAATGGAATTACATTAAAACTGGCATTAATAATAACAAATACCGTACCGCACCGTAATACCGTAATAGTAATTGGCTGTAACATTAGTTAATTTATTTTAAGTAAACTGCGCAAAGATTGCTGTGGATTTTGTGATTAAATAAATAAATAATAAAACCTTTCTGTACTACAGTCGATTTATCACATTTTATCAAGTTCTAAATATGTTATTCTTACTGTTTGTTTATTTAATAAATACTTTGTTTTTCGTACTATGGCTATAATTTTCTCACAGTAGGTGTAAAAAGTAGAGTATCCTCCTCTGGGCTAAAGGTGTCTTTGCCTTGGGCTAGCTTGAATCCCTCGCTGCATTCAGGATTCTTGTATTAACTCCCTCGCTTTGCTCGTGAGTTAAATCCCGAATCCTTCATTGCGCTCGAGATTCAATATGACGCCCGTGACATAAGACACAACTTTAGACCCTCGGTGCATAATCTACTATTAAAAAAGCATCACCACAGCGATTGGAAAAAGTCAAATGTATGGAAATGTCAAACACTATCGAAATTTCACGTGATCAAAACCATACATTTTTGCATTTTGACTATGGCTATGATAGAATAACACTTTGTCTAGAGGCCCTGAGCCTTGCAGTAAGGCACACTGCTGAACGGATTTTGATGAAACTTTACAGAAATATAGCTTATACATCAGAATACTACTAATACTAATATTATAAAAGTCAAAGTTTGTAAGGGAGGATAGATGGATGGAGGGATGTTTGTTACTCTTTCACGCAAAAACTACTGAACGGATTTTGATGAAACTCTACAGAAATATAGCTTATAGAACACATCTTAATAATATTATAATATTGATATTGAGGAGTCGTATTAATAACACGCAGGCGGAGACGCGGGCAGAAACTAGTAGCTATATATGAATAGCTCACGCCGTGGTCGCCGTGATTACGCCCCTAATCAACAAGGTTGGGGGCTCACTGTCCTGTGCGTTAGATAAGCATCATCATGTCTTGAATGGTTTATTGCACTCATTTTGGATGTTTAGTTATGATTTGAAACTTCAGATGATACATTTTCTTCGAAAAAAATATTTTTAAATTATTATTTTGTGAACCTCTTTTCTACTGCAGAAAATCCAATATATAAGTTCCAACGATCGTATTAAACAGGTTAAGTGTTCAGGTCATTAGGTACCCATCAATCGAGAAATGAATGAAAGTATGCGTGAAATTTTCTCGCTTGAGTAATCTCTCGTAACCGAACTCGGCCGCTTTTAAAACTGGCGTTCCATGCTTGGTAAAACAGGAGTATCCGCACAAAAAATCAGAAAGGGCTTATGTTATTGAGTTTTAAATAATAGCAGATGATCGACCTGATAGGTGAAAATAACCCGACCAAAATGTCGCCACATGGATAGCTCTGTTGTTGGTCTCGTTCAAGTCTTAGAAAATCCAAATTGGTTAAGCTAGACGCATTTATTCAGCAAAGACAGAACAATCATAAGTAACATAAGAGAAAAGTACTTAATTCAAAAATCTACAAAACAAACTAATTCACTAAACGGTGACCTATTGACATCTTCTGCAATATAAAATTCATCGATGTGGCGTTGCTATCCCATTTATTAAGCTTCAATATATCATGTCACTGTATTTCCACCACCATTATATCCTTTACTTCTCCGGGCAGACTCATTCACAAAGAGCTCTACTACCTACTAATTAAGAATTTCCTTCACATAACCGACATCCCAATCAAGGCAAAGTCTAGGCAATGTTGCCTCAAGATAATCCGTTGATAAAATCCGGAATCCGGAATCTTACCTAAGGTGAAGAATTTCAGAGTCATCAACATTAAGAAACCTTAGTCTTAACGATGAAAAATCCTAGTTTTATCTAAACCCGATTCTGATACGAAGATAGCAACCCTAATTTCACCTCCAGGTAAATCCGTTGGTAAACACAGTCTTCGTTGGACGTACGCCTCCCGCGATAAAAACGGGGTGTTCTATAAATTATTCATAAAAAATCTTGACTTCCTTCGTGCCTTGGAGCTGCCAAGAATATAATATATGACAATGTTAGTTGTATAGTAGCGTTGTGTACTTGCGAGTCTTTGATCTGGAAGATGGAGAGGTCAATTAGCGAGAGTTGTAAACGTAGACTGTTGCGTTTTAGTGTTATGTTCACATCATCACGTCATTACATCATCAGCCTTTTAAAGTTCCCACTGCTGGGACACAGGCCTCCTCTCATAGAGGGAGTGGGCTATAATCCACCACGCGGGCCCAGTGCGGATTGGTAGATGTCACATGTCTTTGAATTTTTGGTTCTAGGACATGCCGGTTTCCTCACGATGTTTTCCTTCACCGAGCAGGCGCTTTACTTTGTGTAATTTATTTCATCACCACTGCTCTCAAAACGGTGTTATGTTCATTGAAAAGAAAATTAAGTGCCGGCTTTTTAAGACAGTTTCTATGATGTTTTGGGATTTGCTCAGAATAAAAAGCAGTACGATAAACATCTTTTTGTTTTTGTTGGTCAGTATTTTAGATTCCGGTCGCAGAATTTGTTAGAAGTATTTTATAAAATAAACTACTATACAACATATTATTATAACGGCCGACAGTTGCGTCACCACGCGGCAACTCTTTTTCATACAAAAACATTGAGTTTTGTTAGGAATTGTGTTATAGCGGTTTGAGAAACCTCTTCATCCTTGTGTCTATTATGAAAAGTGGACTGTATTTGAAGGGTTCTGGCAATAGTGCGTTGAAAATAAGCGGGAAAATATTCACGGATCAATTCGGGCGATCTAGTATGGAAATGAGGGAAGTAGTACGCTTTACCTTGTAGTGGTCGATGCCAGCCCACGTGTGGCAGCGAGCTGGTGTTCTTCTACTCCAAACTGGCGACCTTCAGGATCCACACACTTCACACAATTGTTTTATATCCGCGAGGCGGGTGAATAGACACGGTTCACAAGGTTCTCAGCAATCTAACTAATTATATGCATCAGTCTCCAGCCTTGTGGCTTGGAAAGCTGGCGGTTGAGATACGAGGCCCGTTCACGTTGAAGTTTCGGTTCGTTCTGGCGACCTGTCATTAAGGCGTACATAAAGGGAAAAGGAATGAGGAAGGAACGAGATAATTAGGATATCGATCGCCCGCAAAATCTCAAATGCGTTTGTCTATGTGTTTTCGGTCGTTGATTTATGACATTTACAAGAGATGGCGCTACCAAATTGTGTTCATAGAAATGAAAGCTGTGGTGCAGTTTTATAATTTATAAGAAAACGCGTCGTCGCGTCATTGTGTCATTGCCGCTACACACTTGTCTTCGATAACTTTAAGATTAGTAGTAAAATCAAACTAGAAATATATTATTATAAAATAACCCAAAATATGCAGAATCAATGACCTATCTCCATAACCTGACGTATCAAAACTATTATAGATCGACTGTAAAAAAAGGGGCAGATGTATACAAGTCATATACCACACCCAAAACCCCCTTATGCCCCTTACGCACATTCAAAATAACCCTAATCTAAGAGCTTATGGTCACCCCCCTGATTTCGTTAAAATAACGTTACAAAGAAAAAATATTACCTAAAAAGTTTGTGATAGGAAAATTAAAGGAAAAATATCACCCAGATACGAAAGGGATCATGGCGAAGCCCATATAAGTAACTCTGTCTGTCTGTCTTTTACCGTTTCACGCTTAAACCGCTGAATTAATTAAATTAAATTTGGTATGGAGATAGTTAGAGATCCTGGAACGGACTTAGGATAGTTTTTATCCGGAGACTCATCCTTAGGGAGCGGCAAAGGGGGTAGAATTGAATCAATTGGTGAACCAATAATTTATTAAGTGAGGCGGCCTATGCTTACAATATTATTTATGATTATATCAGCCAAAAGATGTCCTCTGCTGGACATAGGCCTACCCCAAGCGTCACCTCATTGACCGGTCCTGTGCGCCCGCATCCAGCGGATCCCCGCAAGCTTCACAAGGTCATCGGTCCACCTGGTGGGAGTTCTGCCAACGCAACGTGTTCCAGTTCGCAGTCGCCTCTCCAGAACTAACAATATTATTGCGCGATATAAAAAAATGGGTTGTAAAAGTACTAATGCTATGCAGACGAAGTCGCGAGCAGAAGCTAGTATAAGTATACATTATATAAGTATACCTACATATTGGCAATAACGATGAGTGAAGTCAGATGGAAACGGTCACGGAAGAGGGTTCACATGTGAGGTTTCTTAGATTGACGTGTTATGAGGGACAGGATGGATGGAGGTTAATAATGAGTAGTACGTCTTTTGTGCTGGCTGTAAAATATACCTTCTTGTTCAATAGAATAAGCTGTGTAGATAGAAAAGTTAAATTTGAGAGAAAGAATTCTTTTGAAGCAGCATTGACACACAAAAAAGCCGGATATCTAATAATAGTATAACATTTTCACTTCATACAAAACAAAAATATCTCGCAGGGCTCTGAAGGGTAGATAGATCAGAGGTATAAATACACCAAGATTAAAATGCACTTCATTTCTCTCTTCAAATCTTTATTCATAAGATATATAGATACATGGTGTACATTAAAGTATATAATATATTAATAATATAACTTAGCATCACGCCTGTTAGCATCGAAATGCTAGGCAGAGCTGCACTTATAGAATACCCACATTTCATAAGTAAATAGATAAATATATTAAAAAATATTTTTACAAAAAAATACTACCGACTTCCAACTACAAACACTACAAAGTAAAAAACAACTTGCTTTTTCGAAGTCGGTGTCTTATTTTTTTTCGTGTTGGACATCGACATGACATTTATTTATTCAATTAAAGTTCACCACTGGGACACAGGGACTGTATTAACACTTAACAAAAACTTTGCTCTAGTTTGTTCGTGAAATTAATTATGAACCCTTCTTATACTGTAGAAGACAAAATAATAGCAGGTTCCTATATTAATTTAACCTTCATGAATGTGCAACATAGTGGTACGTAAAACGGACTGAATGCCTGAAATGGATCACCATTTTTGCTAAACGTAATACAGTTTTGATTATGCTAACACTTAAACACTATGCTCACAATTATGCTAAAATAATTTGAATAAAAAAGATTGTGTGGGTATGTAAGTAGGTATATATGAAACAGCTTGTAACAGTTTCTAGTTTTCGCCGTTTCTGAATTAAGTATTTAGAGTTAAAAACGTGACGAACTTGAATGCCAAATTTTGACAGGTTTTCAGGTAAAGAGTTTGACAATTACTCAACTTCAAAATATTCTTAATTCAGAAATCGAGGGTTAGCACATCAGTGCTTATTATGGGTTAGTATTATAATACAACAGTGCTTAATTTTAATCAAAATCAAGCAATGGGTAAGTTATCCGGCTATTCTGATTTACCGCCAATAAAGGAATTCAATAAAGGCTTTTCTCTCCGTTCAGCCTATGGAACCCCAAAAAAACCACGCGCATGGGTATTTATTAGGGTACACTGGCTTATGAAGTACGATAGCCGATTGACGGACCTACCCAAGTGATTGCAACATGTGTACGGTGTTATGAGCTACCCCTATAACAGTACGGTATTGGGGTGTTCCCCTAACAAACAGCATTTAATGTTACGGTAGGGACATTGGAAAATAAAATTGAATTGATTTACATATTTTTTTGCTGACTGAAAATTAATATAATTAAAAAAAAAAAACTCTCACCACCAGCTAACTTCTTGAAACTCCAGGAACACCTGCCACCTGGCCGTGAACTGCAGTGGCCTGTATGGAAAGCACTCAATCGATTGCGTACCCAGGTAGGCGGCTGCAAAGACAATTTGGCGAAATAAGGTTTTTATAGACTCGTCTGACACACAATGTGAGTGCGGTGCCCCTGTGCAGAATATGACACACATTTTGCAGTGCCCCAAATGCCCCCACACTTGCACTTTTGAGGACATAACGAACGCCACTGACGCTAATATTGGAGTGGCTTCCTACTGATCTCGAACAAAATATCTAAAGGGTTTTCCATCGTCTCGAGAAGAAGAAGAAAATAATGTCACACCTATGTTTCAAGAAGAGTTGGGAGAGGAGTATTTCATCAGCTTTGTAATGTTCCCACTGCTGGGCCACAGGCCTCCTTTCTGTGGGTATTTATAGTAGGTACACCTATTTTTGCCAGTTGCGTTTAAGTCCCAAGTAATCAGGGGCGATCCGGTTGCCATCTGATGGGCACGAATCTAGACACCACTTCTGAGAAATTCCACATGAAAAATAATATTATCCAATAAAACTTTACTCAACCCAAGGTTTGAATCCAGGACCAGAAGACACTCAAGAGTAGCGTTTGGGACAACTAAAACAACTGACAATATTAATTTAGAGTATTTTATAAATTCTTGCATTGTGTGGGTCAAATCTTGTAACTGTATTTCATAACAGTTATCTCCATCCGATTGAGCTGACATATTTAACAATCATTTGGTTTAGATGACAATGTATGACCTTGGTTGACTGGTAGAGAAGGCCCATGGCATTGAGGGGCTGAGGTCGAACAGTTGACAATCAACATCTGAGGTTCTAAGCCACGCCCACCGACATCGACAGCTTAGGGGATAACTTTAAATTGGAGCGAAAAGTATTTGAGAATTAAATACACAAGGCCGACCACAGAGGTCCACATCATAAACGGACTCTTCTGATGGTTATTACAAAAATATTACCGCGCAAGTTCTTATTTATTTCAAACTGGCGGCTAGCATCTGACATCAGATCGTTCACTGTTATTTTGCCTATGAATGCAACCTTATTGCTACGAAAATAAAGATCACTAAAATAGGTAATCTGGCTAGTGTCATACGAGTCTTTGTCGTGCAAATTGAATAAATATTATAATTCTGTCTGCTTCTATGCGACTGCCACATATAAGTACACAGTAAGTGAATTTTTTTTTATAAAGGTCTTATAGCCAGATAATTTTATTTATGTTATTTTTCAACACACTTGCTCATAAAGTGGCTCTAATGTCACCGCAATTATGCACGTAATGACACCTGTAATCAAACTGTGACTTTTTTATTGCTATTATTCACAAGTGAGTTATAGAGTTTTTTTTTATTGGTTGCTTTGTTCTTAAAAAAGTTTCGATACAAAAAAGATCGTGCTCAATAGTACAAATAAATTAATGTACCTATTGTTTGCTCATTTCATGCAACTTCGTATTTAAATAGATAATTTCAACTTGTACGTATTTAATAAATAAAACTTTCACTCAAATATAACTTTTGTTTTTCTCTGTAATAAAGAAAACTTGAAATTCCCCATTTTGTACGTGGCTATACCGCTAACCACGAAAAGCCATAAAAAAGAAACGTCATTATTTTAGTCTATGGCCGATCGCCATTGTTAGTTGCGTGCGCATAGGAAAACTGAGTAATTTGTCCCGCCATTGCGAAAACTTTTTCTCAACTCGTTTTCACTGTTGAAAATGATTTTAGTATTATTTTCTTCACAAGTGTGTTCAACAACGTCGTATGATACACGTGTGTATTGATGGTTACCGTCCTCGGCTCACTTAAGACCTGACCTCAATGGCGCCTCAGCGGTAATCACCAACATTACACACTTGTACCATAATGTACTATTAATGAGTTCTACTATACTGAAATGGACTGTTTAATGTTAACTGTGTAATGGAAACTTTAAATTTGAATTGAGATTTGGTGCTTTCATTTATCAATTTAATCATTATTTACAATAGGAAAGTCCCATCAAATTGTAGAACACTTAAATTTGCAAATATCCAGAACTTACTAGGTTCGGCATTATCTTTTTAGGCATATTTAAAATATGCAATAGAATTTAGGACACTATTAATATCATTTGTACAATTCGTAGGTTCATATTCCTTGTTTAGTATATTCTCTTGAAATACTAAGATGTCACTTAGTTACTAATACAACATGATTTTCCATAGCATACTTCAAATCATAATATATTTTTGCGCTATCCTAGAATATAATAGTTTCAAGGCACTTACTGGGTTTTGATATACACCAGCCCTATGGGGTGAGGAAGTTTTTGATATAACATTAGTTCTATCTTAAAGAGGTTTAATTACTTTTTAGTTATGGACTAGTTAGTAAACTAAACGACATGAGTCGTTTATAATACAACAAAAATGTATTGTAGATGCTAGTGAAAGCGGTAGTGCCAGAGAATAAAAAAAATATAGAGTTTGACAATATTCCTTGTGATTTCGTTAATTCCAATTAAATTTAGGACACTATTAATATCATTTGTACAATTCGTAGGTACATATTCCTTGTTTAGTATTCTCTTGAAATATTAAGATGTCATTTGGAATGTGTTAGAATTTGAAGTATGTGTGACGTCATTATATCGTTAATTTTAATTTTCAATGGTTTGCTACATAATACATACCTGTCATATTTATTAAGCACCTACCGACAAATGTCTAAGTACCTACCTTAATTATTATTGTGGTGTCAACTACCTTCAAATGTAAAAGAGTACCCACCTAAGTAAATATTGTTGTGTGTACAGGAAATAACTCTAAACTTATATTTAAGCCACGTTGATAATATACCTATAAATGATTACGTAATTTGTAATGACCATTGTGATGTATCCTGGATTTTATAATGCTATATTGGTATTATAAGTCCTTTGAAACAATTAATACAATACTGTCTGTTAGTATCAATATTCTTTCGAATATTGATTAAGAATTACTATATAGGCGATATTAAATTCCTTAATTGTCTTGATACGTTTTAAAACATATTCACTTCATAGTAATTGATTATTGTTCACCTAATTTTGAGATTATTGGAAGCAATATAGAAAATGGCGGGATACCGCGCCATTTTCTCATATTGGACGTATTGAGACACAGATAGACCCGATATTATAAAATATTGTGTAATTGATAAGCGGACTTACTTTTTGGTGAACTACAAGCCAGTACAGGCCAGATATTGTTATTTAGAAGTATACTACCTTATAATACTTGGTGTAAGATCTACTACACAAGACTAACGTAAGTTATTTGATATTATAACTTTAATATTTCTAATGGTTGTGTTGAAGCTGTATCTATATCGTATTATGGCCTTTTTTGCTAATATGTTATATTGATTTAAGGGCTACTCTATGTCCTTTGCCTTATCCTTGTTATTTTGAATCTATAATATTGTAAATACTTTGTGTATGTAAAAGATATCGACAAATACTACGAAAGAGCTTTCGTGGGGTTTGTTGCCTTCTTCCCCACGAGAACTAGTCTAGCGACCGGGCAGTAAGCTCAATGAGCCTTCTAAATATGAATTAATTTACAAGCCTTACTTAAATAAATACCTAGTCTTGTCTTTCTGTGCTTTTATTCATAAAACCCTTTCCTTACACACCACATACATTAGAACTCTGATACACAGTAAATAACCAATAACCATTCAAAGCTTGCTATCTTGGTAGATACCAATACTTTTATATAGAAATTCGTTCATGATTCTAACAAATGCAACATGACTTTCCATAGCCTACATAATATATTTTTCAAATCTAATATATCTCTATCTAATCTAATAAATATCTATCTATCTAATAAATCTAATTCAAAACATAATATATTTTTGTTCGAATCCTATGGCCTATTCAGACGATACGGCAAACATCGTTTAAGGAAGGGACTGGCTTGAAACCCGCTCCCATGCAGAATCCGCGTTGCTAATGGTTTCTGACTGGCTTTCAAACAATTTTGCTTACCCTGAACATGGCAAAAACTAAGTTTATCACATTTGCTCCACGTATAGCTTCTCAACCGGCGTCACCCTTCGCTTTGTCCTCCCACAATTGCCTACCCTCTATGAATAGTAACTGCTGTTGCAAATCTATCTCGCGAACAAATAGTATAAAATTCTTAGGCGTAACAATTGATAGTACCATGTCTTGTAACGATCACATTGGGTCATTGGTTGCAAGAGTTAGAAAATTAATAGTTGTGTTTAAAAAACTAAGATGCGGATCAGCGGATCTTCCTACGCTTAAAACAGTCTACTATGCTCTAGCACACTCCATATTAAATTATTGTATAACCGTATGGTTTAGTTCTGGTAAGTGCTTAAGCGGCTGAATGCCCAAAATAGGCATTCTTTTAAAAATATTTTTGCCCAATCTATTGAAGATGTGGCAGCGGAAAAAATATATGTTAATCTTGATCATATTTCCGAAAACTTTGTTGTGGCCGAAACACGTTTACGCACAAAAACCTCGAAACAATTAAATGGCAAAGTAACCTCTTACCGTGATTTTCAAAACGTTTTTCCGGTAATACTGACCAGCGTACATTTGTATAATTAGTTTTAATAACGAATCATAACAGGAAGCAAAACATCACTGTCTTATAATTTGAAATTTCATTCATTATTTTTAAGTAATTCATATTATTATATTTTATAAAAAAATCCATACAAATTCCATCGTACTTCTCTTTTCACCCAGTGCAATTCGACAGTGACCGCTTTTTGGCGTTGCTTGGAGGACGTATGTCGCTTTGTTCCGCAAAATGCAAAAAAATATTATATCTCGTCAATTCAATCTGTCAAAACAATATCAGGTATAATGCAGCCAGACCATGTAGCCTGGTGGCTTTAATTTGAACTAACGAAATCACAAGGAATATTTTCAGACTCTGCATTATTTTTATTCTCTGGCACTAACGCTGTCACTAGCATTTACATTTTTGTTGTATTATAAAATAATCATGTTGTTTAGTTTACTTACTAAGTCCATAACTAAAAAGTATTTAAACCTCTTTAGAAATAGAACTAATGTTAACTCAAAAACGGCACCACGTGACCTCCTCACCCCAGAGGCTGGTGTATATCAAAACCCAGTAGCAGCTTTGAAACTATTATATTCCAGAATAGCGCAACAATATATTATGATTTAAAGTAGGCTATGGAAAGTCATGTTGTACTAGTAACTAAATGACATCTTAATATTTTAAGAGAATACTAAACAACTGAACCTATGAATTGTACAAATGATATTAATAGTGTCCTAAATTCTATTACATATTTTAAATATGCCTAAAAAAGACAATGCCGAACCTAGTAAGTTCAGGATATTTCTAAATTTAAGGTGTTTTACAATTTGATGGGACTTTCCTGTTGTAAATAATGATTAAATTGAATAATAAAAGCACGAAATCTCAATTCAAAATTAAAGTTTCCATTACACAGTGTGGTATTCTGCTAAACAGAACCACATATTTTTAAGTCTATTTACAATTCTTAACACTATACAAACCATACCTTCATATCTGTTGATATTGTATCAACTTTTGTAATTCAATTTTATATTTTCTTTCTGTTGTTATCATCTGAAAAGCATACTTTTAGTTATCTCTGATTGTTTTAATATCTACAACTTAAATTATATTGCTAATTTGTGACATTTTCATCTGACATGACATCTGTCTGTCTATTTTATTTTTCTTAAACCATAGACCGTAACATAGGTACCATGGACTTTAAGCTTGGTGTAAATTATTATAAGGGTAGCGTAGACTGACCACTTTGTGAACCGTTTTTATTCGTTCTGTTTTTTATTTCTTAATTTAAATTTAAATTTAAAATGTAGACGGTATGACACAGAACGATGAAAAACTGACGACATTTTTTAGTTTTGAATCTGGAGCGAACGCTGAAAGTCGGTTTTCCTACTTAGGATTACGAAGTGGACTTGATATGAAAAACTCTCTAAATCTTGAAATCCAGCTTGTGTAAGAGTAATAAAAATCTGAAGTGCACTAAAATATATATTGTGAGTCTGATTTACCTACGTATCTGACTATTAGCCGATTCACTCCTGGCTGCCTGCCTTCTTGCCTACTGTATGCCTACGTAACTGCATACCAAACCGTGTGCCTGATAGACCGTCGTGGTGTCAGCTCCCTTGTCTCTCTCGAGCTTACCACGACTTTTGAAGAGTTCCAGTCTGACCAGCTTCTACCTGCCCGATTGCGTGCTTGTCCGTCGTGGTGGCCGCTCACCCGCCTACCTCAGGCATACCTCGGCTTAGATTTTTAGCATCCCACTTCGTGTGAAGCCGGACCATAGTTTTATTATCTATATCCTTTTTCTTAATTTTTATTTATATTATCTTTTACATTTATTAACGTAGCTACCGTTAGCTCTCCGGAGCTTACGTTACCGTAACGTTACAACAGTCAACATTACACAGTCCATTTCAGTATAGTAGGTAGAACACATTAAAATAATATTAATAAAATTATCTGGCTATAAAACCATTATAAATAAAATGTCACGTACTGTGTTCTTATATGTGGCAGTCGCATAGAAGCAGACATAATTATAATATTTATTCAATTTGCACGGCAAAGACTCGTATGACACTAGCCAGATTACCTATTTTAGTGATCTTTATTTTCGTAGCAATAAGGTTGCATTCATAGGCAAAATGACATTGAACGATCTGATGTCAGATGCTAGCCGCCTGTTTAAAATAAGAACTTGCCCGGTAATATTTTTGTAAAAACCATCGGTAGAGTCCGTTTATGATGGCCTCTGTGGTCGGCCTTGTGTATTTAATTTTCAAATACTTTTCGCTCCAATTTAAGTTTGCCCCTAAGCTATCGATGACAGTGGGCGTGGCTTAGACCCTCAGATGTCGATTGTTAACTGCTCGTCCTCAACCCCTTAATGCTTCGTTTAGAAAGAGCGCAGCGTGCGGTCCAAAAAGTCATATCACACAATCCGGTCCGTTTTCCAACCGATGAGCTGTATGCTATGTTGCAAATACCTAGTAAGTAGTAAGACACAGTTTTCCTCTGAACTCGATCTTACGAAAACATACAGAGCTTAGTTTTGACCAGTGTCTCAGCAGCCACAGTAGGCAGAAACGTAGACCTGCTACAGTCTGCCCTGTAGCACCAGCTAGTATTGTAATTGTTAGACGACATAACTACTTTATAAGCCCAATTTTATATCATAAAATAAATGGGCTTTTGAACATCTAACCACTTACTTCACGTGAGTGTAAATCAATTACACATAAATGGCTCAGTTCCCTGACTTATGAAGAGCTTGAACATCTTGTAAAAATAAAAATAAAATACCTTTCATTCTCACTGCCTTCCATATCACAAAAACAGACAAACACAAATATACCTACACATACTCACACATTCACTCACGCACATACACAGTACATTTACACTCACGCTCATGTTCACACACTCATATGCAATAGTGATATAATTAGTGCTTAAGAGCGCGGCGAAGCATGAATTGTCCATACAAACGTAATACCAAAATTATTTGTAATTTTAGCATATCTCCACCATATTATGATGATATTCGGATTGAGACAGTATTTATCTAGGTTCCTACGTCTTCTTTTTTTCTAAATTCTTACCTAAAATGAAGTTTTAGCGAATTCCATTTTGTATATTTTTACAGTGTAAATGACATGTTTTCTTTTTGATATTTCTGTATTATAAAAAGCAATATCTATAATAATGTCGTAGTAGGAACATAGCTCATATTAAGTTTTCATTCATAATTTTTGGTATTACGGAACACATCAAATTAATCACACATTTTCAATAGCTAGTATTGCTGTCGCGTCAAGCAAATGTCAATGTGTGCGTGGTCGCACTGCTCACGGTTGTGTTTGTGTATCGTTTGTACGGGGTTTGTTCGGGGCACTTCGGGTGTGATTCGGGTGTGTTTCACTGCTTGTTGTACTACTGTTCTGTCGATTGTAAGTTGTCAGTATTAGAATATTACTTTACTATGTTTTACGTGCGTGTTTATTTATTTTCTAAATTGTACTTATTTTAATATTTCTGACACTATTGACTTATGCTATGATCTTGGATTTAGATTTGCCTTGTGATTTGAACTTTGGTATTGAGTAATCTACTTTCTTACGAACTTTGCGTTGTTTACGGACTTTGTTATTATTTACTATAATATGGTTCGGTTGCCGACATGGTCTCCGAACGTTGGGATGTTTCTCACAAGAAGTACCTATTTCCCAATGACATAATACAATAAGTTAAATTAATACGTACCTTAGTATATCTATACTAATATTATAAAGCTGAAGAGTTTGTTTGTTTGAACGCGCTAATCTCAGGAACTACTGGTTGGAATTGAAAAATTATTTTTGTATCCATTTATTGAGGAAGGCTTTAAGCTAAAGAGACATCACGCTACGACCAGTAGGAGCGGAGCATAAATGTTGTCTTTTGCAAAAACGGGCAAAATATTCCTTTTTGAGAGCTTCCGTTGCGTGCGTTGCGTACAATCATGTATGTAGTGTAGAGTAGGTAGCTAGATAGGGTAGGGTAGGTAGGTAGGTAGATTAGGTTAGGTAGCCAGATGACGGGAGCGAAGCCACGCGGGACAGCTAGTTTTGTATAAATTAGTATTTACCTACCTACCTACCTATTCATCAACTTACGACGCTATGTTTTTTTCGTTTGTTTATTCATGTCATAAGACAAAGCGGGCGTAGGTAATTATCTCAAGGACACCGCTAAGACTTACCTAAACTCTATTTGCGATAACATTAGACGTTTAAATTAGCCAATTTTACAGCCTGTTCAACCGATTTTGACTTCTATTGCGTTAGTGATACGACAAATGGTAGCTGTAGTAAACAGTTGGTTTTGGTAACAGGTTTATGCTTTTTATGTCATCCTTATGTTTAAGGGATAGAACTGAAAATCGGTTGAACGGACGGTAAAAAGATTTGGAAACATGTCTAATGTTATTTCAAATGGAGTATACATTGCTCCACTTTACTAACTGTGACGTTAGTTCGGGCAGTTCTGCTCACCCAGGGTAGGGTGACCATGCGATTGGACTTGCCTGCACAAGTGCGGCTTTATGCCCTCGGTCCAGTTTTTGCTAGATTTTTTTGTAAAATTCCTTTGACAAAAAACTAAAACTAAAAAGCCAAATTCGTTCTAGTTTATTTAATTATTCTGGGATTTTTATCTGGACTTCAGTGAACCTTACCCTGGGGTGTTCGAATAAACTTTGATAACTGGCTAGCTAATAGACTACATAATGAACTGCAAAATATTTACAGAGCCACGACGATCAAGTAAAAACGCCTTTTCCATCAATTTTCAGTAAGAAACACTGAAAAAAAAGTAAGAAAATAAGCGTGTTTAGTGTGGATCTTTGACACTATGTTTTCTGATTTATTGTATTTTTTGTTTTTCGTTCAGTCGATAATATAATTATGGTCACCCTACACGACTTTATCAAGTTTCGATTTATATTTTTTAAACAGATGAATGATGATCTATAAAGTAAGAACATAACAAAATAATATTTTTTTAATTCAAAATCCTTGTTTTTATTTTTAATATTCTTAGCTCAGAGCGCTGTTATTTATCTGTACCTACTTATATGAGTAAATAGGCATACATTATTTGAATATTTGTCTTTTACTTGTAATATATTACTTGCATTCATTATTTATTATAACAAAACATATTTGAGTTTTAGTAAAAGGAATACCTACATAAATAAGACAAAAGAACGCGGGCGCCATTCGCGTCGGCCGGCTTTCGAGTCGATAGGATATGATTAGGTAGCGATATCTATCTGCTCACACACACATGACTACGCACGGCGCACCGCGTGTGCGTGCAAACAGAGATAGCAATACTCCAAACGAATTTTTCGCTCGCCTCGAATTGCATTTGCGAGCTTTGTTCGCCGCGCCCTTAAGATTATTTTATTTTTTGTATATTTTGTTGGTACATCCCAAATAGTTTGCATATTTTTTATATTGTTATTCCACATAATCAAAACAAAATACATAATATATTTTGAAAGAAAGGAAATAAGGATGAATGAAAGGCGATTAACGAAATGTATTTACAAGGCAGACGTGAATGGAAACGCCGGGAGGGGACGCCCTAGAAAGACATACATAGACCTTATAGGTTAGGTAATGTTATTCAAAAAGGCCAAGTGCGCAGTACTCATAACCGGCGTGTATGTATGACTAGATGTATTAATGTGAGTGAAGCAATAGTAGTATGTAAGGATCGTAGAAGGTGGCGTTCTGTAGTTTCTGCCTACCCCCATGGGACAAAGGCGTGAGTTTATGTATATATATTATTTTGTTGTATTTTTTTTTCTTGTTGATGTGTATACCTTGGAACGCTGTCGTCTCCCTTCTTGGAGGTGGGCGCTAATGGCCGCGACACAGTACTCTATACTAATGCAGCTGTTAACGAACTCAAAGTTTTGTAAACTGTTTCTTGTTCCAATAAATATATTTGAATATATTTGATTTGATTTTTCCGCTGCCACATCTTCAATAGATTTGGCAAAAATGTTTAAATGAAAGCCTATTTTTGCCGACTTTGTACCATTTGTGCATGAAGACTAAATTATTAAATGCACGGGTAGCTGTAACTTGTTTGTTAAAGATTTTTTAAATTAATCATTTTATTTTGCCAGAAGTAGTAGATCTATTTTGAGAAGCAGAAAAATTCATGCGAATTCAGCTTGCTAATTAACGCAAGACTATATTTTGGACAAAGGGACTTCGTGCTTTGATTTCACGAGGGAGATAATTGCTGCTTGATTAATTCATCTGGTGCTTTACACCGCTAACGAAGGCCTTGCTAAGAAATAGATGATTTATTATTGAATATTTTTGGAACGAAGTTCCTTAACGCGGATAGCAGTAGGTGTGATTCGAGAGAAAATGTGACGTCACGTAAGATTTTTGTTTTATCCCTCCATAAGCTTTTCTTTGAGCAAGCATATACGGATACGCCATCGATCAATATACGCACACTGTGCGCTATAACTTTCTTCTCTTTCTGAGTAAAGCTTTGTTCTTGAAAGGCCTTTAATTATTGATTCGTGGTGGCCCTGTGGCTAAAAGTCTCATCCCCTCGTGCTTGATGCCATGGGTTCAAATCCCGGCACGCATCAATGTGACTTTTTCAATTTCTTAGTTTATCTTGGACATCGCTGAAAACGGTGAAGGAAAACATAGTTAGAAAACCTGGCCTTACAGTTAATTTAAATCTGAAATAGCCAACCAGCATTTAGCAAGCGTGGTGATCAATGCTCGTACCTTCTCTGTATAAGAAGAGGCCTTTGACCTGCAGTGGGGCAGTTACAGGCTGGTATTATAATCTTGTTCAACAAAAAAATCTTTCGAGATAGTAAAGCCGTAGTAGATCGAATATGAGTGTCATTTTGTTAGTGTACTCCTAGTATTGTAGCGATCTAATGGCCGCGTACTGAAAGACGCAGCGTTGAAGAAAGATCTCCCACTAGGTGGACTGAAGACCTGGTTAAGACTGCTGGTATTCGTTGAATGCGAGACGCACAGGACTGGCCGATGTGTTGACACTTGAGGGAGGTCTATCTTCAGCGGTGGACATCTTCCGGCTGAAAAGATGATGGTGATCTAATGACTTCAGTTAGTCATCATATTGGCTACTTTGTCACTGTCCCTAACAGGTCATATTCACTAATATGTACGTCACTTAGTACATTTAGTCAGTCGCCTTAACCCGTTTCATGCTGTATTTCGACCCATTCCCAACTCGTCCGATGCATATTTTTAAAGTACTTTCAAAGTAAAGGACTTATACAGGATATATTGGCAAGGTACGAATGGTTCGATCCTGTTTAAAAAATTGTTTCTCCCATACAAAATTTTGTCCGCTGACGACATCTTTGTACGGAAACTCCATATTTTTTTTTGGGAATTGCCTGTAACTTTCTTAGATAATTTTTTTCATAGACATGGGCAGAGGAAGTATTTAAAATATAATTGCATACAGTGTGTATGCAATTATAACTTATCTATAAAAAAACAACATTTATAAAACCTTTAAACCCACACACAACTTCATTACAAAGCGTTAATACTTAAATTCGGATTGTGTAAGTGAATCCCGAAAACTTTCGGACCCTTCTTCAAAAGATTACCAAGGATGGAATGATCCCTTCTGAGAGGTGCGATTTCTTTACATTGGCATAGAATGCGTGTAGGAAAAAAATAAGTATAAAATTACTTTTTACCCGACTTTTTTTATTTATCAGTCTATGTTTGTACGATTATGATCTTCTTCGTCGTATCCATGATTCCTCAATTTTATACGTTTTGACCAGAATTCAGCCATGGCAATAGCGTTTTCATTTGCCTCACAAAAGTCCTTCAGGGTGTAGGTGTTGTTGCACAGAGAGCACGATAGGAGGCGGGGCATTATTTGGGACGTAGCTCCGCAATCGCACTGCGGGTCATTGGAGTACCCCCATCTAACTTAGTTGTGCCTGCAGCATCCCACTTGGCTTCGGAGGCGGTTTAAAGATTTTCAGGTGGGCCATGGAAGTTGGTAGCCTGCAGGGAGTTTTACAACAGGCTCAACATAGTCTGTCGGAGGAGGATATTTGAGGAGCCACAGTCTCTAGACTGATAAGTACATTACCCTCCTTCAGCAATCGGGTAAAAATACATATGAATTGAAAAAGTATACGTAGTATTTGCCCGGACTTGTCTCCTTTGACTGCCTCGTTGGTATAGTGGTCGCAAGAACTACTGCTGAGCATGAGGTCCCGAATTCGATTAACGTGTTGGGCAAAGCGTAATAACGCTGGAAGAAATTCCAAATCAGATATTTCTCAGTAGCGCTTGGGTTTTGATACAGCCTAGTATAGTAAGTACAATCAAACTACAATGTTCCCGATGCTGGGATACAGGCCTCCTCTCTGTGAGAGGGAATGGGCCATAATCTACCATACGGGCCCAGAGTAGTATAGTAGATGCCACACGTCTGCGAGTATTTAGTTAGGTTGTCTGGGTTCGAAACCACAACCTGCAACTCGTAAGCCGTAACCACTGAACCACTACACACAGCCTAGACAATAGATACGAGTATATTACCGAAAAGCAAGCCACTATTAACGTAAATAAAGGACAGTTTGTAACATCCAAAGACCTACATTTGAGAAAGATCTACATTACAGCATTTCTAATTATAATACTACTCGTATTAAATATATGAAAGTTTATATGTTTAGATGTTTGATACGCAATCATTATGAAAAATAGTAAAATAATACCTTTGTTTAAATCAGGTAGTACATCAGACCCTACAAATTATAGACCTATTTCAGTACTACCTACGTTTAGCAAAATATTTGAGAAATTAATTTTAGAGCAATTGCAAAGATTTTTTAATAAACATAAATTATTACATACTAAACAGTTCGGTTTTACAAGGGGTCGTTCAACTACTGATGCCGGGTGTTGAACTTTTAGGACATATTTATAATGCATGGGAAGATAAGTGCGATGTCTTGGGAATCTTTTGTGATTTGTCCAAAGCATTTGATTGTGTTTTTCATGAAACGCTAATCAGGAAACTCCGCCACTACGGGATCCGGAACAGCGCTCTGGATCTTCTTACTTCATATTTGAGTAATAGGATTCAGACCGTTGACGTTAATGGTAAAAGATCTCCTGGATCTATGGTAACAATAGGAGTCCCACAGGGCTCGATTCTTGGTCCTTTCTTGTTTCTCATTTATATTAATGACTTGACGATGTAAATAGCGCGATCTCAAAAGTAGTTCACTGGTTCAATGTTAATAATTTACTTCTTAATGAAAAAAAAACCAAAAGCATTAAGTTTACCCTACCTCACGTTAGGCAGGTGAAAACCGATGTGTTGATAAAGGGCGAAGAATTGAATCCTGAAAATAGCACTGTATTATTAGGCTTAACTTTGGATGCTAAGCTTCAGTGGGGCCCACATATAGATAAATTGTCAAAGAAGCTAAGCTCCGCAGCATATGCTGTTAGAAAAATTCGTAATTTAACTGACATAGAGACAGCCCGTTTAGTATACTTTAGCTATTTTCATAGTGTAATGTCGTACGGTATTCTGTTGTGGGGAAATGCCGCCGACATCCAGACTATCTTTGTTTTGCAGAAAAGAGCTGTTCGGTCAATTTATAAATTAAGCCCAAGACACTCTCTCAGAGAGAAATTTAAGGAGATTAATGTAATGACTGTGCCTTCTCAGTATATTTATGAAAATCTTTTATATGCCCATAAAAATATAAAATTGTTTAAAAAATACTGTGAAATCCATAACATAAATACTAGGAATAAACACAAATTTGTAGTACCTACAACAAGGCTCAAGAAAATAGGTGGCTCGACGCCAGAACGGTTGAACGGATCTGGGTGACAATTGGCACAGAGAAAGATTATAGTCTGGAATAACAGAAGAGAAAACATTTTATTTCTTTCTTTTACCTCCTTATTGGACTACTCCGCAGTTGGGAAAAAGTTCCGTCTATATGGTCAACTTTAAACACCATGAAAACGTGGATTCCTAAAATAACATCACACTAACGACATATAACATTCTCTACCAATCCAGATGCCTATTAAAAGAACACAAACGTACAATTAATGTTTTGTTTTTAATTTTTAATTAAGTTTTTGGTTTTGCATATTATAACTATTTTATTGTATTTTTTTATTATTTGATTCTTATGTTTAAGCTGTACAATTGGTAACTTTGTGCTGTGTCATACAGAACAAAGTTAACAATATTTATATCAATCTGCCTTTGCTAAATCCTGGGCCACAAGATAAAGGCTGTGCCTAGTTTGGGATCCATTGCCACTTAAATTGTGTATAAAGCTTATTTGATTCCATTGTGCAGATTGTTTTTAGAGTTCCGTACACAGAAGGTAAAAACGGGACCCCATTACCAAGACTCCACTGTCTGTCTGTCTGTTTGTCACCAGGCTGTATCTCATGAACCGTGATAGCTAAACGGTTGAAAATTTCACAGAATATGTATTTCTGTTGCCGCTATATCAACAAATACAAACAGAATAAAATAAATGTTAAGGTTGGGCTCCCATACACAAACGTGATTTTTTGCCGTTTTTTGCTATAATGGTATGGAACCCTTCGTGCGCGAGTCCGACTCGCACTTGGCCAGTTTTTGTTGTAACTTGTGTGTGTCAATAATTTAAAACAATTATATTATAACACTATAAAAGTCCTACCATGCCACCTCCCTAACTCCAGCTGTTCGAAGCCAAGTGTTAACGTCCCGACTAAGAACTGAATGCACTTTTGTTCTTTTGAAATTGACTGCACAGATAATATTGTGTGGCAGTGACGCTGTTCGGCTATTTAATAGACCATTCTTCGCCTTGATGAATCCAAATTAAGTAAATCGTTTGTAGATGGGATTATGTTTAATAGTTTCAGAGTAGCGTTAGGAGCTCGTGAGTAATAACAATCACAGGGTTTGAATTTCAGGTTCAGTTGAAAACCGGCATCAGGTTGTACTAGTTGCATGGCATTTTGTTGTACTGAACCTATTTGATGCAGCTGTGAGGCACATTTTCTGTCATGTTTTTGTTGTTTTCATTATTGTTGTGTCTTTTTCCAGAAAATTTGTTATGTCCCTCTAGTTTGTGCTAAATCTTATTTTCTTTCTTTCTTGCTTACTTTGAGGATAAGCAACGCTTGCTGAAGTCGAACCATGGAAGAATATCCATTACATTCTGAGACTCCAAGTTACATATACACACAGTGGTCTGCTGGACATAGGCCTCCCCGAATTGTCGCCACACTCTGATTGGTCCTGTGCGTCTCGCATCCATCGGATTCCGGCAACCCTAATCAGGTCTTCGGTCCATCCTAGGGTAAGACAATGATTAGATGCACAGTCATTTGTAGATCTTTTGATAGTTTTACGAGTAGTCAAAAGGTATGAAATCTGTCACAAGTTTTGTTAAGGGGTACTTCTTACCCAGCTACTGGGTTTCAGAGGTTAGATAGACATCGCTCCATGTTATATAATTGACTTAATATCCTATAACCCCTAGATGGGACAGAGGGCGTCCACAGATGTCCTCTATCGCGATCGGTCTTGAGCTTCACGCTTTATCTCCGTTAGACACAGCGTTGGAAGGTCTCCCATTATGATGTCCGATGACCTGGTGAAGACTGCGAGAATCCAATGGAATTGAGACGCACAGGCCCGGACGCTGTGGCGACACTTGGTCGAGGACTTTGACGAGTAGTGTTTTTTTTTCACTTCATTCAAAACCAGCAAAAACTTGGCCCATTTGCTTCAAACATTGATGACTTTGTCATTTTAGAACTTCAATACTTTCAGAGTGATTTCAATCTATACTAAAAGACATCTGCCTTATTCACAGTTTAAAAACCCGGTAACCTTCGACTCGGATCCTGTCTCCACTGAACCGAAAGTGTTAATAAGTATAAATTGTAAACACATTAGGTGCAGATTTCTCTGATAATCTTTAGCTGTGGCTAACGACCTACTCCATTAACGCTTGCGGATGGTACAAGGGATAAGATTTGGAAGCGTTTAGTGGCATTTTTACAAACAACATTCCTAATAGTTGTGTGAAAGTGCGTATAAAGATTGGAGTATCGTACCCAGTAGCTGGATTATGGAAGTCAGAGATAGGCCGTTGTTTCAAGTTAAAAAAAATGTCATCATCATCAGCCTTATAATGTTCCCACTACTGGGACACAGGCATCATCTCTGTGGGAGAGGTAATGCGTCTTAATCCACTACGTGGGCCCAGTGCGGATTGGTGGATATCACATGTCTTCGAATTTTTGGTTTTAGGACATGCCGGTTTTCTCACGATGTTTTCCTTCACCGTTTTAAGAACAGTGGTGATGAAATAATTTACACAAAGTGAAGCGCGCATCTGGGTTCGAACTCACGACCTACAACTCGTAAGTCGGGTCCGTTACCACTAGACCACCACTGCTCTCCAAAAAATTTACTCAGCTGTATTAGGTTAGACCAGAAGCCAGACCCAATATATTTGCCAAAACTCTTACATAATTTTAAGCATAGTCAGTCTATTATATTCCCACAGCTAGAACAGAAAACAAGCCTCGTCTAGATCTCTGAGAGAGAGTTAACCGTACAATACGCAGGCCCAGTGCGGATTGGTGGATGTCACATGTCTTCGATTTTTTTATTGTAGGACTTGCCGGTTTTCTCATGAGGTTTTTCTTCACCGTTTTGAGAGCTGTGATGATGAATTAAAGGTAAATACTAGAAAGATGATTAATAACATGATTAGATATAGAAAAGGATATCTTAAAAGTAAAAACCCTGTCATTATTCGGAGAATCCTAAAACCTCCGGATGCTCCTTATTCATGAAGAGCTAACAATTAGGTAAGTGCCGAAAGTAATTTAGGATTTTGTCAGATTCAAAACGATGTCAAGGGATTTCTTTGACGGAGTATAATTAATCTTGAATAGCTTTTATTTAGCTAGACTTTAAGGGTCTTTAACAGAGCTTTTTTTACCTTTAATTCTAAATTTGACGACGTGACAGTGCGGCAATGGTAATGATGCGACGCAGCGTGCTCGTAGATGAACAATACCACGCTCACGGCATAGCATTATGCTGTGTGGTAGCTTTCTTGCCACAGTCACGACATGCATTTGCTTTTTATATAATTATATATACTAGCTGTCCCACGTGGCGTCACTCCCTTCAACTGGCTACCTACCTACCCATATACCGTACCTACTCTACCTACATACATGATTGTTGCGAAACTTAAACCGTTTACGCAGCGCACGCAACGGAAGCTCTCAAAAAGGAATAATTTTGCCTGTTTTCGCAACATTTTTAATTTATACTCCTCCTTTTGTTCGTAGCGTGATGTTATATAACATATATCCTGCCTCTATAAATGGACTATCCAGCACAAAAATATTTTTTCAATTCCAACCAGTAGTTCCTGAGATTAGCGCGTTCAAACAAACAAACAAACTCTTCAGCTTTATAAGTATAGATTCATCAATCTTATTAGGAACTCAAACTTGGTATTTTATTTTAATCTTACTTTTCTTTACTAACATAATTTAAGTACTTACTAATAAGGGAAGGGTTAAGGGTTTAATGTAAGGAAAAAACAAAAAAATAAATGTCGATTTTGTGGCAAATAAACACTTTTTCTTTCTTTCTAACAATCTTTATGAAAAATCGTCGTCAAGTCACTGTCGCATTTTCTTCGATCCTGTCTACGGGAGCTATAAAGCGGAAAAAATTGTTCGGTGTAGTTTTTAAGAATGGTTTAGTAGTACTTTCATGTCTAGATTAAGTTCAAGGTTGAACCTTTATAGTGTTAGATCCGCCCTTTTTCTAAAACCACATTTAAAAGAAAAATACTTCAGACAATAAATATAGACGTACACTCTGATGGCTATACTAAAGAAAAAAAACTTTTTAACAACGCAGTAACTGAGTAATTTAATACCCCTTGGCAAGACTTAAGTCAGATTTTATGGCATCAACTACTGGAACACCAGTCAAAGAAGTTCATAATAATATGGTTCTTCTTCGTCGGTACACTCTTGGCAGAGCGGTCGTGGTCATCATGTTGCAG
The DNA here is from genome assembly GCA_964057195.1 of Orthosia cruda. Taxonomy (NCBI): domain Eukaryota; kingdom Metazoa; phylum Arthropoda; class Insecta; order Lepidoptera; family Noctuidae; genus Orthosia; species Orthosia cruda. Next base: position 10,827,721 of record OZ059835.1, on the reverse strand, counting down.
TGGAACGTGGGCTGCCTTAATTATCCTAATGATACGACGCCATCTCTATCTGTCGGCTGTTATTCGTGTGCACTCATGCAATAGGCTACCTACTACAGGCTCAATCTGGTCGGTCCATTGCATGGGCGACATGCCGTGAGTTCCTTTCACTCTACCCTGAACGATAAGCCGCTCGATAGAGTCGTTGCGTCTTCCAGTCACGTGACCAAAGAACTGGAGTACTCGAGCTTAGACTATAAGCTGATAGACTCTGCTTGATGCAGAGTTCTTGAAGAATGAATATATTGGTGCAGAACTCGTTCCACGACACTCCTAGCATTTTTCTCCAGCACCACAATTCCAGAGCGTCTATAACAATATGACATTCATAATTATAAATAAATAAAATAGCGTTTATTGCTTCTTGTTTCTTACAATTAATTAAAATAATAATAAAGATACATGGTATTAGTGTAATCTATTCTGGCATTACAGGTACCTTACTAAAGGCAAGTTGCCTATTAGGTACAACTAAAAAGTGAAAAATAAAAAAAAACAGAACGAAAAAAAAATTTGCTTAATTTTATTTGGCAGTCTGGTCGGTAGTATTTTTTTGTAAAAAGTTTTTTATTATGGTAAATTGTTCCTCGAATAAAGATGTTAATCAGTTACCTATTTAATAAAGAAGACTGGCGACATGTGCCATCTGACAATTTTATGCGTTTCTTTCATAAATTTTGTTCATTAAAAATAAAAATAAATAACTTGGTTAAAATTGGCGACGATATCGCTGAACAGACATCATCATATCAGCCGACAGACTCTTCCACTGCTGGACATAGGCTTCCCCCAAGCGTCGCCACTTTGATCGGTCCCGTGCGTTTCGCTTCCAGCGGATCCCTGCAACCTGAACAGACATAGAACAACATTTTTTTTTAAACACCCGACACATTTTTATTGCATGCTACATAATTTATATAGTAGTAGAAATGATTCGATCGACAATCTATTGAACACGCAATTATGACACGATATCTTGCGAAAACAACCCGATAATTATGTTTACTTGTCAAAATGACAGTGTCAATTATTTTTAATAGGGAAAGCCCTACTGTAGGATAGAGAGAGAAACATAGATAGAGTGAGAGAAACAGAGGGTATTTAATCAGAGACCCATCCCAAAACTTGGGTATCGCAGTAACCCTTTCCACTTAGTTGGTTGTTACCTCTGATTGTTACACTGTTAAAACAAGTTACGTTTTGTTGGGTAAGGATTAAACGCCAGTTACTTGTCCGTTAATTACTTACGCTTACCTTCTTCCAAGGTATTAATTATTTTATTTATTTCTTTGTTTATCCTTGCACTGGAACGCCATGCAGCAATTATAATAATGGAGAAGAAATTTATAGTAAATTATTGTATAATATCTACTATTGTTATTGTAAGTCCAAGTTTCCTCACGATGATTTTCTTCACCGTTGTCAGCGAAGTCCAAGATAAACTTAGAAAGTACAAAAAAATTGAAAACTCAGATTGGTGCTTGCCCGGATTTAAATCTACGACTTCAAGCACGAGCAACGCACGGCAATATGGCAAGCATTTGCATTCAGAAAATATCATTAGGTGAAGTGGAACTGATGAAGAAGACCACAAATGGCCACTGGCATTTCACAGTGTTAAATAATAATAAAAAAATATTCCTTTCTTTCTTCTTATAAATATGTTTTGAGTATAAGGTATCCCTAATGACTGTGATGAAGTAATTAAATGGTTCTAATGAAAATGGTATCATCCAACTGCTCAGGTGTAGCCGAATTCCGAAAAGAAAGTTATTTTTCGCTTTGTATTGTTTTGGATGTTGGTTTAGTTTTATTGTTTATTTATATATATATATATATATATAATGCATTGCAGCAAGTTTTAAATTGGTTTACTGCTAATAATTTAGTTTTAAATGTCAAAAAAACTAAGTGTGTAATATTTGCCTTGCTGAATGTCAAAAGTTATGACTGTGACATTATATTGAACAGCGAGAAGCTAGAATTCGTCGACAAAACGGTTTTCCTGGGGATCACGCATCAGAGCGATATACAATCTTCGCCGGCGCGATTCTCTAAGGGAACTGTTTAAGGACATTAACATCATGACGGTGCCTTGTCAATATATTTACGAAAACATTATGTGCGTTAGAAAGAATTTACATCTTTTTAGTAAAAACAGCGACAGACATAGTTATGTTACTAGAAAAAGGGACCAATTAATTCAACCAGGTTTTAGGTGGGCTAAAGTAGCGTCATCTTTTATGGGGTACTGTACCAGGAAATGAGGCCCTCTTTTCCTTCACACCACTCATCGACAGCGGCAGCAGTCTACTCTCGGACGTCCGAACCCAGGCATTTGTGCTTTACCTAACCCTATTGTAGGCGAGTCACCTTCACTTGATCCAAAATCGCTTATCTTCCTATGTATCGAAAGCAGCCTTTCACGTATCTGCGTTGCATTTGACCGGCGCAACCAATAAAGATATTGGCAGAAGAAGTAATACCACGCGGGCGGAAACGCGGGTGGCAGTTGTTTATAATGTTAGTAGGAAGTAAGATAAAGAAAAATTTACTGATAGGCCATGTACCAAATTTTACCCTGCATCCAAACATGAGCATCATAGCATCTTATACATAGGCAACAACCCACAGTTATGTACTTACCCCGCTCCTAAATCAAGTACCGAACATAAATTTTACAACTTAGATCATAGAACGGGCTGGCAGTCGCTAACGAGTTTACAGTTGAACTGCGATGAACACAATTGTGCACTCATTACGCATGTTGCCTAAGGAGATGGGCAGAAGTGATGCCTAGTATAATTTGAGGACATTAGCATTTGGTGGTTTCTTTTTAAACCCCTACGGAAAAAGAGGGGTGTTATATGTTTGACGTGTGTACCTGTGTGTATAAACCGGTTTTTTTGTTTGTTTGGTGACTTTATCTATGTTATATTCTATAGAGTGTTCTTATCTATGTTTGATGAGAATTGGTTCAACCGTTCAAAAGTTATGGGCGTTTTACGTACGTTCAATCAGGTTGTTTAGCAAGAAATTGACGATCTAAGCGTGTCTACTACAAGATAAATTATGTGGCATGAAATAAAAATGTTTTTAAATATTTTTTTGTTTTAATTTTTAATATTAGATGGTGAAAGACACTTAAACGTTGCAAAAAGTTTAATTATTTCGAATAATTATATGATAAATGTGAAATTCCGTTTTTTTTTAATCAATATCACCTAAACGGTTGAACAGATTTGGATAAAATTTGGCTAGACGATGGCCTTGATTGGGTCGTAGGATTTGACTTTTTATCCCGGTTGTTTCTATGGGATAATTTTTGACATTCATGTGGGCAAAACCGTTGCAATAACTAGTAATAAGTAATTATATATCGATTCAAACTTTAAATTGAAATAAGGGTTAATAGGTATTTTAAGTGCTTTTGCAGTTGGAGTTTTGATAAAACAAAGTGTTGTATTATATTGTCCTACGCATTGGTGAGGTGAACTCACCTTAATTCCAAGCAGTAACAAAATAAAAAATATCGCACTCAATTTTTATTACTATTTATCAATATCAATTACACTTTGTCAGACACAAATAAAATAACAAAAACTCGATTTGAAACAAAAATGCTTTCATAATCCTTAAACAAATTCAATTTTAATAACGACTCAAATAACAAAAAAAAAGTTAACCTTTTGACTCAAAAACTAATATTAACTAAAAAGAAAATTGGAAAGAGCGCGATAAATTATGAAAGTCGTAATCTTTTGGTGAATTATCTGGGAAAATATAATCAGATACAAAGGGTAGCAGCCCTAGTTTATTTATGATACAATTTAGCACATAACTCTGGCCCGAAAACAAACTGTTTATCTAACTACAATCGCTCAGTCTTCCGGCTCTACGCCACTACGCTGCTACGAGCGAAATGGGGCTACGAAACGTCTACGAAAAGTGCTACGAGATTTCGTAGCATATAAATTTTGTAGAAGTCATTTCTTACACGTGTGTTGTTAAGGGTAATTAAGACTGCTGAAATTAATGAGTTGAAGACAGACTTTGACCTTCATAATGACGTGCGTAGTTACTACAAGAAAACAGTGGCAAGTGTGAGAAATATGAATTAGTTTGTTTAAAACAGAGCATCTCAACTTAGTTGTTTCTGAAGTGAAAGCTTTAGCCGCGATTTTCGGTAGTAGCAAAACTTATAGGTTCGCGTTACCAACATGGTAATGACACAGCGTCATCGACATGCTAAAGTGACTTGTGACAAAATAACTGTGCATTCCAAAGTTATAAGTTTTCATTTCAGTCGTAATCGCTTCGTGTCGTGCTTGGCGAGGGACGGCGGAATCTCGATATGTGATTTATTTAGTCTTTTATCCTCGCACTGGAACGCTTCGCAGCAATTACAACAATAAAGCACAAACTTATACTAAATATAAGTCCAGGTTTCCTTCACCATTGTCAGCGATGTCCAAGATAAACTTAGAAAGTACATATGAATTGAAAAAGTCACATTGGCACTTGCCCGTATTGGACTCGCGATCTTAAGCATGAGAGGCGAGGTATTTGCAAATGGGCCACGATATATACAGGGTAGGCCAAAAATCGTGGATAAAACAAAAAAGGGTGATATTTGGGGCTATTTGCAGTAGGTCAAAAAGTACTTTAAAACATTTTATCTACTCTCATATCGTAATATTCGAATTATAAAATTCAAAACGAGTTTATATTGGCATACTTTATAAACACAATACCGAAATTTAAAAATAGAATCTTATTATAACACTATTTCTCTAACAAAATAATGCTATAAAACAATTTTTTTTCTATTACGATACAAGACAAATCCAAGAAGTTAATCACTAAGGAGTTTCCATATTTTTTTTTTGTAATGCCATTTTATAGTACCTATTATAAAAAGATTTGATTCCAATTTTAAATTGTCTATGACAATGCCCGCTTTAGACTTAGCACGCACTGGGATTTTTATTCGCGCGAATTTTGTTTCCTTCTACCTGTTCATAGAGCTTAAAAAATATTCGGGCGAATAAAATTCGCGCCGTGGTGCAGTGGATTCTGTGGCAAAACACGGATTTCTTGCGGTATTATTTCCGCACGATTTCTTTACCGCAATGCGAACAACTTCATACAATTCTATAGGTCGCAGAATGGGCGGCAAAAAATCGCTCGTATAAAGATCGCAGTGCGTGCTAAGCCTTAGCGCATGCGCGGTTAATGCGGTGATGTGCTGGGTTTTGGCGCCATTCATACGTTTTGCAAGTTTTGCTGTACTGAATTTCATGGGTTATTTAAATTATTGTTTAAAAATGTCTGATATCAGTGAATGTGAAGAAAATTTGACTCCGCCCGATCTTTAGATGCGGCGAAGGAAATTACTCTTAATTTATTACCAGCAAAGTCGAGAAAAGTATATGACAAATGCTATCACGATTTTATGGCATAGAAAATCCAAAAAGAGGTATTTAGTAGGTTCAATCCCAATTTATGAGTGTAGATAAAGTAGTGTATAAAACTGCACATAACTAGGTATTAAAACATTCGTGTGAAAACTATTAAAAACCTCGCCTACGGCTCGGTTTTTAAACACACACTCATGTTTTAATACCCCTCATTATGCAACAGTTTCATAAACTACTATTTTACGCTCCTTATCTCCTGTCTGTTTGATCCACGTTTTTTTGCCCACCCTGTATATGTGATGGATGTTCAAACAACCACAGGTCGGTAACGCTTTTGTTTAACCATGAAGTTCGACTTATGCGGCTGTAACTATTTAGCAACGAGCCTAGAAACTTACGACCCCATTCCTACAGTCAAAAATATCACCCCGCTTCCGCTCAACACAAACGCTACCTCTGAAGCCCCAACAAAGCGGTTACAGAGCACCATCCTACTACAGCGGTACAATTTGAGCGGAATTAAGACAGAATTTATTCAGATGTCATTGTTGTGAGCGTATCTTGTTAAACTTATCTGCTAAACGAGAGATGCTGTGGTGCCATCGATGTAGATGGACCACCTTTCGTGAAGAATATTCGGTTTTTGGGAGTATATTTACTGCCTCGTCGGGCAACGGCCGCAAGATGCAGATATCTAGGCTATGACGTCTTTAAGTCAAGAGTGAACATGTAGGTTACTTCTAGGCAAGCGTGCTTTATCTTCGACCACACATCATCGCTTACGAGTACCATCAAGTGAGTTAGTTGTCAAACACAAGCTATCAATATAAATAAATATTAATAAATTTATACTAATATTATAAAGCCGAAGATTTGTTTGTTTGTTTGAACGCGCTAATCTCAGAAACTTAGGTTGGGATTGAAAAAAATATTTTTGTGTTGGATAGTCCATTTATTGAGGAAGGTTCTTTTCTATATCCTATAGCTATATAAAATCACGCTACGACCAATAGGAGCGGAGCATACATGAAAAATGTTGCAAAAACGGGCAAAATTATTCCTTTTTGAGAACTTTCGTAAACGGTTTAAGTTACGCAACAATCATGTATGTAGGGTAGGTAGGGTAGTGTAGTTAGAGTAGATAGGTAGGTGGGTAGCCAGTTGACGGGAACGAACTCCTGCGGTAAGCAGAGCGGTAAATCCTGGGTTATTGAGATGCATGAGAAATAGAGACAGGCTACATTATAAATTAAAATCTTTACCAGATAACGTCACTCTGAAAGTAACATATAAGCGATACCAGAACTTTTGCACTGAAATTTTAAAGAAAGTTAAACGTGAATATGAAAGGTTGGAGGTCGAAAAAGCAAAAAGTGATCCAAAAAAGATCTGGAAATGTCTTAAAGAAATATCTAATATGAATAAAGTCCCTACTCACCCTAATCACCTTTTAAAAGTAAATTCCGCAACCGTAAAATCCCTGGACTCTATAAATCAGTAGTTTCTCATCAATCATTTAATCAGAGCAGCACTACGCGCGCCATCAGGTCGCCGAGGCCCTCAGCTGTCCGAGTATCACTGCAGACACATCCACTCTCGTCCTCTCTCCGCAAGACGTTAGCTGAAAACTGTTTCATCATCATCAGCCTTTTAATGTTCCCACTGCCGGGACACAGGCCTTCTCTCTGTGAGAGAGGGAATGGGCCTTAATCCACCACGCAGGCCCAGTGCGGGTTGGTAGATGTTACATGTCTTCGAATTTTTGGTTCTAGGACATACTGGTTTCCTCACGATGTTTTCCTTCACCGTTTTTAGAGCAGACCACAGCTCTAAAAACGGTGAAGGATTAAACATTTTACACAAAGTAAAGCGCCTGCTTGGGTTCGAAACCATGAACTACGACACGTAAGTCGGGGCCTTTACCACTAGGCCACCACTGATCATGACAGAGATGTTTATAATATACTAGCGGTTGCCTCACGGTTTCACCCGCGTAGTTCCCGTTGCCGTGGGAATACAGGGATAAAAAGTAGCCTATGTCACGCGTTGATAGTGTAGCTTCCCAACGGTGAAAGAATTTTTGAAATCGGTCCAGTAGTTTTTAAGTTTATTCGTTACATACAAAAATACAAATCTTTCCTCTTTATAATATTAGTATAGAAGTATAGATTCATAAAAATAAAAATATAAATTAAAGGTTAAAAATAATAAATCAAAAAATAAAAATTATAAATAAAATGTCAAAAATTAACAATAAAAAATAAAGAATTATAAATTAGATGTCAAACATCCAAATTTCATCATCTTCATATTTATATAATATTCATAAAATTAAAAACTAAAAATAAGATAATTATATAAATAAATCAATTTAATACCTATATAGGTTACATGTCTAAAATTAAAATAAAAAAAATACATAATGAATAAACTTAAAAAGTACATAATGAATCGAAAAATTCACATTGGTACTTGCCCGGATTCGAAACCACGTGACATTATCTAAAGTATAGTAAAACTTCACAGTAAAATCTTCTTTAGTAAATGTAAAGAAGAAAACTAGGCTATCTTCATTAAAAGAAATTACAGCACCCACCTCACGCACTGGGGTAAGCCCACCAATTTGCGTCTAACCAACCTTGGAGCCACAGATTATCGTGTCGCAGTAAGACCCAACTTACATGGGACGAATAAAAATAAAAGACTTTACCGTTTTTATTCCAAATACTTATTGTAAGCCGGAGACTCACCGAGCTATTTGAGTTCAGCAACTGTTTCGTGGGACAGTAACAGGGAGCTTTACCTTAATCCGATTTGCTTTAGCTGTTAAAAATGATGTTTGATATAATTTTTTTTTTGTTGTTTTTCTAAGAGGTCTGTGTCGTACAGGCTTAATCCTTTGACATCTTTTTAACGGTTTTCGTTAGTATTCTATGATTGTGCCAAACCCGTCTTGAGCTTGCAGGTCATTGATGTAGCTATTTGTAAGGCAGACAAAATCATTTTCTTTTTCACGTAACTAATAAATTCACAACATAAATAAAATTAAATATTTTTCTCTTTATGCTCTCGTTGTAGTCGACAAAAGAATGCGCTTGCCCTGTAGCAAATTCATTATACAATGAAACCGGACTAATAGTATTAAAACTTGTATATAGCCTTTACCGCTATATACACTTATTTTGTACCACATAAGTTTAAGCCACACACATTATTATTGCATTTCCAAAAAAAACAAAACACCCGACTGCTTAAGAAGCTAACTAAAAAGACGTAAACAAGAGGAAAATCCTGCTGTGCAGACGGAGGATACACCTGGTTTTGGTCAGCCAGCTCGCGAATAGGTATCCTCCGACTGCACAGTATGAAATCTCCTCTTAAAATTCTTTATTTTGATACCCCATACGATGGGTCTGGAATAATTTTTTGGCAGAAAAGAGGAAAAAAATATTCGGCTCCCACAATATGGTCCCAAAACTCCGTATTTTTTTTATATTTTCCTATTTTAATGCAACCTGTAACACTTGCAAGGTTCACAGTAACATTCGATTGACGTAAGAATTATCAAAATCGACCAACGCGTTTGTTCTCTTGTGAACGCCACATAGGAACATACATACTTAAATACATACATAGACTAATAAACAAATTACCCTCCTTCGGCAGTCGGGTAAAATGCGCAGGGGATATTTTAAGACAACAATTAAAATTAAAACTAATTGGCTTAGAGCTGTGATTCATATGTCAGTATGTAATAAACTCAAAGACTAATAAAAAAACCCGTATAAGACTAGTGTTAATCCCTAAAAAAATTGCAGCATTTTAGGAAATGCAATAAAAACGTGTGAAATTATGTTTAAAGATTGACACATTTTGTGGCACAATACAAAAATAGCTTTCCTTTTGTGTGTATAAAATAAAATAAAAATAAATAAGCCTTTATTTGACCAAACTACTTTACTACTTTACTTTACATTTCATCTTAGTTACTAAATTAATTACTTGCTAGGTAAACCTAATTATAAATTTCCTTTCATTTACAAATAACTATAAATACTAATTTATTATTTCTAGTTATCTTATTGATAAAAAGAAGATTATCTACACTATGGCAGCATACATAACATTACGCTTATATGAGACCTAGGTTCAAAGTTATGGTTGTTAGACTATGTGGGTAGTAAGTCAGGTACTTAAAGGACTCCTAAAAGTTGCTCTAGCTTAGAGACCCTTTATGTGTGGTATTTTATTGTTAAAATTAACTGTATTTTACGGTCTTAAAGTTTTATTATTACGCGTCCGGAGACATTGTATAATCCTCTAGTAACTAATCAAATTTTAATTTTACAAACTACCTCATTACAGACAAGGAAAAGTACTTCACAATACCAAATTCAATCACACTAAAAAACATTCAGCCCAATCATACCAAAAAATCTTCGTCGCAAAATTTCATTGGGAGAACGATGAAAATTTGACTAAACAACACACAATTAAAACACGGCAGTGTACCAGGACTTCGAGGAAATTGCTCGCTATAATAAAAATTTACAAAAATAAACACCATAACGTTCAGCTTTTATAAAACAAATAAAACATCACATCTGTATTCGCTGAAAGGTTACACAAAAACATTTTTTTCTGTGGTTTTAGCTAACCTCAAACAAAAAGAACTTAACTGCAATCCTCTTCTAACCTCTACAAACGTTTCTTAGTAATTTTCAGCGTTTGTAGTACGCGTATAAGCGTTCAAAATGAATATATTTGAAATTCGAGACTCCAAATATTTACTCAAATTTTTTATTGTACTATAAACTAAAACAAAAATCACTACAATACACTACTTACATCCTGCCTGTCAGAAACAGCCGGAAAAAGTAATATTTTATAACTTCAGGGGATGACAGACTTTTTTTTTGGCACCACTACTACTATCGAGTTTATTGTCCGTACTATCCACTACTTATCGGTATATTTTGATCAAATCAAAAAAGTTAAATTTTTCCAAAGTTAATAGATCCAAAGGTGTACTTTATACAGGGTGGAATTTTGTTATGCCACCTGAAGAGAAAGAACTCTTAATACTGTAAATAGAAAATTTTACTGCAAGAAAACATTCCTTTATTTTTTTAAATAAAGAAAACTGCATTCAAAAATTTTCGAAAATTCGCTTGCCACACCCGGGAATCGAACCGTCTAAAATCTTTAAAATTACAAGCTATACTTTTATTGCATCGATCATTAGGGTCAATTATAAGGATGACATCTCTCTAACAAACTTGATAAATTAAATGAAAGGGAACAAACCTATTGCTATCAACTGGACAGAAATCCAGATGCCAGGTTCATCATCAACATCATCATTTCAGCCGAAAAACGTCCACTACTGGACATAGGTCTCCTCCAAGCGTTTTCACACTGATCGGTCCTGTGCGTTTCGCATCCACCGGACTCCCGCAGCCTTGACCAGGTCATTGCTCTAGCTAGAGGGAGGTTTTCCAACCCTGCGTCTGCCGGCACGCAGATGATTCCAGGGTGCCACTGAGAAATTAAAACCCAAATATCACATTGCCCGACACGAGAATCTAACCCAGGTCCTATTTTCAGCAGTAGTGCTTGCAAACACTACAACGAATAAAAACACTATAACAAAAACTTATTAGGAAAAAACAAACTACAATTAAAACACGGTAGCGTAACAAGACTTCGTGGGAATGGGTCGCTGTAATTGAGATTCAAGCAAACACGTGAGTTCGGCAACCGCTGGCCCCACAGATCACGGAATCGCAATGCTAGCAGAGACTAATGATGTCATCGCTGGTCACTATCATAAACAGAAAATTTTGTAGCTGACTGTGTGTATTCTTAAGCACTTTACCGTTGTTGTTACGGTTTTGATTATCATTAAGAATAATATACTTAGATGATTTCTTCCACTTATATGTCACTTCTTCCCGCTCTTCTGCCCGCGTGAAAACTGTTTTATTATCCCGAGGGAATAATATACCAGGATAAATCCTTTAAGCTATAATAAATGTTAGTAAAAAGTAAGATAACTAAAATTAATTTAATTTAATATTATTACACATATTAAATTAAATTAATTTGACTTTTTAAGTCTTAATAATTTTCACACTTAAATTTTAATTGTGAACCGATTCTGTTGAAATTAAGTAAACCAAAAAAATAACGTTTTAAAAAAAAATACCAACGAAATAAGGAAGGGAAAAGCAAAAAAATAGAACTGTTAGTTTTAACAGTTTTTTTAGTTTTGTTTTGTAACATTTTGAGGCGGCGCCAAGCAAACCATCAACGAAGATCAACCTAGCTACATTCATTCTGCGGTTTAGGTAATTAATTTGCATGCTTGTTTGTTAACCCTTATCTAGATAAAATGCCATTTTACTAACTGGTACTACTCCGGATGCCATTTTTGAAAATAAAATTTACTGCTAGATAAAAATGAGTAAGAACTAGTTTTATTTAGACCTAACCAGTTTTGGCAAAATGTTCAATTTAAAACTGTTTTGACTGAGATTCATCTAGCTAACTTGTAATAACCAATGTGACAATATATAACTTAGTTGGGTGGCTGATTCACAAAACAGAGAATAACGCGGTGGGAGGTGGAACATTGGTCAGAACCCTCAACTTCCGTCAACATCTATGAATAGATCCATCAAGGAGAAAGAAGGTAAACAGGCGGCGTTTTTAGTGGGTGCAAACCCCACATAACCTAGTCGTCTCCCCGGACGGCGCGGTATGCGTTAGGCATTTCCTTAGATGGATAAAAAACAAACAAAAAACCGATGAAATATTGGTCAGAATTCAGAATCCTTCCGTCAACATCTATGAATAGGTAAACGTTAACACTCACTGAAACTCTTAGTTTGTAAGCAATTTTTCGACAATGTCGTCTGTAGCAGTGGCCACCTAGTTGCCTCAGTGCTCTGTGGCACGCTCTTTACAAAAATAAACATCTCAATATTCGATACGGTGAAACAAATTGTTTCAAAGTTTCTGACTTGAGAAAGAAAAGGTCGAACCAAAGTTTGGCGTCGTAAGTTTGAATACCACGTTTTAAGTTTGACAAAAAGGAAATACTGTAGAAAACTGAACTTGAACACTGGTTCTAAACAGGATATTTTTTGTATGTCTTTGATAATTATCTTGCTGCTGAGGCTTTCACCACTATTTTCCTTGCGCTCTCATACACTCAAAGAAACGAAAATGTATTTAATTCGAAGGTTCCGAAAATTTTCAGGAATAAATGGAACAAACATGTTTAATTGATTAAAACTTTACATTCATACGGGTTTTTACTTGCTTAACTTCTATGGGTTTTACTTACTTAACTTTACGTACATAGGGGTTTGTGCGTAAGTATCATAATACTAAAAACCGCATAAAAAAAGAAAGAAAGAAAATAAGTTTATTTGGCACAGAAGGCAACAACAACAATATCTTAGGCAAAGGAATGAGAAACGGAGACGCCCTCACGCCCCTAGCCATCGCAGGAGACGTCCCGAGCATCAGGAGTCGCAGGACGATTCCCGGCCACCGTAGGCGGGGGCTTGCGGACGGCGACTAAGGGCTCGCCAAAAAGCTCGCCAGGGTCAAAAATGACGTGGTCCGCTAGGGCTGATACCTGACTGGGTCGTCCAAAAATTTGAAAAAGAGTTACCGCGGCCGTGGCTTAAGCAACTGTAAGAACACGGGTGGGTTTTAGTCAGTAAAAGTCTGACACGCCTTCCCGCTTCACCCAGAGCCGGAGAAATCATTGGATGACTACCCACCCCAAAAAAAAAGGCAAAGGAACAAACATTAAAAGTTTCAATATTTAAAAAAAAAAAAATATGTAGGAATACCTACCTACCTACCGTACCATACCATACCTACAAGAATGAGTCTGCCTCACGGCTGCACCAGTCTGGCTGGTGCAGTTCAGCATAACATATATCAGAGATCTACCTGGCTGCTATTCAACTGAACCTGAGATTGTGAGGTCTCGCAGACGTAAATTAGTTTTTTTTAGCGTTAAAATGTGGTGAAGCTACTTTTTGCTTCGGTTTTATTTACAAAGTTTAAAAAAAAAACAAAATAAAACTGTTAAACTTAAATTTCATGACTGACATAAACGGTTGATATTTATCTTAGAATGTACCTATCAAAGGTTTCACTTTAAATAAAAGCGGAGAATAGAATAATAATACTGTAACTAGAATTTCAAAGCAAATACGTGAATCGACCAACTGTGAGCCCAATGAAAAATTTAAGGAGACAAAATGGCCGCTAGAAGTTCGATTTTCAAAAGAATAGCGCGTAGGATCAAGTTCCTTTGACTTTTGGATTAAAATATCGCGATTATGAGTTTTGTTATACCCTTACTGAAAAAGAGGGGTGTTATAAGTGTGACATGTATCTGTGTGTCTGTCTCTGGCTCCATAGCTTCCAAACGGATGAACCGATTTTTACAAACTTTTAAACTTGCCTTACTTGTATGTGTGCGTCAAATCTTGCAAAATAATTTGAAAAAACATTTAGAAAATATCTAGAAAAGCATTCATGCATGTATTCTCGAGTATCATCCAAAAGTGGTTGCTGAAATTCTATTCGTTTATAATTTTGTACTTTAAAAATGTCCGAGCAGCCGTTTGTAACTGAATTTTTGAGATCAGTGGTTTGAATTTCAGTCGCCATTTTGGAAAGAACCATCGTAGAATTTTTAGGGAATATTACTTTCTCGTTTTGTGAATTTCTACGAAAACTTTCAAGCTTTTAAAGCTAACTCGTTAAACGAAATATGAGTATCACTTACATAGCTAACTATAAAAGTCCACTTAGTATTTTTTTCGGTCTGTAAAACTGAACACAGAGCACCGAAAAACCTTGGGTCCTATCTATACTTATGTTATAAATGCGAAAGTAACTCTGTTTGTTTGTTACCTTTTCACAACTACAAGACTGAACGGATCGTAATGAAATTTGGCAAGCAGGTAGATTATATCCTGGGGAAGGATATGGGATATATCTTCTTATCCCATGGCGAAGAGAACTAGTTTAATATATGTGGGAATGTGGGCTCAGAGTGAAACAACTTCTTTATTCAATTAACTCACTTTATTTTAATAAAAATATCTCCTAGCACGTCTTAGCGTCTTAGCGTCTGTCGCCATCTTGCCATCTTTCGTACCTCCTCTCTCTCTTTCACTCCCGATACATTCATCCCTTTCGCTACTCTTACATTCCGTATCCTACATTCGGCCGTCCTGCTCTCTTGTCTGTCCCCAGACACTCCTTACCGCATTCATTTTACAATACATACCTCTATCTTACACTCTTTACAACTACAGAATAAATCTTATGATAAATATTTTTTCTATAAGTATAATTTTGCTTTATTTACACCGCAAACAAACAAATTACATAGAAAAATACTACTACACTCCATTTGAATTAATTCACAAATTAAATATTATTCAACTTATCAAATTCACTACATAGCAGAATAGTGTAGTAGTAGTACAAGTACACAGATCACATTACACTATAATGACTCAATGCTACACTTATAATACTTACTTACTATACTAGGTAGGCACATTATACCATAACCCTAACACATTACAATTATGCATGTTTATTTTAGCAATCTTAAATACAAACAAACTTAACTTAAACTTAACATAACCTTACACTAAACTCTTTCATACTATTCATCACCGTTACAAAACCCTTTGAGCTACTCACCTGCTTAATTATTCTGTGGTAGTTCCATCTGGCCACCTCTTCATTTGATCAGCTGAGCTGGAAGTGCGATTTGGACCTTCAGTCGTACTATCAGCTTTTTCCATATCATAGCGGTCATTTGAATGAACCTTGGTAATTTGGTACGGTCCTAGGTACTTGGCCTTCAACTTGAGCCCTGCACCAAATTGGGTTCTCTTTATAGCCACTAGATCACCTACTTGGTACTTATGACTCGGTTTCCTTCTCTTGTTATAATATCTTTTGTTCTCTTCTTGCACTGCCAATATTTGCTCTTTCGCTTTTTGGCGTAACTCTTCTCTATTACTCTCATATTGTCTTGCAGTTTCTTCTTCAAGTAATTGGTAAACTTCAATGTCTTCTTTATATCTCATCTTGGTGCCAATTAATAAATTATAGGGTGAGGTATTGATACTCCTCTGAAATGTGCTATTCAATGCTCTTTGAACCCTGCTCACATGTTTATACCACACGCCTGTGTTTTCAATACAAAGTTTGGTCAACATAGGGATTATTATTCGATGGACTCTTTTGACTTGACCATTTCCTCTTGGTATCCCTGTGGTAATTGTTACATGCTGAATGTGTTCTTCATTGCAATAGTCCTGGAAATCATGACTGGTGAATGCTGTTCCACGATCCGTTATAATTCTTCTAGGATTGCCAAATATTTGTTGGTGTATTCTTAATTTATTCAGTGTCTCCGCACTAGATGTGCTCTTTGTAGGGAACAACCATACAAATTTTGTGAAAGCATCAATCACTGTCAGAATATAATTGTACTGCTTCCTGGTCTCTGTCAATGGTCCTACATGGTCCAGATGCATGGTGTCTAACGGGATGCTTTCCTTTCCAATGGGGTTGAGAAATCCTTCCTGCTTGCCTTCTTTTCTTGTAGCCAACAGACATGGTATGCAGGCAATGAAAAATTCTTCTAGCTTTTTGTCCAAATCATTTATGAAGTAGTCTCGACATATTAAATCTTTCATTTTTCTCTTTGAAAAATGTCCATTACCATGGATTCGCACTATAATCTCCTTTCAAAATTTTTAGGTATAACCAACAATTTGCCAGGGCCCTTGTAGAGTATGTCTCCATCCATAAAATAATCTTTGTAAGACTTTTCCTTCAGCACCTCTTTGATAGCTTTTACACCATCATCTTGATCCTGTGCCTGCTTAATCTGATCAATTAAGGACGTAACTGTGGCCACATAGGGGTTACGGCTGAGTGCATGTGCATGCCGCATCTTTTCTCCAGCTCTATGTTCCACTTCGAAGTCATACTCATTCAGCATTATCACCCATCTTGCTACTTTTGCTGTGAGGTCCTTTTTCATCAGTGTTTGCTGAAAAGCTTGACAATCAGTAATTATTTTGAAGCGCTTTCCATATAAATAATGGCGGAACTTTTTGACGCCTTCTATTATGGCTAATGCCTCCAGTTCATAACTTGAGTACCTACTTTGTGCTTCGTTAGTCCTAACACTCATATATTGAACTGGGTGCAAGCCAGTATCAGGATGATACTGCAAAAGAATAGCCGCTATAGCTATACTGGAAGCATCTGTATGTAACTCAGTTTTTAAGTTAGGATCAAATATTTTTAATACTGGGCCGGTAGACAACCTTTCTTTTAAAATATGAAAAGCATCTTGTTGCTTCTTATCAAACACAAAGTCGGCATCTTTCTTTAACAAATCGTTTAGAGGTTTGGCAATAACAGCATACTGCTCTATGTACTTCCGAAAGTAGGAAGTCAATCCTAGAAAACTTTTAAGTTGCTTACTTGTCCTGGGTTCTGGAAATCTCACTACAGCATCCGTCTTCTCAGTAGTTGGGCGTATTTCACCGTCTTTAATCATATGGCCCAAGTACTCTATTTCACACTGTATCAATTTTGCCTTCTTCCAATTAATTCTCAATCCATACTGTGCAGCTATTTCCAGAACTTGTTTCAGTCTTAGCAATGCTTGTTCTTCATCAACAGCTGGAATTATAATATCATCAATGAAAATCATCATTAACTTCTGAGCTAGCAGCTCACGAAAAATTATGTCAACAAACCGCATAAAATATTTTGGACAGATTGAAAGTCCAAACGGTGCTCGCAGGAACTCGAACTGACCATGATGGGTAACGAATGAAGTATACGGTATGGACTCTTCACTGATTTTCAAATGGATAAATCCATTCTTCAAATCAAGAACACTGAACACCTTCGCTTGAGATAACCTGTCAATTAAGTCATCAATAATAGGAAGAGGATACTCGTCTTTCACAATCTTTGCGTTAAGCTGCCGGTAGTCAACACATACACGGGTTGTCCCATCCTTCTTCTTTACCAATACCAGTGGGCTAGAGTATTCAGAAAAACTTACCCTTATTATGCCGTCTTTCAACCATTCCTCAACTTGTTTTTCTACAATACCCTGCTCCATGTATGACAATCGCCGGGGCCGTTGCGCTACTGGAACATCGTCTTTTAGCACAATCTTGAGCTCCAACGGGGCTTCCTTCACTTGGACTGGATGGTACATGTCAACACAGTGATAAGCTTCCTGTTTTACTTATGGACTGCTGACATGTTCTAGAAGAGATTCCGAGTCACCTGTAATGCAATTTACTTTATGTAACCACTCACTTTCATCTCTGAATATGTCCACGCATCCATCGCTCATTAACACTGTCACAAATTTCAAAAACTCGTGTCCTATTATTATATCATATGGCATACAGTCTCTAGGTATAATGTGAAACGTCACATCGTTATAGCATTGTCCATCGATTACGATCACCGTCGTAATTGTACCTAACGACCGCACTTGCGAACGTCCTAGTCCGGTTAGCGTTAGCCCACCGACATTGCACTTAACTTCAAATAGTTTAGCACACAGCTCCGCCGATATCAGGTTTACATCACTTCCAGAGTCGATCAATGCACTAGAACTATGATTGCCCGCCACTAATATAGTTTTCACTGGTTTTCGTACATTTTTGATAGCCGTTACGTCTTTGTTTTGATTCTTGCTCGACACCATTGACACTATGTTTGACGTATCGATGGCACTGTCGATGTCATGGCCGCTCGTACACGCGCACTGATTGGTCGGATTGGTCGGACTGGTCGTAGTCCCAAACATAGCCGATCCTTGAGCTGAACGCTGTTTTACCGACTCGCTCACGCCCGCTGTCCCACGGCTGTTACCGACCGCACGATGTTCACGTTGTTGGGTCGCCGGCGGTATTACCGACATATTGCCTCCGCCAATGAGAGGGCACTGTTTGCCAATATGGCCATATTCGTTACAACGAAAACATTTGATTCCCTTGGCACACTGGCTGGATAAATGGGTCTTCTCCCCACAGTTATAACAACGACGCGTGGAACTGGGAAACGTGGATGCTTCTTTTTTTCTTTCAGTGGCTGCGTCGACTCGTACTTCTTTCTTCTTCGTGTAACTTTTCATCTTTTCATAGATCAGTAATTTTTCTTTGAGCGCACTGTACGTCGTAACGCCATAAAGTATAGTTTTGTTTATTTGGTGGTCTTCAATACCGTCAATGATGTACTGAATGGCAACGTAGTCAGGGAATTTAGCTCTCTTACCCAACTCTTTCATTGTGAGTATGTATTGGTAGTAGCTCTCTTCTCGCCGTTTTTTACGCGCTGCCATCAGTTCGTGCATCTCCTTAGAATTTACGGCTTCAGGGAATTCCTTCACTATGGCCGCTCGGAGTTCTTCATACGTCTTGAACACTTTTTCAGATTTTAACCACAGCCCCGCCGTGCCGATGAGGGACCGCCGCGCGATAATCAGTTTTTGCTGCGATGTCCAGTTGAACACTTCCGCATTATCCTCAATGTCTTGGGCCCATTTGGTGGAGGAATATGACTTATCCTCGCCGTCAAATTGAGCGACGCCGCTCTCGAAATTGTTGAACATGGCCGCCGCCGCGGCCGCTGCCTGTGAGCTCGCGCCACCGCTTTTGCTACCGTCGTCCGTCATTGCCGTCTTTGTCTTGGTAAGCAGGTGATCCGCCGCCGTGTTGTAGAAAATATCACCCTCGTCTTCCGTCTTATTGTCGTCTTTAGAACACCGTACGTGCACCACACCACGTGCACTCCGGCGCCGTCGTCTTCGTAGTTTGAGTTTACTTTCTTGTGACTCTGGGCCGCACAAATCCCGGACGAGCCCCCAAAATTTGTGGGTATTCAATAGCCTTCTTTTGGGCGGAAACAAGGTGCGCGTCTTCAATGGTTGGGGCAGTATTGATGTACTCTTTCGGCATACTCAAATGGACTCAAACGGAACTTGACGCCCTGGATAGGCGGGTCCGTACACTGCTGACTGCATATCGAATGCATCACCCACGATCGTCAGTCATGAGATTGTATATCCGGCGGAAGTGCTCCACACCTCGAGGCTTTTAAAATGCCAAAAATCTCCACAACCGCGAGATATGCAATCTCAGGGAATATTTTCTAAACACCGACGTGGGTATGCATCGAGATTTAGTAGCAGTGGAGAAGTGACTCACCTCGCTCTCCTTGGCGAATGAGAACTGGCGCAAGCCTGTAGCGCTTGACATTATTTTATAAGAAAAACTTAATTATACGGGTACAAAGGCGGTCTTATCGCTGACAGCGATATCTACCAGACAACCTTTGGATGGACTGAAAGAACTTATAATGAGAAAGGGGGTAGTATGTGGTGTACTGTACAATAAAACATAAATATATACAGAACTATATTGTTATAATAAATACTACCCATAAACTTAAATACACAAATTCTTACATACATATAAACGTACATAATATTACATGTTAACAAATTCAAAGAAAGGAGGGTTTTTTTTTATTTATTATTGAAATTAGATCCAAATATAAAAGCGTGGGAGAAAGGAAATGGTTTTTAACTAGGTTCTTAAAAGAAGCCAGTGACTGGGCTTGTGATTTCCTCTTTATTTAAAAAGAAACACTATAAAGTGAAAAATAACTTCAATTTTGGAAGTCGGTGTTCTTGTTTTTGTTTCTTCGTTTTACAACATATACATACATACATAAATTCATATACGTGAGGACGATGCACCCAGCACTACTACACTTCGTATAGGCATAGATTATTACAAGCACTAACAGGTAAATTCATTCATTTGATAAATAGGAACATGGTTCTCACATACTTACAGTCTAATATAAATTCATTGGCTTGATCAAATTGTTTTTGAAATAGGGCGGGCTGTACATCAGCGTTGACAGCGTAGTAGTCATGCTACACACTGCACAACATCTGCTGAGCCCGCTCGTTTTGTCATACCGAATAAATATCGTGATTCAAAACTGATTTTCTGTTATGTTTATTTGTATGTTTTAGTTGGCAATAAATGTTTTCTTTCTTTCTTCAAATGGTGAAAATTTTCATAATAGTCCCGATGGTTTTGGTCTACGTATATATTAACAGTTTAAGTTTGTTATTTTTAACTAAGGGTGGGGGGCCTCTGTCAGCAGTGGTCGTCTTTCGGCTGAAATGATGATGAACTAAGGGTCCTTTAGGGGTCTTTTGGGACCGGAATAGCAGCGCCGGCTTGTAAAACAAATATCACTTTTTAATTTGTTTATAAGTCAAATAACCCTTTTGAAAACAACCAAACCACATCCAAAGGACTACCTACTTACAAACACCATCACTCAATGGAACATTAAAACTCAGATGGATAGCTTCCCGACTCGCTGGGAATGGTTCACGCCATTACAAATATTTACCACGAATCTGGGTGACAAATATTATGATAATGGTCCATTTAAATAAATTATTGTTTTTATTTCCATGGGAAGAGATAGATTTTTGAGTTATATCTTGGTCTTGGTGGAATATTTAATATTGAATTAGTGGCCTTGATATAGATGTTTTTTTTCTATGGAAGCTGCGAAAGTTATTTTTTTTCTAAATTGAAATAACTGAGCACTAGGTACTGTGACGTCACTCTGACGTTAGATTCTCGCTATTGGAACACGAGGTGAACGTGGGGTGCTGCGCGGGTAGGCCGGAGTGGGGTTGCATTCGAGCGAGGTGCACAGCTGCCTAATTGCGTCGATTGACCACCATCAATCGGCCAATCACAATGGAAATCCACATTGCGTCTTTCATCTCTCATGTGATTGGTCGATTGATGGCGGTCAAACCATTTGCCTTGCCGAATTCACTTACGCAATTAGGCTGCAGGTATTTCCCTCCCAAAGAGAGTAGGCCAGTATATCAGCAGTGGGAACATTAAAATGCTGATGATGGATGTTGAGGACCCGTTTAGGATATCGATTGCCTATTTTATTCTTTTTCTAGAAAAACAAAACTGATAACTGGTTTTGACCGCTTCGACAGGGTTGATATAGCTAAGTATACCTGTTGTTGAGGTACTTGCCAAAATCTTAGCAATTCTCGCAATACAGAATTCAAGTTGAAATGTCAGTCAAACAATTTATAAACACCCACGCACCATTTAAGGTCCAAGCGTAGGTTTGATCCTTTCAGTAACAACCTACTTTGTAAGTCGGTTATAACGAGCAACGCAACGTGCTATAATTAGTCTTTTTAATTACAAAGCCCTTTGAGCTGTGTAGGATTTGCAGGAAAAAAACGAATCTTGGTTGATTTTTTATGAACCAGCGATAAAAATTTGTGGCCATGGAATTTAATATTGCCAGCTAGCTTATTTTAATCAAGAGTTCAGTTATTATATACTATACTGGGTAAATCTTTAGAGAGAAGAGAGAATAAATAAATGATCAAGAAAACTTTATACCGTCAAAACCTGGCAGCAACTGTCATTTCATTTTTATGACAAGTGTGTAGAATCTTACCCCGAATCCCCTATGAATAAAATAATGTTAAAGTCAATCCAAAACATCTGAAATTCTAACATGTGGTCTAACTTCAGAATACCAGAGTACTTACCAAAAGTTAGATTCAGGAAGTCTGACGGTTGTTTCACAGAAGCAGTTTCTAGTCGCAAATATAGGTTGGTACATGTATAGGGAGCTTTTCGAGACATCAGTAAACAATTGGTCGACCATCAGGAAACTGTTTGTCCTGGTATGGTCATGTGATGAGGAGGGGTGAAACGCATGCTACTAAAAAACTTTTCAACAAAAAATCAAACCGACTTTCAAAACAAAATCTTATAAAGTGAAAAATAACTTTCTTTTCCGAAGTCGGTGTCTTTTGTACCCTTTTTTTGACACCGACTTCGGAAAAGAAAATCCGACGAAATGAGAACTTCCTCCTTTTTTTGAAGTCAGTTTAAAAGAGTTATGAATAATGGGTGAATGGATGGGGAGGAGGGGAAGAAAGCCAAAAAAAAGATAGACGGACTGTGTGAGGAGTGATATGATAGAAAAGGGACTCAGTTATAGCGTGACAAGGGACAGGATGGTATGGAAGAAGAAAACGTGTTGCGTCGACCCCAAGTAACATGGGACAAGGGCAGGAAGATATATAGTAAACAGTTAGTCGACTCTTCACGTGATCAGAGGGCTAGGCTTTTCTTCGGTCAGAGAATCGGCATTGCTATTCAACGTGGCAATGCTGCCAGCATTCTGGTCACTTCTCATTGACATTGATGTGAAAGATTTTTTGACGCCCAATGAGCCCCTCGCTCTTTCCCCTATTTAACCCCCGACGGAAAAAGAGGGGTGTTATAAGTTTGACTGTGTACATGTGTATTGGTATATCTGTCTGTGGCATCATAGCACCTAGACGGATGAATCGATTTTAATTTCGTTTTATTTTTGTATGATAAGTGACTTATTTTTTTTATCGAAAGTTATCTTAGCTATATTTGTTGCAAATCAGTTCAGCCGTTCAAAAGTTATGGGCGATTTAATGTTTCAATCAGGGTGTTTTCGCAAGATATAAATTATGTTGCATGAAATAAAATGTGTCAGGGGTTTTTAAATTTGACTTGTTATGTATTAGTCTATTAGGAACATTTATTTATTTATTGCGTGGTATCTTCTCGTCCAATTTACCGCAGTGTCTCAAGACAAAAGTCTATGACCAGTGTGTGTTGCTAGTGATCACCTATGGAACCAAGACGTGGTCGCTCACAATGGGCCTTATCAGAAAGCTCAAAGTCACCCAAAGGGCTATGAAGAGGGCTATGCTCGGAATTTCCTTACGTGATCATGTCAGAAATGATGATATCCGCAGGAGAACCAAAGTTACCGACATAGCCCGAAGAATTGCCAAACTTAAGTGGCAGTGGGCAGGGCACATTGCTCGCAGAACGGATGGCCGATGGGCCGAAAAAGTTCTGGAATGGCGACCGCGAACCGGAAGACGATACGTTGGAAGGCCTCCCACTAGGTGGACTGATGACCTGGTTAAGGTTGCGGAAAGGTGCTGGATGCGAGACGCACGGGATCGGTCAATGTGGCGACGCCTGGGGGAGGCCTATGTCCAGCAGTGGACGTCTTTTGGCTGAAATAATGATGATGATGATGATTTATTTATTCGTTTATCCTCGCACTGGAACGCCTTGCAGCAATTACACCAATAGTGCACAATCTTATAATAAACTCACTATAAATACCAGGTTTCCTCACGATGTTTTCCTTCACCATTGTCAGCGATGCCCAAGATAAACTTAGAAAGTACATATGAATTGAAAAAGTCACATTGGTACTTGCCCGAATTCGAACCCACGACCTCAAGCACGAGAGGCGAGGTCTTAGCCACTAGGCCACCACGACATATCTTTAGGTTGCAATCTGTTGTAAATATTAAAAATGAAGAAGTATTATTTATGGTAAGTAGGTACAATATTTAGTTCGGAACTGGACACCAACAGAATTTCGAAAGATACTATGATTTAGATCAAATAGCGGATTTTCGCTGAGTCAGTTGGCGAGAATTGATAATAATGGCGTGCGATTGGAGAAGCCTATATTAGTCCTACGTTTATTATACCTATAGTTTGTCCAGCATTAGACAGCTGTAGGCAGATGATTTATTCTGCACGGGGCTTTATGTTTGCAAAAATACTTGTTGCGCCGAACCCAAATAAATTGAGAAAAGGGCATGGGGGTTGAAGCACATAACTTATAAAGTCTCTTAACTCAAACGATTGCGGGAATCCCGACATTTCATACGACAGGTTTTGATGAAGTATTATTTAATTACGTGTGGTTTCCAGGAGAAGTAGCCATCCAGTGTAACTCCCAGAAAGCTAGTTTCCTCTTCCTCTAGTAGCGGCTGTCCATTATAATTAATATTTAGTTTTTCTCGCTTACGACCGTATGTCCTAAATTGAACAATTTTTGTTTTATTTATATTTACATTCAAATTATTACATTTTAACCAGGAAATTGTTGATTCAATTGTATTTTTAATGTCAAATCTGTAATTATCCATGTCAGTATTAATTGATGATGTCATTATAATTGAAATGTCATCTGCAAATAAAGTGCATGGTTTCGGTGTGTGTTCAGGAAAATCATTAATATATAATAAGTATAAAGGGGGTCCCAAAACGGTCCCTTGTGGGACACCCGAGTTGTTAAATTTTGAAAAAGACCTAATTCCATTTTGTTCCTTATTTTCAGTAATACTAGGAATCTCAACACATTGCTGTCTACCCATTAAAAATAGGTTTCAAGCCAACTAAGGGCCGGACCTCGAATACCATATCGTTCTAACTTTACAACCAACAATCTATGTGACACAAAGTCGAAAGCTTTCGAAATATCGAAGAAGATAACAGATACCCGGTTACCTATATCTACTTCATCAATTATATTTTTTACCAGATTGAAGCATGCAAGAGTTTTGCATTATTTTCATGCGAGAATTTGTTAGTTCATGTCAGGAGAAACTTTACCTGTTCTTCAAACTTCGGTTCTGCCCGGTAAAGACAACTATCTGCACCTTCCATGACTTAAACGATGCCAACGGCAGAGCTGTCCAGAGTGGCCACATTCTGCTTGGACACAATTTGAGTCAAATTGACACGTAAATAAGTAGAAGGGAGACGTTTGACTACCATATCTCACCTGATGGTAAGCGATGATGTCGTTGACGGTAAAGCACGCTTGCCTAGAAGTAACCTATTCACTCTTGACTTAAATATCCGTTCATTTTAGACTATAAAGATGCATAAATAAAGCTCGGTTAAATATAAAAATAGGTACAATAAGAACTTTTCATACTTAAAAGATAATCTTTCAGCTACAAAATACTTTCTGAAAATCGAAGTATCGACCTCCAAAATTTCTATTGAAGGTAAGAACACCGTATACAGTTTTAATCTCGGTTGCTCGACAAATACAAAGAGTATTGTCATACCCGACTCACAGAAATAGTTTAGTGGTACTAGCTCACCTTATTACTCACTCAGGGACGTAGCTATAGAGAATGGCCTGAAGAAGTGACTTGATTTAATAGCAGAAAAAAATACTATTGGACATGTTCTAACAATAAAAAATGCCTAAGAAATGCCTAAAGCGCATCAAAGTTCAGAACTGGGGCTTGTGACGTCACTTTTGAGTAAAAATTGTACTTAAGCGTGACGTCACGCGAAATTTCAACGCACTATATGAACTGTATCGTCCTTAATTTTTGTTTACGTGACAAAACAATATTTTTTATTAATCTAACTGACGGACTAAACATATTTTTAGTCATCATCCCTATTCGAAAGAGAACTCTCTGTTTTAATTTAAGTCATCCCAGTTTTGTATATCGCTGTGTGCCTGATTAGATTTATCATAGGTATGAATTTTAATAATAACCTACATCTATCTGGGTATTGGATATTAAAAAAATCTTTATTCCGTTCATTTATACACAGTAAAATATTAAACCAATAATACATTACATAGAAACCCTTAAGTGCTAGGTATTGACAAATTCCCTGGATCCCACACTAGGATTCCCTGTGTTGCGGGGTCCAGTTTCTTCCCAAGTGGGTATGGCAAATATGTTTGCATGGTAACAGAGACAAAACTTAATTAAATTGTAATGTAGATAAATATAAATAGTGGTTATTATTTTATTCTAAGAATTTAGTTTAAGTTGCTTTTTGGTGAGTTATATAGGTGTGTGCTTGCATGCTAAATTGTTGCTATTTAGGTCCTAATTTTATTAAAATCCTTCCTTAGTCTTTTCTGGGACACTTTTGCATCAACTTAATCTTTGTTTATCATATACAGGAAAAGACACGCTACGCCATCTATTTCCTCCATTCTTCCGATCCCCATCCACGAATACCGCATCTAGCAAACTAATACATCAACGCAACAAGCCTTTACTTCAATATGGCGCAAAAATCCAGTCTCTTTCTATTCCACACACAGGATTCTCACAACCCACTATAAGCTTTTTAGAGGCAAGCACGTTCGTTCACCGCGCTTCGCCGTGTTCGTAATAAAAAATGTTGCTTTAGGTGCGCTCCAGACTGTGAGGAGCGAGGTGCGATATATGGTGGTGCTTATATTGTTATTTTTTGAGCATTTGAACTGGGAAACACTGCAACTGCGATGGTGACTGGGTTTTAAAAAGTCATGAACTGCAACTCGCAAACAGAAGGAGTTTCTAATACATTGCTTCTTATGTTTAAAAATCAGTCTTCTTGATAGCTTGAAACACGCAATGAATAATTTTAAAATGTGAGAGTTTGCGATCGATTCCATGAATAAATTCATGGACACGATTTATTCGGTACAAAAATAGGCTGCCAATCTCATCCATAATGATCCCTTTGTATAATTAGTAGCTACACGGTAACAGAAGAAGTAGAAACCGTTCCTATAACTTTTCTTGTATTTTTTTGTTCTTTAGTTCCAAAGTCAGGCAACAAAACTGCAATATGCAATAAGTACATTATTGATGTTTGAACATTTTACCCAATTAAACCAGCAAAAAAGGGCTTATTTGAAGGCACAGTTCTTATACTGCCTGTTTTTTTTAATCAGTATCATTTTTATTTTCTAGTCTTTTTTATATTATTATGTCTGTAATTTTATTATCATTTGTGTTTTGCTTATCTCGTGTCTCTTGTCACAAATAAATATTTTTCTTTCTTTCGACATTAGAAAAAAACAAGAGTTTCCTAGAATACATTGAATCATTCTAAGTTGACAAATTCTGAAAGCAGGCCATTTAACAGCTGAAAAATCAGTATTCCATTTACAACTATGAAGATTAGAGTTCTTTCATTAGAAGGCATTTTAATAATATTTTTTATATTACCATTTTATGAACATACTGAGTTTTGCACTAGAATAAAGGGTTCTATAGACAGTTGGTACGTTACAATGAAACCTCGATGCAACAACACTAGTTCATGGACCTCAACATTAACATTAGAAGCGGGATATTTACCATGTTAACTGTTTGCAGCGAGTTTCCGATATTTCGGTGCTGTTGCAAGCACTATGATCACGGATAAACTGATAAGTTATTGTTTCCGCTTCTAATGTTAATGTTAGTGACCATGACAGTTTAAAAACTTATATAGTTCTACCTGTATAGCAATTTTAGAACAACTTCTGCATAAATTCGTCGTGGTATCATGTTCGCGTTGTCGTATTGTCGCGTAACCTTTAGACACCCAGTTATAATAACATTAAAACGTGCTAAAAATGTGTAAAATTTTAATTTTGCACTTAAGAATATCATTGAGATCATTATACTCCAAAGAGAGTATTGAGGCGTAAAGTGATCCTTCAAAGCTCCACCCCTGAGTGGGTCACGGGGTCTTCAAGTTTGCGAACAAAGTCTTGAGAAACTTCTCTTTACTTCCATAGCTTTCATGTAGAAATGCACCTTTATGTCAATTTTCACTTACACATTTTTTAACTACTTAATAATCATTTTTTCTGTTTGTTCGTTAATTTAGAATTCAATTTTTCCCTTTTATATATTTACTCGTATTTTTGTTGGATTAACAATGTTATTGTCGCCTGATATATTCTTTGATTTGTTTAGATATAAGTTTAGCAATACTTGACATAGACGCAGATTCAGGGTGACAGCCTGGTGATCCGTCATACAGGGTATCCTAGTATGGACTCCAGTCTCTCACAAAGGAGATCTTCACATATAGAGAACGCACTAGCATTAATCAGCACGCCGTCGCAAGGTGAGATATAAGTCTTATCCAAATTAGAGATGTTCTGAAGTCGGACGGACAGAGTTCGCGCACTGCATCCGATCTTTATCCGAATTCGAGATCCGAGTTCCATCTGAATTGAAATGTACTGATTTCAGATGGACGGAGTTCGGATACAATTCGTACCCTCTTTTGCAAAAAGTACTACGGCCACTTCGGCCAGAAATTTCTCGGATTCGAGTCGGATGCAGTGCGTAACCGCTCTAAGGATGTTTAAGCACTGCAGCCGATCTTTACTCGAATCCGAGATCTGTGTTCCATCTGAATTGGAAATGTACTGAATGCGGACGGAAAGAGTTCGGATCCACTGCGTTACCTCCTACAAGTTGTACTACGACACATCGGACCATCATTAATTCTTTGATTCGGATCGAATGCAGTGCGGAACCGCTCTTAGAGTAACCGATTTCTAACAATATTGACTGGCACCGAATACCCAGTGGATTGTAGAGGTAAGATCGTATCGTGAACGTAAATCGCTCCATTTAAGTCGCAGATACCCCTCAGTAGCTGATTTTCAAATGAGAATTACGTCTACACAGCTAGTCGCAATACTTTTGAAAAATTATTTGTTACATTGTCTAATGTAACAAATAATTTTTAATAATTTGATCTATGAAAATTTGAATTGAAAAACCACCCGACGTATTTTCATGAAAATTTCTAAATCTCAAAGAATCTCGAAGAAAAGCCTTAAATCAAAATGTAGATAATCAAATTGATTATCTACATTTTGATTTAAGGCTTTTTTTAAGTCATATAATAATAAGGAAAGTACAAAAAAGAAACTACTGAACTTTGGGTCGCGCGGGTGTGAAACGTGTGCGCGTTTTGTTCCCTCAAGGTCGTTGGCGACTATTGTCGTCTTAAAATACTGGTATTCAGCCGCAACCGGTCTGGCTAGAAGCTGCAAGGGCTACTTATGAACTTGAGGCCCTGGGTTCGATTCTCGGGCATGGCAAAGTATTATTGATTTTTCCATCTGGAATCCACAGTAGTATATCGGACTCTGGATTTGTGACCGGTTCAATTAAATTCAATTCATTTATTCATTAACGATTTTTACATACTGTCTGAATTTGTATAACTAAAATATAAGAAACATCATGCATGTAATCCATATTTAAATCATAATAATTATCGAAATTAAATTAAAATCTGAATAATAATAATAATAATACGAAGGACGGGACGGTTGACATTGTTGGGCATGCCACCGTCCGGGTGAATCCATCAGACATATTATCTCCGGTTGTTTTCGACTGGCTAACGGCGAGTACTTACACAGACATAACCAAGTGCCCAGGATTATTCACCAGCAACTTGCTTTGAAATACAATCTAGTGGATTCTGAGGTACTGTATTACAAGTTTGTGCCTGACCCAGTTCTCGAAAGTGACCATGTCACGTTGTACTGGGATCGGTCTATCATCACTGATAGGACTATTGTTGCCAATAAGCCGGATATAGCGGTGATAGACCGATTACCGCACCGCACAATGATAATCGATGTCACCATCCCGCATGACGAGAACCTCGTGAAAGCTGAGAAAGAGAAACAAATCAAGTATCTGGACTTAGCGCACGAGGTTGTCGACATGTGGAATGTGGAGTCGGCGATCTTTTTGCCGATTGTCATTACGGCCAACGGACTGATAGCCAAGAGCCTCGACGACCATCTGTCGAGGCTGTCATTGCGCGGTTGGATCAAGGGCCTGATACAGAAGGCACTACTCCTAGATACGGCTCGCATTGTGAGAAGTTTCCTTCTCTGAAGCCCTAACCACCGGTAGCTTGGACTTGGCTTCCCGATACCGGTTGGCCTCTTATTTTTATATTTTTAAATGTTTTTAATTTTTCTTTTTTTTATATTTAAAAATGTACTAAATAAGAAAGAAGATAAATAAAGGAAAGAATAATACAAAAAAAAGAATTAACTAATGTCATAAGTCAATTTATAAAATACAATAAAATTTCCATTCTAATAACATTATTACATTCGACTTTTGTATTAATTTAACAGTCATCAATAGAATTACAAAAACAATTATTGTTAAACACTTGTTTAACAATAATTGTTTAAGCTTATTCTGGAACTCACTTGTATATACCCACTAGACTTTTTATTTCTGTCGGCAGTTTATTGAACATTCTTAATGTGGATGGATGAGTACTATACAGCTCTGCCTAACTCTTCTGAGTTTACAGACATAATGTTATGTATGTGTGATCACAAATTCACCCAAATTTCTTCGCGGATCACCGCTCTCGCTAATCTGAAGCACTCTTATCATGTCTATGAATATACAGTTGTTACAAAATACTGTATGTCTGTTACCTGCTTTATAAACATATAGTATATGGATCCAGCAAAGTTTTCAGCTTTATGAATGTATTTTTAAACTTGAACAAAGAGATTTTTGTGTTCTTTAAAAGAGTATCTGAGTGTTAGGCAATATAATACTTTTTTTTTTGGCCAGTCATGTATAAAGGAGTAGGTGCAAGTGTTAACTTGCACTACGGCATAAAAGCGCTTATAATATCTCCTAATTCTTATCACTGATGTGCGGTTAACGATACGTCAAGCAATTTGTAACAAGGTTAAAAGTTTTACAACATGACATGTTAAAAACATTTTGTATTATATTTAATCTTCCTTCAACCACGTGGATTAAAGTTACGTCCTGCACCACTCGGGGTTTTCTGGACCCTTATTATTATCGAAGAATAAAACGTGTAGTTTTTAATTAACTATTTGTTTGTTTCTTGTGTGAATTATTGATTTGTTTTTGGATTCAAATAAAACAAATTACTCAAACATAGAATAAATATTTAAATACTCTTAAAAAACAATTACTCACAGAGTAAAAAAATTACACGCTTATTTGGATGGCCAACAATCTGAAAAAAAAAATGTTGTAAAACTTTATACCCTTTAGTAAAGCTTTATTAATAAAAAAATAAAACGGTATTAAATAAATACCGAACACTAAAATGGTACTCAGTAATTAAGTTTGAAATAATGTGTATACTAGCAGGGTTGAAGATATAAATAAAACTACCAAACTGTATACTGAACTAGGTAAAAGTATATAATTGTTAAAACTCACAAGGCACTATACTAAAGCGAGAAACAATCTTGCTTGTGAATTCCAATTCGACGCCAACGCCATCTAGCAGTGTCTTTATACAATTTAACAAAAACAATATTTATGTTTACCTAATGAGCGACTAATGGTCGTTAACATACCGCCCACCAAGGACATTACTGATGGAATGTCCTTTTTGAACTACATTATAGGTTGGACCTTGTAGGAAGCAAACAATTTGTTCTTGTAACTTTGATCTTAAGCATAATATTGATCTGAAATCTTAAATCTACAACTAGTTATAACTTACATACTATGGTAAACTTGAACTAAATTGCAAACATGAAGTTACACTTGCCAGAAAATAAATCACTAAGTGTAAAGTACAGTTGTGAAAATATACATTTTTGATGTGTAATTACATCTAAACAATAACAATAGTATCTGTAAAAGTAAACAATGTAATTAAAACATAACACACGTAACGTAACATTTATGCTAACTGTTATTTGTGCTGGTCATATCAGGACCAACAGCATCTGACAGGACCCACCCTAACGCAGTGCTCTGAGCGATCAGGGTACCGGAAGGACTCTTACCTTGATGATGCAGCTATAAACATCAGCACTCAACAAAATATCTATTTTGTTTGGTGTATTGAACTCAGGATCTGCTAAACATAGATTGTTTATACCTAAGCAGTTGAAGGTGACTGAGTTAATACTTCGCTCAGGTAGGTAAGAGGTGATCTTATTTACTACATATGCACTTAATGTATACTTAAATCCAGGATCGACACGAGATTTAATCGTTAGTTGTACCATGTACTTTGTCATGGTTGACCTATTATCTCCTAATCCTAACACGAATCCTTGAATTGGGATCTTTTTCAAGTTAAGATTCTGAACTGTCGCCTCTGTTATAAAACAAGCCTGCGAACCTTGATCTAGCAACGCTTGGACCGTATAATATTGACCCGTCTTTGACGAGGCCTTTAGTAGCGCAGTAGCTAATAAAACCTGTCTGAGTTTTGCTACATTACCTGTTGACAAGCAAGACACTATCTGAGTAGCACTAGTTGCAGAACTAGCACTATCATTAGTAGGTCTTGCTTCAGGGTCTTGACGTTTACTTTTCAAATGAAGCAACGAATGTTGGCGTTTTTGACAAACTCAGCAACTGCTGTTCTTTCTGCAGTATTTAACTGTGTGGTTACTGCCTAAACAATTGAAGCAAATCTTGTTCATACTCATAGCTACAAAATCCCGTCTGACTTCGAGAGATTGTTTGGCAAACCCCTTACAGAAACAGAGCTTATGACCTTCAAAGCAGTATTCACATTTCAAACGCGATGACGAGTCGGTGGCTAATAGTGTTTTAGGCGTATGATTGTAACTGACCTGGAGACCTGAACCTCCTTTTGGTTCTATGCACTCAAACGCGCGGAATCGTTGTTCTAAAAATACTTTGAATTGATCTACGGTAGGAAAATCATTTCTGGACTCGCTACTACTGACACTTAATTCCCATTGCTTACGCGTTTCAGGATATAATTTAAATGTCACGATGTGTATGATAATAACATCCCATGTACTCACATATATTCCTAAGTTTGCTAAAGCATTTAAACAGTCACTCGTGGTGTCTGAAAGCTCCTTTAATGACGTCGCCGATTCAACCTGCATACGTTTAATACTTAATAATCGTTTTAAAATACAGTTGGCGAGATATCTTTTGTTACTGTACCGTTTATCTAACAGATCCCAGCACTTACTGTAGTTGGCGTCAGTTATTGGAGTATTCCGTATTAATTGCTCAGCTTCACCAGTTAAGTGGCTTTTCAAATAATGCAGTTTTTGCACATTTTCTAATGAACTATTCTTATGAATTAAATATACAAAAAGGTCATGAAATGTTGTCCATTCTTCATATTTGCCAGAAAACGTCGGAATAGAAATTTTTGGCAATTTGACTTGTGAGTGAACAGACTTCAACGCACTGTTGGAAGAACCATACTCATGTGCTACTGGTTCGCTTATAACTCTAATTTTATTGAGCGTTGCCTTCATTAAACTTTTATACGTAAAATAAGTGTCCTCGGTTACATCATACATTTCAACAACCTGCTGCTCAACCTCATCATATTTGAAGTTTTGATAAATTTTACTATTGGCATTTTGAAAAGATGCCCAATCTTTTTCTAATGATACTAATCTAGTTTCTATATATTCTATTATTAATCTTTCTTCAGGACTGTTTTTAAAGTTAGCTAATCCCTTAATAATGACATTTTGATAACATTTTAATAAGTTTATTAAGCCCTCCATTTTTCATAAATCAAGTATATATGAGTTAATTCAGAATCTGTATGACACTCAAAAAAATTCTAATAAATAAATTAAAAGTTCAGTAAATAATTAAAACTAATGTAAATAACTTAACAAGTGAATAAAAACAATGTTTGTATTGTACTAAATTAAAGCCAACCAATTCAAAATAAATATGAAGTCCAATATGACCAAAATATTGTAAGTTTCAATAAACTGCTCAAAATTTTATAAGTGTTTTTTTTTGGAATAACTTAATCTGGCGGAAATCGGGCATAGGTTTCCCGTTCCGTCGTTTTTTAACAAAATATTTTAAGTTCTAAACTAACATGTACAAATAATACAAGTCTCTAAAAATAAACGTAAAATTTTCTAAGTCTAAATCTACTTAAAATAATTCTTAAAAGTAAATTCTTCTAAAAAATTCTAAGTTAAAATATCCAAATAAATAAAGTCCAAAATGGCTTGTCACTTACTGCCTTTGTTTATATAGTAAACTGTACTCACAAATTTCACTCATTCAAACAACACGATGATGGTGTATGTGGCGCACTCTGGGGGAGAGTGGCAGCACGTCGAACTTTGGATGTGACTTCAGTCCTCTGAAGTCACGTTGAACTGGGTGTGTGACGTCCTTCTTATGGCGACACGTTGAACTGGATTTGTGACGTCCTTATAAACGACACGTTGAGCTCCGCGAGGATGACGTCCAGTCACCTCACTTTGGAACTGGTCGCAAGTGGCGTCCACTTTGACGTCACTTTTCCGCCGCTGCTTACCCCCCGTCCAGAACACTGGATGAAGCTGCCGATGCGGGGAACCGTGTACTTTGACGTAGCGATCCACTACGAGTACCACGGACGAACTCTCAAAAAACCGCTACTTATCGGGCTCGATGGACCAATGTTAAATAAATACCGAACACTAAAATGGTACTCAGTAATTAAGTTTGAACTAATGTGTATACTAGCAGGGTTGAAGATATAAATAAAACTACCAAACTGAATACTGAACTAGGTAAGGAAAAGTATATAATTGTTAAAACTCACAAGACACTATACTAAAGCGAGAAACAATCTTGCTTGTGACTTCCAATTCGACGCCAACGCCATCTAGCTGTGTCTTTATACAATTTAACAAAAACAATATTTATGTTTACCTAATGAGCGACCAATGGTCGTTAACAAACGGTGATAATGGAAATAGATATAAACGGTAATATATTCAGAATCCAAATTAATTCATACAAACTCACTACTGATGTTTTAGACGACATCCCAAACCACGTGAGGTTTGTGAGACCCTGACGCAGTTTCGATGCGTCTGTCTGCTGCAACCGCGACGGGTCCACTATATAATATCGCTGTCACTAGGCGGTTTATCAGAGCAAACGCATCAATATTTAAAGAGTTAAATTTGTTTTTTTTTGCTGGGGTTTATTAGACCTCATAAGGTGCACGAAGGAATAAGGGAGTTCAAAAGGTGTTTAATCTACTTATTTATAATTTCTGTGATCGATAGTAGATGCTTATTTGGGTATTAAGTCAGGTTGTAAAGTCAAGGAAAATATTTTTTACCACTTTTAACACACATAATCCCCAGTAAATTGAAACTTTACTAATTTTAACAGTAATATTCAACCTAAATCGAGTAAACAAATGCCTTCCTTTACTTAAAAACCTGACTTTTTTGTTGCCACAGCTGATTGTGAGATCACAAGCTGAAAGTAGCAACAAAAAATCAATTTTGACGTCACATCCGATATGGTATAGTGGCTAGGATACCTGGCTGTCACCCAAGAGGCTCGGGTTTGATTCCCGGTATCGGAATTACTTTTTGAATATTTTGCACGGCAATTTTTATTTTTATTGTTTTTATCATTCATTTTAGATAAAATTGAAAATAGAATTTATACAAAAATCTTACCTTCTTAATTATTTATTGTACTCGTACAACAAATATTTAATAAAATTTGAAAATAAAGTACATGTGCAAAGGCGAGCTTAACTCTTTGCTTGCTGTTACATACTTTCACAGGCCAGGTGAGAGCCCGGCTGATAAAACATTCAAGCACGGTATACAAATCGGTGTAACGCTTTGGCTGGCCTTGCGATAGATAGAGTATCTATAGAATAAGAGGTTATAATAAACCGGTTCTGTTACCTCAAACTAGACGAAGCCTACAATACAAAAAGCCCTAAAAAAAAAAGGCTGGTTGGATGCTTTTGCCAATCAATATCAATCAATCCGCCTAGCCTTTTACCAACTTCATAAGTACCAGTGTTTTACATAGAGCGCCTGCCTATCTGACCTCCACAACCCTAAAACCGGGTAACACGATACCTCTTGGCTAACTGGTGTCAGATCTAAGGCTTCTGACTACCCGTACCGACTGTCAAAGATCTTCAAATGACAGCCGAGACCAACGGCTTAACGTGCTTTCCGAGGCACGGAGGAAACTCGGTATCTTGAAATGGTAACCCATCCACGGACCAACCTCGTCAAATCTGGCCCTTCTTCAATAGATTATAGTCAGGAATAGCACACAGCACACACAGCACATGCTTTTTATTCCAGGAATATGGTACGTCGTGATAATTTTCGACTTCCACGTTGGTGATGCCGCTGGAAAACGCTAGTAATGTATAAAGATAAACGCGAGTAAGCCATAAATCCATATAAGTAAAAAAAAATAAAGAATAAGGTGTTAGTACATGGACTATATGTAGTGTATCGCAAACTACTTCCTCATTAATAACCCCCGACTACTGTAGTATTATATTATCTGTGTCCCGAAATGGCACAAATATACCTATAGCTTCCAATAAGTTAGTTATATTTGCGCTGTTTGCGGTTTTCTGTACCGGCAGCAGCTACCCCAGCACGTATCGAGATGGCGCAAAGGTATCGACACATGAGGAATCCCACACCAAAGGCCTTAACCCAACTTCCAAGGCATTATGGTCATCCTGTCTGGTCTCTGCCCATCGTCGCGTGCCAAGCCCACGGGTTCTAAAAAAGCTGGCACCCCGGCGGTGACAAGAGCCCGACGTATGATGTTTTTAATGCTGGTGTGCCGTGCTATCCGACCAGCGCTCTTACTGCAGGATAGGTAATGGTGTCCGAGGCGGTCGTCTGCTTCACCACATTGACAACGATGTGGAGCTCCGCTAGGAGTACCCAGGCTCATACATGTAGCATTCCGGAAGGTAATGTCACTCAACAACGTACCTATGTTGGGTGAATGTGATGCCTGTAGCCAGAGGCCCGACTCCCACTCACCTACAGCCAGTAGGCGGCCACACTCAGCTGTATTGGTGGACGTATTTATGAGTTTATTCCGTACCAACCTGACGCTGGTGGCTCCTCCCGGGCAATGCCGCTGCCGTATTCAGGCAAGCCACTTTCCAGGCGCACACTGCGTCGGTCAAGCACGGCAAATCACAGTTAACCAGTGATAGGAATGAAATTGTAGTCGTTTCCGTTCTGTGGGCAGAAGCCAGGAACACCGGTAGGCTTATATTGGAAATTTTGTGGATGCCGAGCCAACCGAAGCGAATGGTAGTGTGGCTTGCATCCAGCAGGCTCGGTCATCCAAGGCCACATTCAAGATGGATGTCAGAGTGCATCGATAAATTTCGTCAATTTTATTGAAGAGATGCGGTTGCTTCCATAAAGGGAGAGAGCGGATAAAGAGAGAGTCTATCCGAAACATCATTAAAATGATTAATTTTGCATCAATAAATGATGAAAAACTGTCTTCCGAAATTGGGGAACCAAGGAGGTTCAGTGAACTGTTATCTAAAATTTTGATATCTAGGGCTATTGCATAGAATTTTTGTATGGTCGGTTGTCCATCAATATTGTCGCAAAGAAAAAACCACGTTTGGAGTGGTTGAGGTCTAGGCCAATGGTTTTAAACTGCTCTTTCAGGAATTGTAAATCTACTAAACAGGTTTCTACGTCACCTCCTATGGTTCCATCATACAAATACCATACGTTAAATTTCGAATTTACTTTTTGAATGATTGGATGAAAAGCCAGACTGAAAATGAGAGAGCCCGAGAGAGTAACCTTGTTGGCAACCAACTGAAATTCCATAAAATTGTCTTTATATAATAATTTTGATGGGTGCCTGTAGAATTGCTAAAAAAATAACATATATTTTAATGTTGTAAACATGCTTACATTTATTCTGCTTTATGGTTCAGACATATTTTTTTTCTGAATTGGTGCAGAACCTTTTAATTTTAGAAAGTAAACAGGCCAAGAATATGACATTATTATCCATTATCATTATCCAACAAACATCAGCTGAAAGAGCAATCATATTCTGCAGATGTCAAACTGAGATTTATATGATTGCTGAAGATGTATGGGAGAAAAAATCATATTTCGTCGTGCAAATGAAATAAGGAAGATGATGATAAACAGAGAGACGTATTTTACACGACAAAATAAGTCTAAATTTAAAATTGTTTGTTTTATTCTGAAAGTTCTTGACTCAGTTTCCATTAGAACAAAAAAGCCCTTCATGAATGTAGCTGTTTATATGGAACCCGCTATGCGTGAGTCAGACTCACACTTGGCCGGTTTTATTTCTATAGATTCTCAAAGTGTCGTGTAATTTTCATAACGATGCTCACAACATCAACGCAATCGCACTCAATAAATAGTTTTACGAGAAAAACAACTCTTGATGTGATTGTATTCTATTCTGCATACAGCCAGCTCAGCAATGGTATACACTTATAGACGAAACGCTGCGGTTTCAATTAAAACTTCACTGGTTCGAGTTTCTACACCTACTTATAAACGAAAGTTTAATGCCAGAGTCTCGGTAAATGGTAATATTTTGCAGTCAGCGAAGGAAGTAAATGATATTCTCGTTTGAAATTGTAATTTATTTATTTTGTTAGTTATTCTTGATGAAGGGATTTCAGGTGGATGGATGGGGAAATGTAATTTGACTCACGGTTGATAAAATTGGTTCTGTTTTAACCCGACTGCAAGAAAAGGGTAAGTAGTCGGGTTTTAATTTTTAAAAGCATACAACAAAGTTACTGCATGGTGAGCTGTTTACGCTTGTTTACTGTTGGCGATTTGCACTGGCCGGCAAGATCGCCTGCTTTCTAATCCTACAACACGTGCGAAAGGGATAGACGCTGTGATGATCAGTAAGAAGCTAGTGCGCGTGCGAACACACACTTTTGCAAATTTGTAGCAAAATAGATGATGATTTAGAACGAAAACGAGCGCGCCAACTTTTATATACAGACTTTTGGGAATATGGATATCATGAAAAAAATACTAAGTTTATCTGTTCAAAATAAAGTTATTTGTATTTTTGAACTACTAATCTATCACTGTATGGTATGTGACTGTTTTGCAATTTGTCTTCTTCTTATGGTATTTATTTCCGCTCATAACTTTCAAATATATGTTGCTTTTTACTTTTTTGTTTTCATACTATACATAAATTAGTATACTAGGTAGATGATGATGAGACAAATAGTTTTTTTTTTATTTTGAACTTACACCGTCAAACAGTGTTGTAATTGTCATACTACGTTTGTATTGAAGAATGACCGACTAGGGCATTCTTAAATCTATCGCCGGAAGTTCTGGCCCAAGTGACGGCCAAAATCGGGCACGAATGTTAATCAATACTGATGTTTGTTGGTTACTTTGCCTGATATCTTTTTCTCGACATAATGGAAAACTAATTAAGATATCAAATAAACCTTAACCTAAAGCAGAATCAGTTTTTCATTCATAAAAAAACCGGCCAAGTGCGAGTCGGACTCGCGCACCGAGGGTTCCGTACAAATCTCAGACAGGGCTGGACCCATTCATTGAAGCTCCATCACTGGCCCGTGCACGGCCCGTGCTCGGAGTACGTGTGTGAACGAGATCATATAAAATATTCACAACGATATTTTTTTGAGCCCCTGACGGGGCACGTTCCGTCCACGTCCCGGGCACGGCCCTGATATGTGTGGATAGACCTTTATATGATCACTTTGTTGTCCGCCCTTATTCATATAATTAATTTATTAACTCCTGATATATCTCGTATCATCGTTATCTACTGCTGGACATTCATGCCACTTCAAGGATGCGTGTATTACAGAACTGTCGGCAACACATCGACTGTTCTATACTTTACGCGTCCAGCCGACTTGGGTCTCCCAAGCTGCGTCTTTAAATACGCAGTCGCGGTGCCAGAACCATTCAGCCCCATCGGTCATCCATTCTGTAAGCAATATAAATATATCACATTCATGTTTGATAAATTCACTCACAAAACTAGATTTATTACATGTACGTATACACGCAAAATCACCTGACTTACCAAATTTCCATCACGGAAGAACACCGCAAAATTACATCACATTTCTCTTCACAAAACCGTGAAAACACTGTGAAAGCACGAAATCCATGAAGATAACTTCCCATAAACAAAATAAAACAGAAAATGCTCGCCATTAATATAGCTAAATAACAATATAAACAAGCAATTTTACGGGTGGATCTCTCTAAGACGAAATATGATCTTACTTCAGAAAGACATGTTCCTGACAAGGTCGAACAAGTAGGCAACATTGCCTGATAACAGGAAACTTTGCCTGTTGTAGATATAGGACAAAGGAATTTAATAGCAATGGTACAGTTATGTTTAGGTTTATAGAATTTGTGGGCCTGTTTAGATTGAGTTTAAGAGTTGTGGTGAATGTTCTTGTGAGAGACAAAAGTTCGTGATTATAACTTTCGTTTAAGTTAAACACATCAACACGGTCTAGGGATATTTTAAAAAAAGTGAATTACTATCAATGTGTTAATTATTTATATGACATGTGTATATTTAAAAGATACGTTATTTAATATTCTACCATTTAAAAAAAAAAAAAAACAAAATCAATATTTTTATTTCACATAGGCCTACATGGGCACTTATAAAACGTCGACAAAAGGTGCACGGTTCGGGTTGGTCGTTTCCTATGGAGAAGAATCGGCAAGAAACTCCATGGTTACTCTTTTAAAAATGGTTTGGTTTTACAATATTTCCATGTTACAGCATTAGTACTTAGACATGTGGGGACAACGTAGGCCCGACATACGATAATAAGTCGTAAGAAACTAAAAAAATAAAATAAAAGGATTATATATTTTATAAAAAAGTTAACAAATGTTAACTAGCAACTAGAAGGCCTACAATGTTCACACATTCACAAAACAATCGGTAAAAGAATCTATACATTGTAAATAAAAATAAGTATAACAAGACTAAATTTAACATGAGGCACAAATTTTGTTATCAGTGCTGTAACTATTCTTAGCAAAGGGCTATAAAGATGTTTGAAAACCATTGTAAAAAGTCTAATTAAAAGAAGGAAAGAAAAATGAGATTGAGAATAGTTAGAGACATCCACATATTTGTGCCGTCTACAAGTTACCAGGGAAGCTGCATGCGCAGAAGGAGCTAAGGCCAAATGTTTTTATCTTCAACGTAGTCCTTGATTTTATAATATGCTTTTTTAATAAGGATACGTTTGATGTAGTTTTTGAACCTTCCATCGGTCAGTTCTATAACTGACTTTGGCAACTTGTTATAAAAGCGTATACTGTTTATAAGAAAAGACTTGCTAGTTTTCGTTAATCTGAATTTGGGTATTACAATTTCGTGCTTACTGCGTGTATTTAAATTATGGAAGTCGCTTCTAGTTTTGAACAGCCCCCGATTTTTACGGACATACAAAATACATTCCAAAATATAAAGTGAAGGTAGAGTCAGTATATCGATCTCTTTAAATTTTTCTCTGAGGGACTCGCGAGGACCCATTTTATAGATTGCGCGGATTGCCCTCTTTTGTAGGATGAAAATTGAGTCAACGTCTGCTGCTGATCCCCACAGCAGAATGCCATAAGACATAATACTGTGGAAATAAGCATAGTATACTAACCTAGCTGTAGCTACATCGGTTAGCTGCCTTATTTTCCTTACTGCATATGCAGCCGAACTTAACCTACCCGAAAGAGTTCTAATGTGCGCGCCCCACTGCAATTTTGAATCGATAGTAATCCCTAAGAATACAGTTTCCGTTATAACTTCAAGATTTTTGCCGTCAAGATTTAAGTTTAGGTCATGTTGTGGTACATTTGGTAAAGAGAACTTTAGACATTTTGTTTTTTTCGCATTCAGTAAAAGATTGTTAGCTGCGAACCATTTTGAGAGAACAGTTAGACTTTCGTTGACATTTATGAAATCCGTATCTTGCCTATCTATTTTAAAAATTAGCGAAGTATCATCAGCAAATAGAATTATATCCGATAATTTGGCCATCATAAAAGGGAGATCATTAATGTAAACAAGAAAAAGGAAAGGGCCGAGAATTGAACCTTGGGGCACGCCCATCTTGACTAGAGACCCGGAGGACGTCGCCCCATTAACATTTACTTTTTGCTGTCTGTTTGATAAATAGGAAAGCACGAGATCAGCAGATTTTCCACGAATTCCGTAGTGGTGCAATTTACAGATCAGTGTGTTGTGGTCGACGCAGTCGAAAGCTTTTGAGAGATCACAGAAAATGCCAATGGCATCCTGGGACCTCTCCCAAGCCTCCAAGATGTGGCTGATGAGTTTTACTCCCGCGTCCGTTGTCGACCTACCTTTCGTGAAACCAAACTGTTGACTATGCAGGATCCCATTTGAATTGAAGTAAGACAACATCTGTTCCAGCATGATTTTTTCATAGATTTTACTCAATGCTGGAAGCACGGATATAGGTCTATAATTAGAAGGATCACTCTTACAGCCTGATTTGAAAATTGGTACTACTTTACTGTGTTTCATTAAGTCAGGAAAAGTGCCGCTGTCCAAACATTGATTGAATATGCCTGTTAGGACAGGAGCAATTGAGTCAATAATATCTCCAAGAACCCTAACGGATATCCCCCACAAGTCTTCAGTATTCTTTATATTGAGACTTTTGAACGCGTTTTTAATTGTATCAATACATATTGGTTTAAATTTAAAGATTGGTATGTTTAATAATGGTTAAGGTACTTCGATTAAAATTTCAGGATTTTATGGAAAAAAATGAAGCATAGACGGAAACCGTATATGAATTAACTTTTAATTTATGAGTAAAAACTGAAAAAAATAGAAAAATCATTTAATTTGTGTTTATAAACTTGGAGTTAGTAGTCTGAGAAAGCGCTCATGATGTTCATAACACATCGGCAACGATTCGGCATGCTCAGAACAAGGTTGTCAATGTCTTGCTGCGGAATATTGTCCCATGTCCTTCTGAGGTGCGCAAAAAGTTGATCTTCTGTAGCCAGATTTTCAGGAACTTCCTTCAGAGCTCTTCTTTGCAGCATATCCCACGCATGCTCAATGGGATTTAGATCTGGCGATTGAGCAGGCCAGTCTAAGGCCCTAACATTGTGTGTATGTAACCAAGCTGCTACCGTTCTCGCCGTGTGTGCCCGGGCATTGTCGTGCATGAGCAGGAAATCTTGCCCCATTTGTGTTCTGTGGGGCAAAATTACGGGCCCTAGCACCTGTTGGACGTATCGTTCTGCCGTCATATTGCCCCGCACCCAAACGAGATCCGTCCGTCCTCCAAGACGAATTCCTGCCCAAACCATAATTGTTCCTCCTTGGTATGGGTGAACTTCCTGAGGGTTCTGAAGACGGCTCCACCGTCCAGGAACTCAAAAAACACGCGTCCTTCGTGAATCTGGATGGAAGCCATACCTGGATTCATCCGTGAACAGCACATTGGACCATTGCTCACGGCCCCAGTCCACGTGGTTCCGAACCCATTCTAATCGTCGTCCACGATTGCCTCTCCGTAAAGGTGGGACCCGGAGTGGTCTACGAGAGCGTACATTGCTTTCATGCAGTCGCCTTCTTACAGTTTGGTCACTCACAAGCACTTGGTGTTCCACTCGCAGCCTTTGGACCAATTGAGTCGCCGTTGCATTTGGTTGAGATCGCGCAGTAATTTGCGAAAATCGGTCTTGTCTGGGGGTAGTGATGCGACTTGGCCCCAGGTGCCTCTCCGCTACTTCACCTGTGGCACAATAGCGTGTCCACAATCTTGAAATTACAGTTTGGTGGGTCCCTATGGCCTCAGCAACATTACGCTGAACAGACCCAGCTTCCAGCATTCCCACAGCTCGTAACATCTCCGCCCTCGTCAAATGTTGGCGTTGCATGGCTACAATACCTCAATTTTAACTTTATCTTTCGTTTAAAAATGAAAAAAAACTGTAACTAAACGTAATTCGTATTGTTTTCTAAATTTCGCACAAATGAAAATTCCCTCTCCTACACATCAAGACACTTTTATGCCACCGAAACAAAATAATTTACAAAAATTTGAATTTGGAATTAGTCTGAGATAAATTACAAACAAATCGGTGTATAAAAGATTCCAATGCGGCCAGTACTTTTCGAGTTATTTAATTGAGTATGAAATATCCTTAGACCGTGTTGATGTGTGTATATCAATACATATATTATTATAAAACAAAGTCCCCCGCCGCGTCTGTTCGCGGAAACTCAAAAAATACGGAACGGATTTTCATGCGGTTATCACCAATAGAAAGAGTGAGAAACGAGGAAGGTTTTTGTGTATAATTTGTTACAGGCAAAGCCGGGGCAAGTCGCTAGTAAACTATAATATTATAAGAAAGTAAAGATGTTCGTTTTTTTATATATTTGTAGGTTTCTAATCTTTGGCATTACCGATCCAATTATGAATTTTATTTCACTGGTCGAAATCTGCACCATCGCCGTATGCCATAGGCTTCATGTTCTTTTTTTACCGGAAAAGATTATCTTTGTTTTATTTATTTTTATCCGTTTGTCTTGAAAGCTTTTTGCATGCTTTTAAGTTGGTCCTAAATAAATGTACAGTACAAACATTTTCTTAATGTCCCTCGGCAAACTTCGTGTTTCATCAGTTGACGTATTTCTATCAGTTGCCCTTTTGCACTTGGTGCAGACCGGACGCTGTCAATCAACTTGGAAGTATATAGAGTTGTTAATACTCTTTTAACATAATGTTGAAAAATATTTAAAA
The DNA here is from genome assembly GCA_964057195.1 of Orthosia cruda. Classification (NCBI taxonomy): domain Eukaryota; kingdom Metazoa; phylum Arthropoda; class Insecta; order Lepidoptera; family Noctuidae; genus Orthosia; species Orthosia cruda. The sequence goes on along the minus strand of OZ059835.1, from coordinate 10,782,810 downwards.
AATGGGCGGAAAGCTGCTAAAGCTGCTATTTTTACAGCTTTATATATTACACAAAAAACATAACAACAATAAAGAATAAGTCTGAATTCAAATTATTATACACGATAAATCTAGCAATCGATGGACACGGAAATTAGCATTCGTTTGATTTCAAAAATGCGACGATTGCAGAGGGACATTAAGAAAATACTTTTAGTGTTCTTACATTTGATACTAGAAAAATGCACGTTCCTATGAGAAAAACCACGGGAGCGAAGCCGTGACAAAAGCTTGTATAGCTAATATTTGCCATGTCTCACTGAACAACATTAAAAGGGGACATCAATCGAATACTGCTTCAATAATAATATAAATCTTTGAAAATGAATCGTATGCTTATATCATATTCGTCTCAATTCGCAATATTATCTGTAATCATACTAAAACCTATCGAACTGAATAAAAGAGAAAAATATTAACTGAAAGAAAAGAGATTTTCATATAAATTGTTCTGTAAAAATCTCACAGTTCGGCAAGATAACGCCTACTTTAAGTAATATATGGCAATCGTTGTAATAGCCACCGTTATACAGGTTGTGGGATGGTTCTGTTGTGATTTTAAGATTAGATTGCTTGTATATTTTGATATTTTTCTTCCTCTTCTTTTCGTTTCAGGTGTGGCCACATCTGGTGTCAGAGTGAAATAAGCCACCTCTGAGAACTCCAAATGCCTCTGACTTGGCTATTTTAGACTTACATTAACTATATAAGTCCAGGTTTACTCACGATGTTTTCCTTGATATTATTCTTAAATTGAGATTGAAGAATACAACTGTTGTTGCATTTGTATTTAATTGCAATACATAAAAAAATCGAAAGCTTGAAAAAGGCTCGAATTATTTGAATATAATTATGAAAATTTCCTAACCTATAAAATTATTTTTAGGGTTCCGTACCCAAAGGGTAAAAACGGGACCTTATTACTAAGACTCCGCGGTCCGTCTATATGTCTGTCTGTCACCAGGCTGTATCTCAAGAACCGTGATAGCTTGAGAGTTGAAATTTTCAAAGATGATGTATTTCTGTTGCCGCTATAACAACAAACACTAAAAACAGAATAAAATAAATATTAAAAAAGGGCTCCCATACAAAAAATGTGATTTTTATGCCGTTTTTTGCTATCTGGAAACACAGACTCCGGCAAGGAATTCCACTCCTTAGCCGTACGCATAATGAAAATATTTTTAAAACATTTAGTGCGTATGGGTGGGATGTCCACCATGTAGCGATGGCGCATCGCCGTACGACTTGTAGTCCGATGATGAAACGGGCTAGGCGGAATCAGATCATGCAATTCCATCGCACACTCCCCGAAATGTAACCGATAAAAAACCGACAAGCTGGCAACTCGACGACGATGTTCAAGGCTCTGGAGCTTTGATTCGACCAGTGCCTCATTGCCGATGAGTCTCTTGGCCCGTTAAAAAATTTAATTTGTGTAATAGAGCAAAAGTTTTCAAAAAAGTAGTAGTGTTGACTGAGATGACGATGTATTATAGGCTGTTCCTTTCTTTTATCACCACAGGTTTTAAGAGTAGGCTTATTTAAGTCAGTTTATAGTAAATTCAAAAATTACAAAATCAGGAATTTTGTATTAGATCACTTTCATTCTAAGGGTGCGATATACCCTTTTTTTTCTTTGTGTAGGAAGACATCAAATTAGAAAAAAAAACAAAAATTAAAGATGGTACAAAATTTATCAGGTGATCTAGTTCTTAAATTAAAGGTGTGAGGAACTGTTAAATAACTTTAATTTTAAAGCGAAGAAAGAAAGAAAAATATTTACTTAACACAGCACAGCAAACACAAACATCGAAAATAAAAATATACAGTCTTCTTTGTGAGCTGTAGACCTCGCGAGTCTGTCTTTTTCGATTTAGTTTTTGATTGATTGATCTTTTTCTAAATGGGCCCGTCATTTAAAAAAAAACAGAAAATAAATCGAAAATTAAAAACCATGAAATTATCGAACCTGAGAATATGAACAATCGACCAATCACATAGACGGAAATCGACATCGCGTCTTTCATCTCGCATGTGATTGGTCGATTGTTTATACTCTTTGCCACGCCGAATTCATTACGCAATAAGGGCTGTTGCTCACATAAGTGCACGAGAATCAGTTGAGAATTGCGACCCGTAGAGGAGAACAGCCGGACATCCACCAGACATCAGTAACGATCACAATGTAACAGAACAGAACAGTAAAATAAGACAACCAAAAATTGCGCTGAGCGTGTCAACTCCGAAAGGGTTACGAACACAATGTTTGCTGGGCGTTGACATCCAGCGCTGTTTTTCATTTGGCACCCTCAATCCGTACACCGTAAGAACTTGTATTTTTTTAAATACAGTCTCTTCTATTTTCAATTCTCCTTTTGCTTTAATAATCGTAACCAAAGAAATCTCGACCAAACTTTCTTCGTCCACCCTGTATTTTTATGTAGCTTCTAAAGAAAATGTTAAAAAGGCGTACAACGCCCGATTTAAAACGTTTCCAGTGTAAGCTTTTAATAGGAGGAAAAGTAGTGGATATTATAAGCCACTTATAGAAAAGTTGGTTTTTCGATTTGATTTCTTACTTATCTTAGGGATCGTTTTCACGGCAAAATATGGTGTGAAGGAGAGTAAGATAAGATCTCTGGGTTATTTTTTATTAAAGATTTTTATTATCTTAAACTTTGCCCCGTCAATAGAATAAATCGATAGGGTTTTCCGATGCCAATCTTTTTTTATGTGTTACCCAATTACTCAAAGACGCCTGAGCCGATTTGGAAAATGTAGTTAGTAGTTAGTCCAGGTAAGCTTGACTTCTGAAGGAAATATATTATTGAATTGTAATAATAGATCTGCCACCAAGAGTCCTCTAAGAAACTCCTAGATCTCATAACAACCTAATATTGAAACTGCCTAAGCCCTAAATAAAGGTCTCAGAATATTCCAATACTCCGCTTACTCCATTAAAAACCCGGTACGATACTGTACACAGCATTTTGGCTCCTAAGTTCAGTACAGCATTACTGAGGCAAATCGATAAGCCATCGGATATCGGGGCTCGGAAGAAATCCCGTATTTTCAAGCCTGCACCACGAAAGTGTTCAGAAGGTAAACTTTACCATCTGTAGCGGTATTATAATGACCTGTTGTCACACAAAATCCTGCATGGCGCAAGCAAAGTTTTCGGCATGATTTGAACATATACATCAGTGCGACAACAACCGTCGTGTAGTTGCCCGGACCAGACATAACTGTGGTCGGAAATTCCTCCCTTTTTAATGAAGGTTTGCGGGACTTTGCGCCTTATTCTGTATATCTCCAAAAATCAGTATCATCATATGAGCCATAAGACATCCTCTACTTAGGCCTCCTGAAAGCGTTGCCATATCGAACAGACCTTCTTGCATCCAATGGACTCCCGCGGCCCTCACCAGGTCATCCTTTCACTTTTCACCAATGCTTCACTTTACTTCAGAACCTTCGGGCTCTATAAATAGAAAAAAACAGACTCATATCCATATTTCCTATTTATACATTAGTTTCACTTAAATCAATATAAACTTAATAGTAGTTTAGGTTGAGTTGATTTCAGAATTACTGTACTATTGAACGAGTTTTTAAAATGGTGTAGTCTTAAATGGACTTTATGTGACGATATGAAAGCTATTTTTCCAAAAACACATAGGTACGTAATTCCTGTTTTTAACATTTTAGGCATCGTGAAACGGAAACGCAGTAAGTATACATGCGATCTCTGTCTATCATAACCGAATACCAGTTTCGAGTGCGTTTGCACTCGCTGTATCGACAGATTCAAACTTAATGGCAGCTGGGAACATGAGGCGAGTCGCTGCGTTAAAGGGTGGTGTACAGCGTAATGAAAAGCAATATTTACAGCTGCCTTTATGTGAAGCATGTCTGTGTGTGCCTGTGTTTTTACTCGTGGTATGGAATTGACCTTCTGTAATATCCTGTACTTGCATAGGGAATGCAAGAGGGGTTAGTATGGAATAATCTTTAATGTATGTCACATCATACGAAGACAGAGGAAATAAATAGGGCATATCTTTTAGGGTAAGTAATTCCTGAAGGTAGTTCGATGTTCATTGCTATTTTTAGTAGCTTATTGATATTTGTGTTTTAAGTCAATAAAGATAAAAAAAAAAAAAAATTGGCGCAGCTTTCAAATCACCAACCCACATTGAGCAAATGCAATGCAAAACAAGGCCTTTGCTCTGCGATGGGACACAATGGCTTCGCCTACGCGGAAGTCGAAAATATCCCAAGGGATCATACTCTCGGAATAAAAAGTATCCTTTTCCAAATCCAGGATATGTTCTTCCAGTGTCCCAAGTTTCAACTTTACGCAGTTACTTTCGCTTTTATAATATAAGTGGTAAGTGGATTTGGATTAGCATTTCTGTTTATTGTTTTATTCTGGACTGATATCGATCAAAGTTTCAAGATTCGCAGGATGGCTAGATTGTAGGAAAGACTGATCGAGAATCAAATTTCGTGAATTGCAATCAGAGAACTATATTTTTCTAACAATAGTTTACTACTGCTGGAGAGCTCCTAGTGCCCATTGCAAACATCTGAGACATCATAGAGGACTTATGAATTCCACTGATGACGCTATAAACGTAGCTAACTGCGCCTAAATTATACTAGCTCGATGCACTACAGTCGATCGAAAAGCGGACCAAGAGGCTCATCGGCAATGAGGCACTGGTCAAGTCAAGGTTCGTCGCCGAGTTTTCAGCTTGTCGGTTTTTTATCGGTTATTTTTCGGGGAGTGTGCGATAGAATTGCACGGTCTAATTCCACCTAGCCCGTTTCATCATCGGACTACAAGACGTACGGCAATGCGCCATCGGTTCATGGTGGACATATTACCCATACGCACAACACGTTTTGGGAACACTTACATTATGCGTACAGCTAAGGAGTGGAATTCCCTGCCGGAGCCCGTGTTTCCCGATAGCTACAATTTAGGGGTCTTTATGTCAAGATTGAATAGGTTATTTCTAGGCAAGCGTGTTTCACCGTCGACCACATCTTCGCTTACCATTAGGTGAGATAGTGGTCAAGTAGGCTCGCTTATAGACGATATAAAAAAAAGCAAAACAACCATCGATTCATAAATAATAAAAAGTAGTTTACTATTATTATATAAAACTGTCAGCAGCAGAGTACCAACAATCCCAAGATGATACAAATGATGAATAAGCTGTAGTTTAAATTTTAGTAAATTGACTCACGATATGAATGTGAGTGAAGCAAAAGAAGTATGTAAGGATCGTAGCAGGTGGCGTTCTGCCTACCCCCATGGGAAAAAAGGCGTAAGTTTATGTATGTATGTATGACTCAGGATAGTCTTGTAAACTATAAAGGTACAAAATGTACAATTTATTATTTTATATACTCAAAGATTCTAACATATAAAATGAACAACAAAATATTCAGGAAACCACAGATTGCTTTCAAAGTTTCAACATTATCTCCTTAAATTGAATAGAGAAACCGATACAAAGGCTCTCAAGCACCTAGATTTCGTCGCATTATGGGCCGGTCGATATCGGATACAAGATGGAATCTACCCACAACATACACAGTTAACTGGAAGAACCTGGTCGACAATCGAGATTTTGATCAAGTATCCTGAATTGAAAACGTAACATTGCCCCGATTTTTTTAAAATACATTTTTACTTGTCACCAGGCTGTATCTCATGAACCGTGATAGCTAGTCAGTTGAAATTTTCACAGATGATGTATTTCTGTTACCACTATAATAACAAATACTAAAAACAGAATAAAATAAATATTTAGGTAGGGCTCCCATACAACAAACGTGTTTTTTTTTGCCGTTTTTTTACAATAATGGTACGGAACCCTTCGTGCGCGAGTCCGACTCGCACTTGGCTGGTTTTTATTATTCAAATCATTCAAGGTTTGGTAATGAAGATATAGATTATGAGTTAAGTATGGTTTAAGTCCTTGTAAGCTATCTAATTTAATTGTTTAGTACTTTTAAGTTTCCCAGATCATATGTCTTTTATAATTGCCACTATGCATCGTCAGAAGGCTGGAAGCTACCCATAGGGCAGTGGAGAACGCTAAACTCGGAGTTTCCAAATATAGGATAGAACCAAGGTATTGCCGACATAACACGAAAATATGCCAAACCCTGATTTGCATACCTTATATTATGACAAAGACTCTCGTCAAACAACAAACAACATCATCGCTTATCAACATCAAGTGATATAGTGTTCAAAAGTCAGCTTACCTCTCTATAATACGAGTATAATATCCTTACCTAGTATATAACAAAGTTGCTGCCCGCTGTCTAGCCATATGTATGCTTAGATCTTTAAAACTACGCAACGGATTTTGATGCGGTTTTTTTTTATTAGATAGATTCATTCAAGATAAAGGTTTATATGTATAATAAACGCGGGCGAATCCGCTGGCAGAAGCTAGTAATATTATAAAGAGGAAATATTTGTATTTTTGTACGTAACGAATAAACTTAAAAACTATTGGATTGATTTCCAATATCCTTTCACCTTTCAGAAGCTACACTATCTCCGGGTGGTATAAGCTACTTTTTATCCCTGTATGCCCACAGGAACGGAAACTGTGCGGGTGAAACCGCGAGGCGTCCGCTAGTAATAATATTATAAAGAGGTAAAGTTTGTGAGGTTGTAGGAGGTAATCTCGGAATATACAGAACCGATTTAGATGAAATTTAGCATGGAGATAGTTTGAGATCCTGGGAAGGACATAATATAGTTTGTATTCCCTTGGGATAAAACACTTTTTATGCGGGCGAAGCTAGTCATTAATAAAAAGAAACTTGTTTTTAAGTTAAGTTTGAAGCATAAGCATTGTCATCTTATAACGTCTCTACTGCTGGGATTCAGGCCGCCTCTCTGTGAGGGTGAGGGATCTTTGTCGATCAGAATTCTGTGAAAATACCTACACAGTGACTTAGGCATCTAAAGAGCTGTAAATCAGCTATCGATAATCAACATCCAATCATTTTATATCTATTTTTAAGATGGCCAAAATAAACGTTGCCTCATTAAACTCTACTTAATACAAGGACTCAAATAGAACGACTCATTACACGCGAAAATAGTCCGATAACACATACTTATCTTAATCATAAAGGTCGAGTTTCGTCTAAAATGCAGCGAGGCTTGTAATTTTCACGATAACATTGATTGTAACTGGCCATAAGATTTCACAGTCACATTGGGGCGTTTCAATTAAAACTTGAGCGCAGTAAGATAAGGGGACCAGGCGATCTGATGGAGAGTAGGATTCTACTAGGATTAGATTATATTATATTAAAACTAAATGAAAGTAAATTGAAAAGTTTATTTGAAAGCACACTTTGTAAACAAGCATATTACAAATTAGATGATTTAATTCAAGATAAGAATGCTTGGAAACATGCTGGTCCTGCTCCACAGGGCAATCTTTAGTGTAGACAAAATCAAATTCGTTAATTTATATTCATAGTTATTGTATTCATTTTTTTTAAAGAAATTTACTCACACTCTGTTCCGTTGTTGCCGTTGTTGTTGAATTAGGTAGTTTACCTATGTTTGCAATATTTGTAAGTATGTGAAAACCATGTTCCTATTTATCAAATTAATGAATTTACTTGGCAATGCTTTTAACACTTTATATCTGTACGTAGTATAGTGTGTAGTGCTATTCTGGGTGCATGGTCCTCACATATATGAATTTATTAATGCATATACTTATGTATTTATTGTAAGATAACTATTTAAAAAAAAAGTAAGTATGGAGTTTCTTGTGCATTCTTCTCCATAACAAGCTACTTTTATTACTTGTAAATTTTAATTTGTGTTTGACGTTCAAAAGTGCCGCTTATTGGCCTAGTTTAGTAAATATATTTTACTTTGATTTAAACTTAACTGTTGCACAGACTAACTAAAAGATGGATAGATGATTATCAAAATTATTGGAGATACCATCTGAGGCTTTAGACAATTATTACACGAGTTTGTCTACGCATTTCTCCGAAATTACTTGTCGGAGCTAGACCATTATTTTTTATTTGGATTAGGTATCTCTCAATTTAGGGAAAAGTGCAAGCTTCATCCAAATTGTTCCAGCAGTTTTCAAAATATGGAACATACAACCGAACCTCTTAACGACAAACAGCACGAATGTGTAAATTGAGTTATTGTGGGTATTTTGTTTAGGCACCTTACTCATTTCTTAGTGATGGTAACTTGCTCACTTCTTAGTGATGGTGTACACAACTTCAGAAACTAAAGTTATTTTTGCTCTTTTTAGTGTTTTGCTTTAGATGTCGATCCCAAGACATTGTCGCAGGGCTAATCCGAACTCGCACACCATACAACCTCACTTGAATATTACTCACACCCATACTCACGTACTCACACTCTCACTCACACTCTCACTCAAACTCTCCCTCACACCCATACTCACGCACTCACACTTTCACTCACACTCTCACTCAAACTCTCCCTCACACTCTCATTCACACTCTCACTCACACTCTCACTCACACTCTCACTCACACTCTCACTCACACTCTCACTCACACTCTCACTCACACTCTAACTCTCATTCACACTCTCAATCACACTCTCACTCACACTCTCACTCTCACTCACACTCTCACTCACACTCTCACTCACACACTCACTCACACTCTCACTCAAACTCTCACTCACACTCTCACTCACACTCTCACTCATGACACTCATACCACATGTTCATACGCAATCTGGCTTTTTTTTACGCATAAAGCTCATTCATTTGCAGAGCTGTTTGTATAATTTTATATAACCCTTTTATTTTTATTTTTAGTCTTGCATGTTTACATTGTTTGGTAGCATTTTGTTTGTTTGAGTATCCTAATACAAGCAATTCCTCGCTTAAAAGGTGATATCCAATAATATGTACCGAAATGCCCTTTGTAATTGAAATAAACAATTTAATTTAATGACAGTTTAGTGTAAAGAAGTCTTTTTTTTAATTCATTTGCAAGATTTGACCCACACATACTAACAAGGCAACTTAAATAAAATCATGTAATAACAAGCTAATACCCTCAATTAGATGATTCGAAGTGGAATCGACTTGGAGGACACATAAAGACCTGATATCGATTTTTTTTTATTATTGTTTTACTTCCTATAATAATTTTCTCAATACATACAAACATCTCTAAAGGGTGCATATACAATAAATCTCTGGTTCTGCGCACACTGAATCCTAATTTTTTTAAAGGGTTTCGGTCCTGGTTAGTTTTATGGTCACCTTACTGATAACCGTTCGTGGCATCGCATCTACGTTTAGTACTAAACTAACCGGGGTTACCAACTAAGGATTAGAGTGTCTGAGTAGGTATGGACTGCCTTGCACACTGGAATGTAACGGCGGGCAGAGAGTTGATTATAAACCAACTAGTCAGATTAGTTTACCAGATATCAGAGTCATCTTTTTACAAGTTTTTATTTAACTTGCAGTGTATGTATGTGTATTCTGGTCAAATCTTGCAACTGAATTTTAAAGCAGTTATCCTCCACCGATAAGGATGTAATTTTGCATACACGTTTAGTTTGGATGACAATGCATGTTTTGCTAAGTGACGTCATTCCCAATCCAATATGGCGGACGGCCCAAGATGGCAGACTAGTTAGTTTTTGTCCAATGCCATAATAAAGGTGTCAAATGAAATGGTTTGCTGAGAAAAATACGAAAAAAGCATGTTTTAAAAAAAGATTTTAATGTATAAATTTATTTTTCAATATACTTAATTGTTTAGTAAAGTTGGTGAGAAGCGCATATGGAGTAATTTTATAAATTTGTAGGCAATGATACTGTCAGTGAAACAAAAAATCTAATGCAGTGGGTTTTGTAAAACTAAACATTTTGACAGCGATTGCCTTATCAAAATAGGGTTGGTTTTAAACTCACAAAGCATGTTGTCATAAAGCATCATAGAATGTCTGTAGGCATAATTCAGATTTCATATAAAACATGACAACATGTCGCTTTCAAGTTATACTGGGCACATAATACCTACTCAGCCGGCTGATAATTATAAAAAAGTACAAGTATTATTTCAGTACTATTTCAAAAATAAAAAAGGCGAACTAAAAAGACGTAAACAAGAAGAAAATCATGCTGTGCAGTCGGAGGATACTGACATTCCCGAGCTGGCTGATCATAACCAGACGGGCTTTTTTGTTTTTTGAATTACCTTTTTTTTGTTAACATTTTTTTTTCGATGAGGTACATTTAAACATATAAAGAGTTTTATATTTTTGAAATCACCTCTTGAAACCCTTTATTTATAAAGCCCACAGGATGGGTTTGGAAATAAGAAAATAAAACACAATATGAGGAGGAAAGCCTCATTGGTAAGCTTCCTTCCTTCGGTCTGCCTAGTGGTCTGTGTGATTGGATTGCGGACTTCCGGAGGGATCGATCCATCCGAGTGGTTATCGACGGCTGCTCGTCCGGTCAGTTAGATATCAACGCCGGAGTCCCTCAGGGGTCAGTGGCAACATTATTCTTGCTGCACATTAATGATCTGCTAAAACCTAGAACCTTTGGGTACGCAGACGACAGCACTTTTGCTGAGAGATACGTGTCCGGTGGACGGGCTACTTGGCCTCAGATCCGGTCTTTCCGGGAGGCCATGGTTGAACGCTTGAACCTGTCCTTGAAGGCGGTCTCCGAATGGGGTGATGCCAATCTGGTCAGTTTCAATGCTGTTAAGACCCTGGCGTATCTTTTTCCGCTAAAAAGAGCCAATTCCACCCGGCTCCTTCTTTCCGTGGTGTAACCGTGCAGTTAACGGACCACCTCGAACTTCTTGGTGTTACGTTGACATCGACCTTCAACTTCGGTCCATACATTGAGGCGAAAGCTCAGTTAGCTGCAAAAAAGTTGGGGATTCTTGCAAAGGTGAGATGGTACTTCACGCCTGAACAGCTGCTCAACTTTTATAAAGCGCAAGTTCGGTCATGCATGGAGTACTGCTCTCACCTTTGGGATGGATCTACCAAATACCAGCTTGATGCACTTGACTCGATTGACAGACGGGCCAAAAGTCTTTTTGGCAACGATGCACTCGTTGCATCAAAGCTCCAGAGCCTCGAACATCGACGCCGAGTCGCCAGTCTGTCGGTTTTTTACCCGGCTGCAAGGAAAGGGTTATGTTTTTCGCGCGTATCTTGTATGTTTGTATGTATGTAACATTCTTTATTAACTCATATTCAATTCTAAAGGTTGCTACCTTTCGCCCTTTGCAATTTCCGACACAGCAGCTCTACAAAGCATGTAATGTTCTTACAGTACGCCAATTATTTATTTTTCACACAATACTGCAACAGCACATTGCACTTCCCTATGATCCAGTTCCTTCCGACAAGAGACGGAAGGATCTGGTATGCACAATGCCACAGACCAAACATGCTTTTATTAATCGGTTTTATGTATTTTTAGGACCTTTTCTGTATAATAGACTCAACAAGTTACTCGATGTTTATAGCTTAACATATAAAAAATGTTGCTTTACCTTAACAGATTATTTAGGGACACTCAATTACAAAGACACAGAAAAACTTCTAGAAATTGTTGTTTGATTATGATATACCCTCATATCTACTTGTACATACTTAAATTATTTACTTTTTATTTTTAATATTTTGTTTCTTTTTTGTGTTTTGTACCAATTTATGTATTTTTGTGTTTGTTAATAGGCTAATTTTATTTAATAATTTTATTGACCTAATTATTGCTTTATGTTAAGTGATGGCCTGAAACACAGGTTTGAAAGAACCTATATCAGGTTTCAATTTATTTTATATAATCTTGCAGTTGTAATAAAATATTGTTGTTATAGTTTACATATAAGCACCATTTATAACATTGTTTTAGAAATAATACTACTGCACCTAATGTACATTTTTGTGAACGTATTTACTTTTTAATAAATTATTCTATTCTATTCTATTCTATTCTATATCTTGCAAACTGCTAGATGGATTTTTATAATCAATACATCGTTAGATTGGGCTTGGCCGCCCAAGTGTTCTTAGATAAGTGACGTTAAAAATAAACAATAATGGCGGCTTTTGTGCGCCATATTGGGGGCGACTCAATATTTTTTTTCTTCGAAACCCATCGAGCGGGGTATCAAAATGAAGGATTTTTTAAGGTGATTACAAAAATATATACCACTTATATGTTTTAATGCGATTCGAAAAGGATACATATTCGCGAGCTGGCTTATCACCTGATCCTCCGACTGCACAGCATGATTTTCTACTTGATTACATCTTTTTAGTTCGCAGTCGGGTTTTTGATTTTTAAATTAACTTTTTTTATTGGTTACATTTCAGGGAGTATGCGACGGAACTGCACAATTTGAGTCCGCCTGGCCCTTTCCATCATCAGACTACAAGACGTACGGCCATGCGCCTTCGGTACATGTTAGACATCCCTCCCATACGCACAAAGCGTTTTGCCAATACTTTCATTGTGCGCACAGCTATAAAGGAGTGGAATTCTCTTCCGGACTCTTTGTTCCCTGATAGCTAAAACCTAGATGTCTTTAAGTCAAGAGTGAATAGGTTTCTTCTAGGCAAGCGTGCTTTACCGTAGACCACATCATCGCTTAACATCAGGTGAGATTGTGGTCAAACGCGAGCCTATAGATTATAAAAAAAAAGTTTCTGAGAACAGATTTGTTATAATTATAATAAGTTATAAAATTACGACTCATTATACCGGAACTGTACTGCTGTTACTCGGTATTTGTACCTGGTAAATTACAAAATATGTTTCATAGGCAAGGTCAACTTTCGAGGGTAAGCAACGATTGCCGCGATCGGTCCGTGGATGGGTTACCACCAATAACAAACGTAGAAGTGTTTGATTTATGAGTTTATGTATGTAGTTATAGTTATTTAATCAATTTATTACACTGTGTATATTTTAATCTATGTAAATGAATAAAGCATAATAAGTTAGAAGGTATACCATCTGACTGCGTTCACAGTATATTGGATCTCATTTAAATACAAATGAAGGCAAGACTTGGAACTGAAACCACGTATATTTTGGAGGAAAGCTACCCGTTTCCTAGTATTGATTTCTATGCGTGCATTATTACGAAAGGTTTTAATAAGTAAGCGTACAGCGGTCGGTTTATTCCAAATACAATCTCTTAAAACCTTTTATTACAAAATAAAAATCACGTGTTCACGTAGCCTTTCTTCCGACCACGAAATTGACAATCAACGTGGAGACTACCAATGCTTTTGCACTTTTCTCGTTGCGATGCCCAAAGAGGTTAAATTGTCTTTTTGTTGGATATCTGGAAATGCTAATCCGAATACCAACATTATTACAGTTATATAACTACACTAGCTGGGTGCCATAGACTTTTTTGTATTTCCGAAAAATCCACGGTTCTTATGGAATAGGGCACTGGAGCAAAACCGCTAAAAAGCGAATGTAGAATTTTATTTTCTAAGAGACACTTTTTTGTCTAGGCCAGAATAGAATGGCCTACTGAAAAACACTTTTTTCGTAAATTGCTATCTTATAAATTTGCCACTATCGTTTTATTTGGTCAGGCTGTTTTTAAGAATAGCAGGTTTGATTTAAACTCAGCCTGTCGTTAGGACAAACCTCTTCTCACTTGTAACACAATCAACTCTGGTTCGCCGATTTCCGCATCCAGTGAGCCCTAGGTTTATTTTTAAAACCAGGACCAAAGGAGACGTTAACTCATGCCGTGGGATTCTGACTTGACATAACATAAGATCACCTGTGTTTCGCAAGGGTTAGGCAGAGGTGACCCTATTGCATACCCACATTTCATCAGTTATGTTGTATATGCATTTCATCAGTTATGTTGTATATGCATTTCACCAGTTATGTTGTATAATGCATTCACCAGTTATGTTGTAGATGCATTTCGGCAGCCGCTATCGCAGATGAGATGTCACTTTGTCCAGGCCATGACCAATAAAATTACCTTTTTATTACGGGGGGAAATCTCAAAAGACGCCTTGACTTTTGGGGGAAAGACCAGAAAGTGTGGGATTTTTACCTCACTAAAACCACCCCGGTAATCACCATCAGCATGTAGAAGAGGCTCCGTGACCTCTCAAAAGACCACCGCAGAGCCCCTTCTGTGCAACGCCTGTTAGGGCAAATCCCTGGGGAGATTGAAAAGCGCCTCTCCTGAGCTTCTTTGCGCATGACATCACGTCATCTCTGTGCCACCGTCTTTCCTGGAGTCACTTGGTGGGCGGCCAAAGTCGCCAATCTGATCACTCGCAACCCTGGAGTTCCGCCTACTTTTGATGCAGGCGGAGTTTCAGCGTATTACTCATCGAGGCGGTTGCCTCCCCAACGCCTTATTCTCCAAGCGAGATCGACTCGTTCGCGTTCCCACTCGGCGGCCTCGTTCTGGACCATCACGGTCTCACAGAAGGAGGCCATTTCCCTCCAATTTCTAAAGTTGCCTAGCAACGAACCCGAAGAAGATGTAACGGATACTACTCGTAGAAGCATTCGCTATTCAAAAAAGCAAATTATAAAAAAAGAACACCCAAAATAAAACAATTGGCGGCGGATGAAAAATCTATACAAAATTCTTATAAATCAAGGTTCTGAGATAGATATGATTACTGTATACCTACACTTCGAAATCATTTTTCGTTTCATGTTCTGATTGCGGAGTTCCGATATAGCCTGAGGCGTATTCGCTGTGGCGTGTTTCTTACAAAATCAAACAATATCTTCATTTTTGGCGTGCCACACCATTGTTATATTTTAAAAAAGAGTAAAAAATCAATGAAAAGCCCAATGTAGAAAGAAAGAAAGAAAGAAAGAAAAGAAAGAAAAATGTATTTATTGGTATTAAAAACAAAAACACCTTAAGATTAAACAAAATAAATAATTAAAACTATTAATACCAAAAGGGCCTCAGCTCAGCATAATGCCAAGTGGTAATACAGTACCACCTGACGCTGATTTTCAGCTGCAGCCCACGAGTGCCATACGCTCGAAAACACAAACAAACATTTATAATATACAGTTTTTGTTTTAAAATTACCTAAAACAAAATTTTGCGACTCATTATAACTCAACAAATTTAAAAGTTCTATGTGCCCATTAACAAAAGAGAACAAATAAAATAAGTATTTTATTACATCATTAAAGCAGGGTGCAGGTCACTGAACTAAAATAAATTAAAAGACAATAATAAAAGCACAAAAGATAAAATCTATCAATGTATAAAATTGATAAAGATTGTTTAAAACTTATAAATTAAAATATAAAAAATAATAAAAAGTAAAAATGATAAAAGTATACAATTAATAACATTGGTAAAATAGAAAGACGTATAAAATTAAAAAATGTATAAAGTTGATTGATAACAATGCTAACATTGAGAAATGCATAGGATACTATGATAAACTCAATATACCCTGTTGATAAAAATAAATAAGAATAATAACAATAGAAATATATTGTGCTTTAAATGGCTGACGTGTCAGCACGAACATCTTTAAATTCATTTTGATGATTTAATAAAAACAACTTTAATTTTAATTTGAATGTCGAGCAACTTAACCTGTAGGTAAGTATTATAATAATTTATGTTAATTGTGATTGATTAATTTAGGGCCAGTTTCCATAGGAAATACTTTATCGGAAAATGAATGTGATCAATTTTCAAACGCGCGTCAGTTAATGTTGCGATAGGTTGCATTAATTTTCAACTATCGCTAAAAAATATTAGAATTAATCAGAGAGAGATACAGAATTTTGTAATTTCTTGAACCACTACACCTATTTGAACAAATCTTTCACTATTTAAAAGGTAAGTACATTATTTTAAATGGCTGTAGCCTATATATTTATTATTACCCAGGAAAAGCCCGGGCGGGCCACTACTCTTTCATAAACCTAAAGATAAAATAATATCAACAAACAAACATAAATACGGTCAACTTGATAAGGACTGTTCAACAACAATCAATCTGCCTAGCCTTTTCCCAATTATGTTGGGGTCGGCTTCCAGTTCAACCGGATTCAGCTGAGTACCAGTGCTTTACATAGAGCGACTGCCCATCTGACCTCCACAACCCAGTAACTGGGTAACACGGTACCCCTTGGCTAGACTGGTGTTAGATCTCAAGCTTCTGACTATTCGTAACGACTATCAAAGATCTTCAGATGACGGGTGGGACCAACGGCTTAACGTGCTTTCCGAGGTATGGAGGAAACTCGGTATGTTGAAATGGTCGCCCATCCACGGACCGACCTCGTCAAGCGTTGCTTAACCTTAAACATCGACCCGTGCGGCTGTTATTATTTAGCCACTCCTCCGTTTTCTCCGGAGGACCGTTCAACAACATATAACAAAAATACTACTACTACGTATACGCTTTTATAACAAGTTGCCAAAGTCAGTTATAGAACTGACCGATGGAAGGTTCAAAAACTACATCAAACGTATCCTTGTTAAAAAAGCATATTATAAAATCAAGGACTACGTTGAAGATAAAAACATTTGGCCTTAGCTCCTTCTGCGCATGCAGCTTCCCTGGTAACTTGTAAACGGCACAAATATGTGGATGTCTCTAACTATTCTCAATCTCATTTTTTATTTCCTTCTTTTAACTATACTTTTTACAATGGTTTTCAATCATCTTTATAGCCCTTTGCTAAGAATAGTTACAGCACTGATAACAAAATTTGTGCCACATGTTAAATTTAGTCTTGTTATACTTATTTTTATTTGCCTTTGTATAGATTCTTTTACCAATTGTTTTGTGAATATGTGTACATTGTAGGCCTTCTAGATGCTAGTTAACATTTGTTAACTTTTTTATAAAATATATAATCTTTTAATTTTATTTTTTTAGTTTCTTACGACTTATTGTCATAAGTCGGGCCTAAGTTGTCCCCCCATATCTAAGTACTAATGCTGTAACATGGAAATATTGTAAAACCAAACCATTTTTAAAAGAGTATCCATGGAGTTTCTTGCCGGTTCTTCTCCATAGGAAACGACCAACCCGAACCGTGCACCTTTTGTCGACGTTTTATAAGTGCCCATGTAGGCCTATGTGAAATAAAAAAAATGATTTTGACTGAATTTTAATGCAGCTTCAGATTACAGACATGGACCAACCACCTTTTAATAATTTAATTAATTACCCTTTATATATGAATAAATTCATTCGTGGTCAAGTGAAAGTGTGGTCAACTCTGATTAACTAATTACTATTGACCGCAACGTTAAATTAAACAATTAAATGAGCTTCAAGTAATTAATTTTTGATAACACTGCTGTTGTAGTGGCTGAGCGATCGGCTGCTGAGTGGCATGTCGCGGGTTTGTTTTCCGCACGGAACAAACATTTGTATGGCCTCGAGATAGTGCTTTCAGGACTGGCTAAA
The DNA here is from genome assembly GCA_964057195.1 of Orthosia cruda. Classification (NCBI taxonomy): domain Eukaryota; kingdom Metazoa; phylum Arthropoda; class Insecta; order Lepidoptera; family Noctuidae; genus Orthosia; species Orthosia cruda. Next base: position 10,765,262 of record OZ059835.1, on the reverse strand, counting down.
CAGCCTGTATGTGAGTTTATATGTTTTTTAATAAGTTAATAAGGCTTATTATTGTAGGATAGGTTAGGATAGATGGACACCCTTGCATAACTTAGACTCCCATTTGGTCCGTTGTGCGTGCAGACCTCTCTGTGAGAGGGAATGGGCCGTATTCCACCACGCGGGCCCGGTGCATGTTGGTGGATGTCACATGTCTTCGAATTTTTGATTCTAAGTCATGCCGGCTTCCTCACGATGTTTTGAATGATGTGAATTTACACAAAGTAATGCGCCTGCCTGGGTTCAAACTCACGTCCTACAACATGTAAATCGCGGCTGTTACCACTGTGAAACAACTGCTCTTCTCTAATCTTACTAATATTATTAATGCGAAAGTTTGGATAGATGGAAGCATGTATGTTTGTTACTCAATCACGCCATAACGGCTGAACGGATCTGGATGAAATATGGCACAGAGTTAGATTATAGTACGGAATAGCACATACCTGGGCTATTATTAATCCCGGCATAATATAAAAGTTTTCACACGGGCGAAACCACTGGCAGAAACTAGTTAGGCCTATATTTCCAAGTACAACGAACCGAATGGGAATCTTAGTGCGGTAAACGAAGTCCCTGCTCTACCCTAAATCCTATTTGTATTTAATTTTAAAGAAAACTTCGTATACTCAAATCGACTCAGTTACTACGACACAGAAAAAAAGTTTTCGATTTATGTAAATTTACAAAAAAGCTATAACAATTAATTCCTTTGAGTAGAGTGAAGGCAAAGACTTAAAATTTAGGAGAAAGTCTGTAATTGGCAAACCGTCTTGAGCGACCGTCGAGCGTGGTGATTCGTAATCTATTGTATGTTCTTTTGTATTATAATGACAAAAATATTTTTTTGACGGAGGAAACAACAAAAACCAGCGAAGTGCGAGTCTGACTCGAGCACAGACGATTTCATACCTATTTATTTTAGTGAATTATTATATACTGTTTGCTAAATTCACTAAAATAAAGTAGTAAAGTAACATAACTAACTTTCAAAAACAATTAAAGCACCGAACATTGCTCTAACGAAGGGACAAAACTAACTTTGCCGTTCGAAAATTGTTGTCCTCATACATCAATATACAATTTTTTTTACTCGTGCGAGTACATTTTCTAGGTTGATCGACTATTACTCGTAAACTTGTAAAGCCTACTAAGCTGTGACTGTTTTCCTTTTAATTTCGTTATATATACTACTAGCTGACCCCCGGGGCTTCGCTCCCGTCAACTGGCTATCTACCTACCTACCCTGCCAACCCTGCCTACCATGCCTACCCTGCCTACCCTGCCTACCCTGCCTTCCCTGCCAACCCTGCCTACCCTGCCTACCCTGCCTATCCTGCCTATCCTGCCTACTCTGCCTACCCTGCCTAACCTGCCTATCCTACCTACCCTGCCTACTCTGCCTACCCTGCCTACTCTGCCTACCCTGCCTACTCTGCCTACCCTGCCTACTCTGCCTACCCTACCAACCATGCCTATCCTGGCTACCCGGCCAACCCCGCCGCCCATGCCTATCCTGCCTATCCGGCCAACCCCGGCTACCATGCCTACCTTGCCTTCCCTGCCTTCCCTGCCTACCCTGCCAACCCTGTCTAACCTGCATACTCTGCCTTCTCTGTCTACCCTGCCTACCCTGCCTACCCTGCCTACACTGCCTACCCTGCCTACCCTGCCTACCATGCCTATCCTGCCTACCATGCCTATCCTGCCTACCCTGCCTACCATGCCTATCCTGCCTACCCTGCCTACCCTGCCTACCCTGCCTACCCTGCCTACCCTGCCTACCCTGCCTACCCTGCCTACCCTGCCTTCCCTGCCAACCCTGCCTACCCTGCCTACCCTGCATATCCTGCCTATCCTGCCTACCCTGCCTAGCCAGCCTAGTCTGCCTATCCTACCTACCCTGCCTACCCTGCCTACTTTGCCTACCCCGCCTACCCTACTTACCTACAATTTTCTATCTACCATCAATGTTTTTCACAGCGCACGCCAAATAATGAATTTTATAGGCAACTTTTTCCTACCTTGGGTTACATTATTGCAATTTTCATAAGGATCTCATTTTTTTTTGAAAATTTCTTATAGCCTATGATACTCAGGAATAATGTAGCTTTCTACTTGTGAAATAATTTTCAAAATCGGTTCAGTAGATCCATAGATTACCCCTTACAACGTCACAAACTCACAAACCCACAAACTTTACCTCTTTATAATATTAGTATAGATTGCCGTCTAATGATTGTGACCATGTCAGCTTAAAAAATTATTGACTCTTGTCTCTAACAAAAATAAAATAGTCGTTTACAGCTTAATTTTACGCAAACGGATTTTTGAATCGAAAAATGATTTTCAGAGACCCGTTATATTTTGAATAGCCTGTCCAACGATACCCCACACCATGTGATAAGCGTGAAAAGAAAGCATCGCCCACTTTACGTGTACAGGAGTTATATTTTTTTTTTACATTTTGTCGGCGTGATTAATTTGTATATCTATGCCAATTTTTAACCTACAAGTACTATGACTGCTGGACGGACGAACGTACATAGCGAAACTATAAGGATTCCTTGTTGACTACGGAACCCTAAAATACATAACTCTATTTTGTCATTGAATTGCAATTTATTATGACCGACAGGGAATGCAAGACGCACAGGAAGGTTCTATGTGGTGACATTTGGGGGAGGCCTATGTCCAGCTGTGGACATCATTCGGCTGAAATGATGATGATGATGACCGAGTTGGTATATTTATTTATAATAATTTACTCTCTCTACGTACAGTTTCACACAACACGTGCAGAGAGTTAACAATTTCAAGAGATATTATTATAGTGAACAGATTGCTAAGCATAGATTAATCGTTACGATCCTGAGATTGGGTCAAGTGTTCTCAAGTTTCTCAATGTCGGATTTCTCAGAAGCAATCTGAAGTCTAGATTGAAGCTGGTCTATCACAATAGAACTTGAACATAGTTGGCGAACCATACACCCCTCGGAAGTAGTGGTGGCTCAGTGGTGGCAACCCCGATTTGTAGGTTGTGTGTTCAAACCCCTACAGATGCAGGGATTTGAACACACCTACCTACCTCCTTTGTGTCAGTTATTGCATTACCACTGCTCTCAAAACGGTGATGGAAAACATCGTGAGGAAACCCTCATATCTTAAGATCAAAAAAATCTAAACATGTCTTCTGCTAATCTGCACTAAGGCTGCGTGATGGATTAGAGCCTACTCCTTCTAGTCAGAACATAATAGGGCAATTGCAAGCCGTTTCCCGGCCACTGTAAGCGCGGGGTGTTGGACGGCGAGTAATGAGTAACTCAGCGGCCGATAAGGACCTGGCCCGAGTCAACAGTTCCACGCACGCCTTTAAGAGATGTCAGCAAAAACTGTCGGGGTCCGATAGGGCTGATGCCTGTCTGGTCGCGCATATCTTTGAAAGAAATTACGACAGTACAAGTCTAACACGCCGTCCCGCTTCACCCAGAGCGGGAGAAGTCGGATGATCGAAATTGAGGGTTGTCATCGATTCTCAATTTCGGTCCATTAACTGAGGCGAAAGCTTAGTTGGTTGCAGAAAAGTTGGGAATTCTTGCATAGGTGTGACGGTATTTCACGCCTGAACAGCTGCTCAACTTGTAAAAAGCGCATGTTCGGACATACATGGAGTATTGTTCACACCTCTGGGACGAATCTGCCAAATACCAGCTTGATGCACTTGAGTCGATTGACAGAAGGGCGAAGAGGCTTATTGGTAACAATGCACTGGTCGCATCAATGCTTCAGAGCCTTTTACATCGACGCCGAGTTGCCAGCCTGTCGGTTTTTTATCGGTTACATTTCGTGGAGTATGCGACAGAACTGCACAATTTGATTCAACCTAGGCCTTTCGATATTCGGACTACAAGACGTACGCCAATGAGCCATCGGTACATGTTGGACATTCCACCCATACATACAAAGCATTTTGCTAATACTTTCATATTGCGCACACCTAAGGGGTGGAATTCCCTGCCGGAGTCTTTGTTTCCTGATAGCTTCAATCTTGGGGTTTTAAGTCAAGAGAGAATAGGTTAATTCTAGGCAAGCGAGCTTCACCGTATACCACATCATCGCTCACCATTAGGCGAGATAGTGGTCTAACGAGAGAATAATAAATAAAAAGTACCCAACCAAAAAAAATGCTATAGGTACCTAAAACTCTGCCTACCCTTTTGGGATTCATAAGCGTAATGTTGCAATTTCGATTGTCAATCCCTTTTATTTATACACAATAGATAGGTGTGGTTGCGATACTGCGTCGTGCTGGGCTGGTCTGATTAACTGGTCGCCCGATACTGACCACAGAGCAAAAATAATGTTTATATTTACTTTCAATTTCGTGTTATCTTTGTTATGGTATTGTAATTGAATTGGATTGTGTTTGGTATGTGTGTTTTTGTAGGGATTATAAAACGTTGTCAGACAACAGGAAAGAGCGCCTGAATGTGTTCCACCTACACTGGAGTTTTTTTTTATGAAATATGAGAAAAGTACCAGAAGAGGAGCTCGTCGCTAAATAATAACAGCCGCATGGGTCGATCATCAAGGTTAAGCAACGCTTGACGAGTTCGGTCGGTGGATGGGTGACCATTTCAACATACCGAGATTCCTCCGTGCCTCGGAAAGCACGTTAATCCGTTGGTCCCGGCTGTCATTTGAAGAAGCGAGTACTACTATACTCGGAATTTTAATTCGATTCCAGATTTGACAATTTCAGTGTTGCAAAGTTATGACAAGTACTAAATAGTGACGTTGCAAAATTATTCGATATGGAAATGGAATATTTCCGGATCGATTCTTCTCGTTTATAATTTTACTCTCGTAAACTAAGTATATCAGGAAATTAAATATTTCTGAACCGATAATTTAGTTTTGACGAATAATTAACGATCTGAGACTTTTCTTTTATAATTGTGTGTGAAATAAATAAAAAAAACAAACAACAAACACAACGTAACAACACTTTAACAAAAACCCAACAAAATATCGATTCGCAATGAAATAAGATATTCGTGCAGTCACACTGGGAGAATGAAGCCGAATGACACGATAAACAAAATGGCGATAGCTGCACGAGCGCGCACGGGTTGCCAATACTGAAAACTATCGAGGCTCTTGTAGTATAAGTTTTGTTTTTAATATAAAAACAAAAATATTAACTTTTTATAAAATAGAGCAGCGATTACTAATTAATAAATAATTATTATGAATAATTATGTATTTATTTAAATAAAAATCAATAATTTAGTCTTTAATTGGCACACTGATGGCACACACACTGATTGTTTATCGATTTTTGTGTTCATCACTACACTATTATATGTGGTATCATTATTTCACAAAATGACAGTAGCTAATGTCAAATCTGGAATCGAATTAAAATTCTGACTATAGTCGTTACGGGTAGTCAGTAGCTTGAGATCTGACACCAGTCTTGCAAAGGGGTATCGTATTACCCAGTTACTGCGTTGTGGAGGTCAGATAGTGCCAACCCCAACATAATAGGGAAAAGTCTAGGCAGATTGATTGATGAAATAAGTACCAGATTCTTTTTTTTTGTCAATGATATAACTGAAAACATTTATCTGTGTGGCGATAGAAACAGACACATATTTACGTAGTAGATATATTCACATAAATAGGCAAAATGTAGGTTTAGATCCAGTTTCTCAAAAAGAAAATCAGTCAGATTGTGATCTGTCAGTTGTGTCATAACTGTCAATTTGTAATGTAATTGTGACGTTCCATGTTGTGTTCGAAAATTGGGTTTAGTTATTTTCTTTACTTATTTTGTAACTTGTGTTTTGAATGAAATTCGACGCATTGCTTTGGCTGTCTTGTGTTCATAATGCTTTGTTTTTTATCAATTTGATATTTATGTATTGGACCGGTGATGCTGGTGGGTGGTGGACGGATGGTCGTGTTGCACCGTTAGGCTAAACTTCATAGTTATTTTATTTTTTATTTTTCTTTAGTTATTTTTATTATTTATATTGTATTTTATGATATCTGATGACGATTCTTTTCACTCTGCTAATGATTCCTTCAACTCAACCGCTAATGCTAGTTTTAGGTCCCTGACTGACACCCCTCGTGACGTACTGCATCGGCGCTTCAGCCAACAAAACTATCACTTGTTTAATGTTTGCCACATCAACGCCCAGACTGTGCCAAGTCACTACAGTGATCTGTATGACACCTTTTCCAACGCCAATGTCCACGCCGTCCTGGTTTCTGAGAGTTGGCTCACACCTCATCTTCTCTCTACCACCTACCCTCTTCCCGGTTTCATTCTTATCCGCAAAGATAGAATTGGAAGGGGAGGGGGTGGTGTTGCTATCTATCTTCGCAGCGATTTCCCTTACAAAGTCCTTGTCTCTTCTCCTTCAAATTATAGTGCTTCCGCTGAGTATAACTTTCTGGAGGTTTACGTCAAAGGAGTCAAACCTTACTTGGAGTTGTCTACTGTCCGCCCGCCGTTGATTACTTTTCCAACTTGGAATTGGCGCTTGAATCTGTAGGGTCAGAGTATGCACATTGTATAATCATGGGAGATTTCATCACTGACCTGTCTCGTCCAGCCCCTCATTCCCGTAAACTCCTTCATATCGTCGAGTCTGTAAGTCTCCATGTCCTTCCTCTGCAACCTACTCACCTCAATGTCTCAGGTGATGATACTTGGCTTGACTTAATCCTCACGTCCACTCCCTCCCTTGTTTCCTCTCATGGTCAGTGTCCTGCGCCTGGCTATACCAATCACGACCTCATATTCCTCTCTTATACCCTAAAACCACCCAAAGTGCCCCCTAAAGTTCTGCACATGCGTTGTTTTGCCCGCATGGATATTGTAAAACTGCGTCAGGATGCGTCTGAATTGAACTGGGACAACCTGGCTGCGGCAACGACTGTAGACGATAAGCTGGGTTTGTTTAATCGAACGGTCCTTGCACTCTACGACAGACACGCTCCTGTCAAGAGGGTTAAACTCAGGCGTCCACCTGCTCCTTGGATGACGACAGGGGTTCGTATGGCGATGAGGCGCAGGGATCGGGCCTTTAGAAAATTTAAAAAGGATCGCGGTGTTGAAAACAGGTTCAAAAATGCAAGAAATCGGTGTAATCAGGTGATACGCAATGCCAAACGCCGCCATATTCTCAAAAACATATCTTCTTCTTCTCCGGCTGATATCTGGAAATTCCTTGGAACTCTTGGTATCGGTAGGTTACGTTATGAGGATTTTCCTAAGACAATTGGTTTGGATGATATCAACCGTCACTTTACTACAACCTGCCATTTGGGCTCCCATATGTTATCTCAGACGGTTGATTATATTATTGGCCTACCCGGTCCTATTATAGAACAGTTCCACTTTTCTCCAGTCATCTTGGATGAAATCAGAAAAATTATTCTATCCATTAAATCCAAAGCCATGGGTTTTGACGGCATCAGTCGTTATATGGTCACCCTAATCCTCGACTTTCTTCTTCCCCCAATTACCCACATAATCAATTTTTCACTTGATACCGCACAATTCCCATCCTTGTGGCGTATGGCCTACCCTACCTAACCATTTTCGACCAATTTCTATCCTTCCTTTTCTATCCAAAGTGCTGGAAGCCTGTGCCCACAAGTAGCTTTCAGGGTTTGTTCATCGGAATAACCTTGTTAGCTCATTCCAGTCTGGATTCAGGCCGGGGCACAGTACTGCCTCTGCTCTCCTCAAAGTGACTGGCGACATTAGAGAAGCGATGGAGGATACCAAAGTTGCTGTTTTGGTTTTGATGATTTCTCCAACGCCTTTAATGCCGTCAGTCATGATATTCTCCTTTCTATCCTTTCACATCTTATGGTTTCTTCCGAGGCCCTGGAATGGTTCTCTTCCTATCTTCGAGGACGTCAGCAGTCGGTTCGCGTTGACGAGAGTTCATCGAGTTGGTGTGACCTAGCTGCTGGTGTTCCGCAAGGCGGTATTCTTTCTCCATTGTTATTCTCCATGTTCATAAATTTTATAACTCACTGTCTTCGGTGTTCGTATCATCTTTATGCCGATGACCTTCAACTGTATGCATCTGCGCGGGTGGAGGGTTTGTCGGACGCTATAGGCGATGTGAACCGGGACTTAGTCGCTGTCAAGAACTGGTCTGATAGATTTGGGGTGTCTGTAAACCCCTCAAAATGTCAGGCCATTGTGATCGGGAGCTCTCGCATGATGGGTCGGGTGGGGATTAGCTCTCTTCCTCCTATTATTTTTAATGGTACCGTTATCCCCATCAGCCCTAGTGTAAAAGATCTCGGTCTACATCTTGACTCGACGTTGGGCTGGCAAAGTCAGGTTTCAAGTATCAGTCAAAGAGTCAACGGGACCTTGCGTTGCCTGTATCGTCTGAGAAACTGCTTCGTTTCTGCCTGCAAAAACGAAGGCTAGACTTTAATCTTCCCTATAATCGACTATGGTGACGTGTGCTACTTTGACCTGAACGCGGTATTCCTGGATAAGCTTGATAGGCTCCTAAACAACTGCATCAGATTCATATTCAACCTGAGGAAATATGACCATGTGTCGAGCTGTAGATCTCAGCTCAAATGGATGCCCATTCGGCAGAGGCGAAATTTACGCGCTTTGACCACGCTCTTCTCTCTACTCAACTCTCCTACCCCTCCTTCTTATCTCATCTCTCACTTTCAATATCTGTGTACTTCACACGCTAGGAATCTGCGTTCGTCTAACAATCTTCTCTTGCTTTGTCCTTCTCATACTTCTGATTTTATTTATTCTTCTTTTCATATTCAGTCCATTCTTCTCTGAAATGCGCTTCCTCTCGATATCAGGACGGCCACCAGTCAATATGCATTTAAGCGGAAGCTGCGACATTATTTTCTGAACCATTAGCAGAGTCGTCTCAATTTCCTTTCTATTAATTTATATATGTATATATATTATATAAAGGTATTTATTATATTTAATATATATGTATGTTTATTTTAACTACAATATATATATATATATATATTGTTATTCAATTTAACTTCTCAATTTTTATGCACCTGCCATGTTATCTCTCCACCACCCTTGGTTGACTGGTAGAGAACGCCTCAGGCATTAAGTCCGCCTATGTATCTGTATGTTGCATGAAGTTTAATATAAAATAAATAAATATAATAATTTGAACTCAGTACATTATTGTTGTTTTGATTTCCGTGTGAAATACATAGAGCTATATAAATAGTAGCTTTCCGCCCATTTTTTGAATAAATTACTTAATGTTAAAAGAGTATTAACAACTCTATAATACTTCCAAGTTGATTGAGAGCGTCCGGTCAGCACCAAATCCAAAGGAATACTGATAGAAATCCGACGACTGACGAAACACGAAGTTTGCCGAGGGACATTAAGAAAATGTTTGTACTGTAGTTGATTCTTTATATCTTTATATCGCCTATCGTAGTTTTAATTGCTTCGCACCACCAGAAAGGTCCCTAACAGTCCGGGGTTCATGTTTAGCCAACAACTATTTTAATAATTTTGTGGTCGTGGAACCACAAAACTTAATTATCGTACACGTTTGAATTGATGCAAAATCAAACGACGCATGAAATTCTATTTTCAACACACAATAAAGTGACCACATTATTTAGTTCGAGGCTAGTATGTTTCATGAAATCATATGAGATATGCTAGTTGTCACAAAAACTATGTGTTGTGATCCCACAGACCACGGATACGTTTTAACGGTTACTGCTAGAGGCGGCATTGTCTACAACGATTTTGTGTTCTTTTCCGTAAACATAAAGATGGCATAAACCTGTAACCAAAACCAATTGTTCGCTACAGTTGCCATTGGTTATGTACCCACCGCAATAGAAGTCAAAATTAGTTGAACGAGCTTTAAAAGAGATATATTTACAAGCTATTATTTAACTTGCAATGTATGTATATATGTAAGTGTGTTCGGGTCAAATCTTGCAACTTAATTTTAAAGTAGTTATCCTCTACCGATTAAGATGAAATTTTGCATACATGATAGCGCTGGCAAATGAAAGCAGTACCACAGTCTGTAACAAACGTCAAAACATTTGATGACATAACGAAAATACGAATCGGTACCTAAAATCAGTAATAAATAAATATGTGATTTTGCATTGTGTTTTAAAATCGCCTTAAATTAAGTATTATTAATTTCATGATTTGTTTATTTGTGTTTAAGTAATAATTAAAAAAAAAAAGGAGGGTAATCCACTGTGACTGTTAGTACATTCAAATAAAATAATTGCTAGTTAAAATGATTAAAAGTATTTGTAAAAGGCATTATTAATTACTAATCAAATATTATAAGCAATTACTGTATTTTTACTAACCTAATTCTAAAATAAATTGTGAAACGGATATCACGGGTAGTTGATGCTGCGTGATGTCTTGTTATTTGCAAAAAACGTTTAAATAGGCTCGCTTGAGTGGAAAAAGGGCTGAATTGAATTGTAATTCGAACTGTTGTAAAATTAAGTTGTGTGACTATTGATTGTGAGTAATAAAAGTGTTTACAAGATGTCTGAAAATTATCATTTGAGAACCCCGAGTCGTCCCGCTCTCACATCAGAAGAAAGGGATCAGCCTGAGCCTCAACCTGGCCCATCAACGCTCTCGCCTGTCCTGCCGACTACTCGACCAGGAAATCCGGATGAGCTGCAATTACTTCGCTGCCAGATCAAGTTCCTGGAAAGGAGGGCGTTCCGGAGCCAAAATACCAAGCCCAGTGCTACCCACAAGCTAAGTGAAATGTATTTACCTAATTTTGATCCCGACGAGCATACAATAACGATCGAGGAATGGTGTAAACAAGTTACCTCTCTAATCACCATGCGAGGTTGTTCACAGTTTGTTGCCATGATGAAGGGATTGGCATGCTTGCAAGGACGCGCTAAGCGATGGGCTGTCACTAATGCTCATTCTCTTGCCGATTGGGATTCACTCCAAACGGAACTCGTAGCACAATTCGGTGGAGAAACTAAATATATTGTGTACGTCAATGCATTTCGGGAATATACTTCAAATCAAACTAATTCTTTTTCTGAATATGTCGCCGAATCATGGCGTTTGTTTTCAAGAATTTCTCCTAATGCTCCAACTGAGCTTATGGTGGAATCCGTAATATCTGGCATAAGACCAAAATTTTACCAAGCTGAACTGCTGAGGTCGGCACCTAGATCACAAGCCGAACTGATTTCTACATTGGCGAACTATCGCAAACGACCTGCTGATGCAATATCAGATGAACCTCGTGCTAAACTACCAAGGTTTGATCTGCCAATAACTTTGACTTGTTATAGTTGCAACAAATCAGGACACATTTCTCGCGACTGCAGGACCAGGCTTTGTGAAATCTGCAAGAAACCCGGTCACCCATCTGACCGCTGCTGGCATAAAAAGAAAAACGAAGCAAAATCCGAGAAGACTTCTGCTCCTGCTGCTGTTTCAAGTGCTGCACCACCCTCTTCACGCCGGGAAGTCAACACGATCCAGAAAGAAAAGGCACCCAATGAAGTTCAACTACAAATAGGTGATATCTTTCTTTCTTGTTTAATTGATACTGGTGCGAATGTTCACTTATTATGAAAAAAGTTTCTGGCTCAATTAAAGGGAAACGTCAAATAGAACTTTTACAATTACGAGGGTTTGGGGGCAGTAGTATACCTTCGAGTGAATCAATTAACACTAGCCACATTCAATGGTGTAACATTCGAAGTAAAACTTCATGTCGTTAATGATTTAAATTATGATGTCATTTTGGGACTTGACTCTATTAAGATACCGGGGATTAAAATTTCAATTACTGACGAAGGGACGTCAATAGAAAGAGTAAGTTAAATTTATAATTGCGAAATATCATCTTTGGCAAATATTGACGCTGATTTAAAAGATCACGGCTCAGTTAATAAGTATTCTTGAAAAACATACCGATTTATTTACTTTCAATAAAATTAAAAAAGTGACCACGGGCAAATTAACAATCAGACTGAAAGATCCTAACCGTATAGTACAAAGAAGGCCCTACCGACTAGCACCTGTAGAAAGAGAAAAAGTTAAAACAATCGTTGAAGATCTTAAAACAAAGGGTATTATAAGAGATAGTTGCTCACCTTTTGCAAGTCCTATTTTGTTAGTAAAAAAGAAAGATGGTGATGACCGGCTTTGTGTAGATTTCCGTGAACTCTGATCGGCTATGGGCGTACTTACAAAATTTTGACTTTGACGTTGTTTACCGTAAAGGGGAACAGATGGCTCACGTAGATTTTGTAAGTAAGAATCCACAAATCAACATTTTAACTAAAGATCCAGCGTGGATTGTAGTTGAGCAAGAGAGGGATAAAGAACTCAAAAGTATTCGTGATGCCATAAAGAATAAAGATGACTATGATAATAAATTTAGTATCCGATCGAATCTCTTGATGATAACTATTCAAAACCAAAAAGGTGAATCATTAACTCGTACAGTCGTCCCTGAATCACTTGTTTGTTCACTCATAAATAGATACCATGAAAATCTTTTGCATACGGGTTGGGAACGTACTTTAGATAAAATTCGAGAACAGTTTTGGTTTAAACACATGACGAAACGTGTACGTAAATTTTGCGATAATTGTTTACAATGCAAAATTGGCAAAGAACCTTCAGGCAAAAAGCAAATGGAACTGCACCCCATTGATAAAATAAGCATACCTTTCCATACGATACACGTAGACCTAAGGGGTAATCTTTCCGATACAAATAAAAAGGCATACGTTCTGGTAGCTATTGACGCATTTACTAAATTTATACTTCTTTATCCACTAAAAGATAAAAGTACTAACATTATATTAAAAAGCTTCCGCGATATGATTAACCTTTTTGGCACTCCATGTAGAATTATTTCAGACAGGGAATCGGCTATTATGGGAACAGAAGTGCAGGATTTCTTCAAATCTTTCTCTATCGAACACCATGCTATTGCCCGCGGTACACCTAGAGCTAACGGTCAAGCTGAGAGACAAATGCGGACCCTTAAAGATCACCTTACAGCGATATCTCTAACGCAATCGAGGGTTTGGGTTAATAAAATAGGTGAATTGCAATTAGCATTAAATTGTACCAAATCTAAGGCTACAGGATATTCGCCTTTAGAACTCCTATTAGGTAAAAGATGCTCCCCCCTGCAATCGAACAGATATCCGTATCTAACGAAGATATTAATATATATGAAATTCGTTTAAACGCTGAGCACAGAATGGCCGAAACGGCAGTTAAAAATAAAATACGTTTCGATTCTAAGTGTGCCAAAATTACACCCTTTCTAGAAGGGGACTTTGTTCTTTGTAAAGATACTCAGTGGTCAGGTAACAAACTGGGACCCAAATATCTGGGACCCTATCAAATAATAAAAGTCCTTGACAATCATATGTACGAAGTAAAAGACCTCCGGTCTCAGCGAAATAAAAATACTGTAATCACACATGAACACATGAGATCAGTACCTAGTCCTTATTTAACAGAATGAAGAGACCGTGATAGCAAGATTAAATTATAGAAATATAAAAAATAAAATAAAAACTTGAAACTGTTTATAAGATTGAGTAGAATTTACAAAATAAGTTTATGGATAACATTTAATGAAATTGTTTTGTTTTAAGTTGATTGATTATACAAATTAAATCTCAGTCAAGCCAAGTCAAGGACGGGCCTCTGAATCTTTTTGATCAAGCCGCGATCTGCGACCTCTGAGTTTGTTTTGAGTATAAGCTCGATCAAGCCAAGTTAAAAGACGGGTCTCTGAATCTTTATGGTCAAGCCACGATCTGCGACCTCTGAGTTTGATTTGAGTACGCTAAATGGATGTGTAAAAAGGCCTTGGTCATGGCTATGGATTGAGTTGGTTGATTAAATAAATTACAGTCAAAACAAGTCAAAGACTGGCCTCTGAACCTTAACGATCAAGCCACGATCTGTTTGACAGTTTCACCCGACTAAGCAGCAGTGTTGCCTCTGAGTCTGGCCTAAAAGTTTTTTTTTTATTGTTTGTATATTTTAATTTTATTTTGCTTTCAGGGAGATTCGCTGGTCCTAGCAAGGCCCGCTCGTCAGTATGGCCGTGATAACGCTGGCAAATGAAAGCAGTACCACAGTCTGTAACAAACGTCAAAACATTTGATGACATAACGAAAATACGAATCGGTACCTAAAATCAGTAATAAATAAATATGTGATTTTGCATTGTGTTTTAAAATCGCCTTAAATTAAGTATTATTAATTTCATGATTTGTTTATTTGTGTTTAAGTAATAATTTAATAAAAAGGAGGGGGTATTCCACTGTGACTGTTAGTACATTTAAATAAAATAATTGCTAGTTAAAATGATTAAAAGTATTTGTAAAAGGCATTATTAATTACTAATCAAATATTATAAGCAATTACTGTATTTTTACTAACCTAATTCTAAAATAAATTGTGAAACGGATATCACGGGTAGTTGATGCTGCGTGATGTCTTGTTATTTGCAAAAAACGTTTAAATAGGCTCGCTTGAGTGGAAAAAGGGCTGAATTGAATTGTAATTCGAACTGTGCACATCTCGTTGTAAAATTAAGTTGTGTGACTATTGATTGTGAGTAATAAAAGTGTTTACAAGATGTCTGAAAATTATCATTTGAGAACCCCGAGTCGTCCCGCTCTCAAATACATGTTTAGTTTGGATGACAATCCATAAGTGACGTCATTCTAAACCCAATATGGCGGATGGCCCAAGATGTCTGACTAGTTATTTTTGTGCACTGCCATATGTGTATCAAATGAAAGGGTTTGCTGAGAAAAATACGAAAAATGTTTTTTTTTTAAAGATTTTTAATAAATTTTTTCTTTTTATTTTATTTCAAATAGAGTATAGACTACCCTTAAAAAACAAGCGTGTCAGAAATTACTGTTTATTCGCACTATGACAGAACTCAAAAGTGAATTAGCTATAGAAGATATAGACACTGAAGTTTTGTGATCAGTGCCATAGATTTCAATAGTAAAGATACGGCCGTCCAAACGTTTTCTTAAAAGCGTTCACCATACAAGAAACTACATACATACTTTCTAAGTTTATCTTGGATATCGCTGACAACGATGAAGGAAAACATCGTGAGGAAACCTTGACTTATGTAAAGCGTTAATATAAGTTCTAAATCGCCAACCCGCACTGAGCAAGCGAGGTGATCAATGCTCATGTCTTCTCTGTATGAGAAGAGGCCTTTGCCCTGCAGTGGGACAATAACATACTGGTATTACTATCATCATCATCATAATTTCAGCCGAACGACGTCCACTGCTGGACATAGGGCTCCCCCAGGCGTCGCCACATTCACCGATCCTGTGCGTCTCGCATCCAGCGCCTTCCCGCAACCTTAACTAGGTAATCGGTCCACCTAGTGGGAGGCGTTCCAACGAATCGTCTTCCGGTTCGCGGTCGCCATTCCAGAACTTTTCTGCCCCATCTGCCATCCATTCTGCGAGCAATGTGTCCTGACTGCCAAACTTAAGTGACAGTGGTCACTTAAGTTTGGCAATTCTTCGCGCTATGTCGGTAACTTTGGTTCCCTTCCGGACATCCTCATTTCTGACATGATCACGCAAGGAAACGCCGATATTACTACAATAAATAATATAATAATCTAAATTTGATTCCATCATAAAGAATCAAACACATAACATTGAGTATATAAGTAAAGCGTATGATTAAAATTAATTATACAATGTTCAGGAAAATACAGTCCAATTGATATTATTTGATCAGCGTACGTTTAACAGGTACTAATCTATGTGTCGATTGAAATTGACGCGGCAAATTAATGAATAGGCAAATATCGTTTGTATTTACACAATACCATCAATAAATAAGTTTTAAATTAGTTTGCAATTTGACAATACAAATCGTGATTTTATGTATCACTGTGATATATGAGTCTAGGTGTTAAAAAGATATTGGTTTCATGAAATTTGTGTAAGAGTGATGGCTGATAATGGAAATAAATTACCTTTGCCAGTTGCCATCCAATTTGAATGATACTGGCAATTTGGTTTTGGTGAAACCGCGTAATATATTGTGTCCTAAGTGGAGTTGGAGTATTGTCTGCGGGGTATTATTGGAGAAGCTCGTGGCTAAATAATAACAGCTGCACGAGTCGATCTTCAAGGTTAAGCAACGCTTGTCAAGGTCGGTCCGTGGATGGGTGACCATCTTTACACTGCAAGATTCCTCCGTGCCTCGAAAAGTACGTTAAGACGTTGGTCCCGGCAGTCATTTGAAGATCTTTGACAGTCGTTGTTGGGATTTGAAACCAACACTTCACCTCTCTATCCAAATATTTATTGTTTGTCTGGGACAATTGTATTTCTAATAACACGGCATTAAAACCATTCGCCTAAATGACATATACTGTCCACTTATTTCTCATCCACAAGCTAACAGTCGTTAGGGGTAGTCAGAAAGCTGAAATCTGACTCCAATCTTGCCAAGGAGTAGTTAGTGATACCTAGTTACTGAATTGTGGAGGTAAGATAGGCAGTCAGTCCTTGTAAAATACTGGTCCTCAGCTGAAACCACTTAGGCTGGAAACCGACCCCAATGTATTTGGGAAAAGGCTAGACAGATTGATTGAATGGAGTTAAATATTGTTAGAATTAATTCTAATGATTGTGACCATGTCAGCATAAAAACTTAAATAATGTCCATCAACATCATCCTACTTCATACTCTTATGACATTGACTGCAAAAGGTAAAAGGAACTAGACAAAGGTTTATCCTATCAGAGAAAAAAAAAACAATGTAAGGGCGGTTACGCACTACATCCGATCCGAATCGGTAAAATTTCGGTTCCAAAGTAGCCGTAGTACTTCTTGTTTGGAAGCTTACAACCTACATCCGAACTCTATCCGTCATAATTTTGAACATTTTGAACTGGAAATGTTTTGAAATTACGGACACGTTTCACGGACACGTTTCACGGACATGTTTCAAGGACACGGACGTGTAGTACTAGTACGTAAACGCTCTAAGGGGTTGTGTGTTATACACTGCCTAAATTTCACATGGGAAATCTCGTACATTTAGATTGTTTTTAATCGTTGTCACGATAGAATGTCACTTTGTTAGAACTTTGTCTAAATTTAAAAGAATATGAGATATCTATCACGTTTTGAAACCACAGAGCAAATGACAAACGTATATTAAATTCTATAACAACCCTTTTAAGACTTTTTATTATTTTATTACATTCTTTACCTTGCCGTAACGCAGTCTTTGACTAGCGCGGTAGGTAAATATTTTTTATCTGTATGTACCGCCAATTGATTTATCTTTTCTATACATGGTTCATAAATCAGTAAATATTTTATTTAGTTTTTAGTTCAAATAAATATAAATAATTCTAAATTGATCTGGTTAAGATCAATTTAGTGAGAAATGTTTACTTAAGTTTTTTAGAAATTTATATTAGTTTTGTAAACTTATTACTAGTACTTATTTTGATTAATACCTAGTCTTAAGTGGTGGTGGTGGTGTTACACTTACGTTTGGAAATAAATTCTATTCTATTAAATACAAAATATTGTTTGTACTCATAAAATTAGACTACATAACGGTAAAGTTCATAGTTCTGTTGACATCGCATGCAAATTCTGCCAGCATGAGACCAACATTTTGGCTACCAGTCTTTGGACGCCAGATATAAAGCACAAACGCTCGAAACGGCACACTCAGACAAACAAATATTTTTAAAGAGAAATATTTTTTTATATAATATCGAGATAACGAATTATCCAGTAAACAGTTAAACAAGTAACATAAACCCATGTCAAACACATTGCCAGTATGGGGCCCCTTCGAATGATATGTCCCACCTTCTTGTCTGCCCTTTGGTACAAACTTCTAGTCTGCCCTAGATACCGGCCAGAATAAAATTGAAATGTGTCGGTATATAGTCGAGACAAAATTTGATTTTATCAATACGAAAAAGAAAGAAGAAGCTGATAAAAAACATCATCATCAAATGGTCATCATCTTTAATGTGCCTACTGCTGGGACACAGGCCTCCTCCAGGGATTGGGCTATAATCTACCACGGGGGTCCATTGCGGATTGATAGATGTCACATATCCCCGAAATTTTAGTTTTCTCACGAAGGTAGTCCTTCACCGTTTTGAGATCAGTGGTGATGAAATAAACTACTCAAAGTAATGCGCCAGCTCGGGTTCAGAGCCACCACCAACCACTGGGCCACCACTGATAAAAAAAATTTCTTAAAAATTGGATTAACTACATAGTCCATAATAAACTCTGATAAAAACACCTAATCTACTTCGGAAACCATTAATTATTTGCCTACTAAAAGTCACATAAGTACTTCTAGATAGGGTAAAATTCATACGTGATAAATCTCGAACATTCTCCCACAAATAATATTCATACGACCGTAATTCTCGAATAACAGTGTTTTAACACCAAAACCTTGAAGTTTAGTTATGAGTAATTAATGACATAACTGTAGTAAAATGGATTCGTACCATAAAAGAGTTTTAGACATCATTTAAGAGGTAGTCGTTATAAATGTCATAAATGCTGAGATTTATGACTTTGACTTTGTCTATATTTTGGTAGTAAGATCGAGATATTATCTTATACCTGTGACATACTTATCATTAAGAAGTTCCAGTGGCCATCCGTGGTCTTCTTCATTAGTTTTACTTTACTGAATGATATTTTCTATGTGCAAATGATTGCATTGTTGATGAAAATACCCAAATCGCTATGAATGCCTATAATATTTGAGGAGTTCCCTCAATTTCCATGGGATCCTGACCTGATGACCATGGGACCGCTTGGAAAGTATACCCCACAGAGTACATTATAATATATGTATACCCTTTCAAACAAATAAAAAAAAATCCAAATCGTTCCATGGATGCGTCTTTGAGTAATAATAGTGAAACACAGAAAAAAAAAATACAAGAATTGAGAATCTCCCCTTTTTTTTTAAGTCGATTAATAAGTCAAAAAAGAATTAATTCAAAAAATCAAAAAACCCTGACTGATATAAAAGCGAACTAAAAAGACGTAAACAAGAAGAAAATCATGCTGCGCAGTCGGAGGATACCTGGTTTTGGTCAGCCAGCTCGCAGATATGTATCCTCCGACTAAACAGCATGATTTTCTTCTTGTTTTTAGTTCGTTTTTAAAGCATTCGGGTTTTTTGATTTTTCGATATAACTCTTTTTATTTATAACTTTTTAGTTTACATTTTTTTCGAATTATGTACATTTAGACATATAAGTGTTATATATTTTTGAAATTTCCTCTTAAACCCTTTATTTTAATACCCCACACGATGGGTTTCAAAGAAAAAAAAATGGGATCCCACAATATGGCGCCCAAAACCTACGAATTTTTATTTTTCCAATTTTAATGTAGCCAGTGTCGCTCCCAAGGTTAAGAAGAATCGATTGAAGAATCATCAAAATCGGTCAACGCGTTTGGTCTCTGGAACGCCACATAGGAACAAACATACATACATACTTACAACATACATAGACTGATAAACACATTACCCTCCTTCGGCAGTCGGATAAAAATTTATGGGATTCACGTGGTCTATTCCAAACATTTTGGCATTTTGACATTCGCTATTACCAAAAGAATATCTCTTCGTATAAAGCAGATGTATTGTTTTTCAAAGCGATAATCACGTTAACGCAAAGTAAAACGAGCGTTCCTCCACGGACGTGAACTAATGTGCCTCTAGCTTGCTTTCTCGCCGCAAACACAGAGCTCCTACAAAATCACGGAGACTGATGTAGTGGATCTATCAGAGTCACACATTGTACATGGCCAAGGACTTGTCTGGGAAAACTACTAGATTTTTCTAGGTGTTAAAGGCAGTAAGAAGCCACTGATTTTATACATAACATCAGGACTACATTCCCCGACGGGCTAAATATCTCCGTGCATGTATTGTGATACAGTTATATTTAATATTCATGAAATGTGGGGCAAGTTTATTGGTATTGAGACTCTGGGGTCATTATCATCATTAATAGGTTAGATGATGATGAGTGGGAACATGTGACATCCACCAACCCGTACTGGGCCCGCGTGGTGGATTACGGCCCATTCCCTCTTACAGAGTGGAGGCATGTGTCCCAGCAGTGGGAACATTAAAAAGGCTGATGATGAAGTATAGGTTAAAATTTGTCTTTTGTAACGTTCTAAAATGGCATGGTAGATATTTATCTACACTTTAACACTAATAATATATACAATATTAATTTCTAATATAATAATAATATTATAATATTTTTTATAATAATAATAATATTATAAAGAAAGATTTGATTGTTTGTAGTGGATAAACTCAAAAACTACTTAACAGATTTAAAAACAATCTTTCACCTACGGAAAGCTACATTATTGCGAAGTGACACGGGCTAGATTTGAGCCCGAAAACGGGTCCTGTGGGCTTGGCAACAGAAGCGAAGCCGCGGACAGCAGCTAGTATTTCATAAACTTGACAGTATAATTATATCCTCGGTCTAGGTCTATTTTTACCGACTTCAAAAAAGGAGATTGGTATTTTTGTAGTATTGTTGTAATTGCTCAATATTCACATATGTTAGTCTATTTAGGCTTCTAAACTCATGTGGCAAATTTCATAAGTGTATGATATATGTTGGTATGTTTGTCCACGAATAACTCCGACACTAGTAATCGGATCGTGATCATTCTTTTTGTTTTATATTACATATCTCTCAACTTAGGGTACGGTACAAGTTTCATCAAAATCAGTTCAATAGTTTTCAAGATATGGAACATACTACCGAACTCCATAACGAGAAACATCATGAATGTGTAAATTGAGTTATTATGGGTATTTTATCAATCCTTTAGCTACCTCACTATAAAACTTGCTCACTTTTTAGTGATGGAGTACCAAAATAGAAAAAAAAACTTTTTCATAAAAGATAACTCTTTTTTTTAAGCCGGTAAAAATAAACCGGCCTCCAAAGCAAAACACTAAAAAGAGCAAAAAATACTTTTGTTTCGGAAGTCGGTGTCGCAAGACGAAAAAAAAAATAAGGTACCAAAGACACCGACTATCGATACGAAAGTTATTTTTGCTCTTTGAAACCGGTTTATTTGTTAAGAAAACGATTTTTAGTAAAATAAAATTTAAGTCATGTTGCAAAATATTTCGGAAATGTAATGGTTTTAAAAATACTACAACGAGCAGACATTCTCTTGCATAATTTTGCAATAGCAAAGATATTCAAAACGATGTGAACAAAATGAATTAAATTTTGAGATTACTTATACGGTCAGCAAAAGAAAACTGGAACTCATATAATTTTATATTAATTTAATACGAGAACTTGTCAAACTAGCATTTATTGCGACAAATTCTGAACTTTTTCAGATATTCGGAATCTGGGGGTTTTAGTATGGTATAATATACATCACATCACATCACACATCATCAGCCTTTTAAAGTTCCCACTGCTGGGACCCAGGCCTCCTCTCATAGAGGGAGTGGGCTATATATAATCCACCACGCGGGCCCAGTGCGGATTGGTAGATGTCACATGTCTTTGAATTTTTGGTTCTACGACATGCCGCTTTCCTCACGATGTTTTCCTTCACCGTTTTGTAATGACAGGTATAATATTAATTAATAGTATTATAGGCGTGTAATTGTTTTTTTTCAGGACAAAGAAATCTTATTTTATTATCTTAGAATTTATTCATGCAATGTGTCTTATGAACGTTAAAAATCATCACAAAATTTTTCTAGGCTAGGCTTACTGCATAAAAAAGACCTTTAATTTTCCAACCAACCAATATCTTCTAAATTTTTTGTTTTATTTGGCACTAGTTTCTGCCAGCGGCTTAGCCCGCGTGATAGCCGTCAGTCGTCCATAGGAACCGTACATTTTACCGGGATACCCTATGTGCTTATTCTGACTTTAATATATCTATGTGCCAAATTTCATCTAGGTCCGTTCAGCCGTTCCAGAGTGATTGAGTAGAAAACATCCATTCATCTATCCATCCAAAATTTCTCATTTATAATATTAGTAGGATGGGATTTTTTTCCTAACCGTACCTTCTCTCACTAGATAGGGCTGTTAGCCGTACGAAAGAGGCTTGCCTCCGGAGAGGTACTAAAATAAAACATGGCGCCTGTGTTAGTCTAATTAAACGGTAATTTTATATACAATATGGTCTGACATTTTGCCCAGAATCGCGGCAGAGCCTTTCATAATATGTCATAGTGTCGTTCAAGTATCATGATACTCTGATAAAACTCTCTTTGTTTAAGAGGTGTTGAATTTATAAAGGGTTGAAAAGTTAAGGTTGGTATCTGATATATTAGAATTTAGTTATAAAATATATTGTGATTCTATCATGAAACGTGTATTCAATCCTGCAGGCGTCTGTGTTCATATTGGAGTCTTTAAGTCATGGGTAAACAGGTTACTTCTAGGCAAGCGTGCTTCTTCGTCGACCACATCATCGCTTACTATCAGGTGAGATAGTGGTTAAACGCAAGCCAACGATTAATTTAAAAAATTGCAGGAACTCGTACTGTATTATTTAAGTTATAAAAACACGTTTGAACAGCAAAGAATTTCTTAAATTCTACATATACACAAAATACGACATAATTTTAATAGGGATGTTTCCTGGGTATAAAAATGATAATTCTATTTAGTTATTTTGCTTTATCAAATAAATAAAAATTGACAAAGATTATGCGCATCAAAATTTTGGAGTGGGGGCTTGTGACGTCACTTTGTCAGTATAAAGTGTAGCGCACCGTGACGTTACACGGTATTTGAACGCACTGTATCGTTATCACTTTATGTTAACATATCAAAAGAAAAAATACGTGTCCAATATATTGTATTAATCTACGTGACGGACAAAAACTAATTTTCAGTTCTCCTGTTGCAGGTTGTAAACAATACAAAAAGTAAGACGGAAATTAAAACAATGCATACATTCAACTCATACACACATTCCATACAAAATTAAACACTGAATTTACCATGCCACTACAAATAACATTAAAACATCAACTTATTATATTACACGAACCGTATTTTAAAATTGGGTTCCGCAGCGCTCTGGTGCCACAAACTAATTAGTTAGTGAGGCACAAGGCGACCTCGGCAGGAATTCTGCATTGTTTTCCTACTATGGTGAACGCACATTTTATATGTGGAACGAAAAATTTTAACACCATGTATACAGTTTTTTTTACTGAATTCTAAAAAAGAGAGGTTATCAATTCGATACGTATGTATGTAATATTGTTGGAATTGCAAAATATTAACAGTTACTTAATATGGGGTTCTAAACATGTGTACCAAATTTCATAAATGTAAGTATGTTTGTTTGTATGATGTATGTTTGTTCACGCATTTCGCCGAAACTACTTATGATCGGATCGTGATCTTATGGAACAGTGCAAGTTTCATCAAAATCGTTTCTGCAGTTTTCAAGATATGGAACATAGAAACGAGCTTCTTAGCGACAAACATCACGAAAGTGTAAATTAAGTTATTATGGGTATTTTGTAATAATTTAGGTTAAGCATATTTTAGGTTTTGCATATTTTTTCTGTTTTGTTTTAGAAATCAGTTTTGTAAAAAAGTATTTTTTCAGTCAAGTTTGTCCATCGCTTTCTCATGCTCGATATCAGCGTAGTAAAGATTTGTTTGCTTGAATAGCGCAGACACAACTGCTTAGCAAGTGTTTCTGAGTTACATCGTTTTTTTCAGAAACTCCCAATACCTGAAGGGCAATTCACGTATTTTTCAGAACGTTTGCCTTTTAATATCAATCTTTACAAAAAAAGTTATATAGTTACTTAAATTTTGACATTGATTGTCGCTATGATGAAGTTACTTATGTATTTGAACGTCTTTTAAGTAAAAGTTTGGTCTTCTTGTTACATTGATACCTATTTAGCAAGTTTTTTGGAGTTAAGAATATGTTAAACCATACTTAAATGCCGAAGTACACAGTTTTTTAAGCTAAAATAGAGTATGCCAAATACTTAACTTCAAATACTTAAATCGTATATCGGGGGATAGTCTCTAGTGCTCTAATAATAATTATATCGTTAAGTACCTGCTTTAATTTAAGCATATTTTAAAGACATGTCTATTTCTGCGGCAGTAAACGCTTTTCTCTATTTTCTTTTCTGTCTTGACCAACCTTCATCCCGCGTTAGCTGGGGCTAAAGTAATTAAAACCACTGTTTTCTCATTTTGTAAATTTTCCATACCACAGCATAATATGCGCTTACCTTTAGCTAACCAAATTAGGTTAAGCGTACTAAGCAGGAAACTAAAACACACAACGGATTAAATATTAAGTAAAGAAACGATGTAATAATTTCCGGGAATATTGGACAGGGAAAAGTTTATAAAAATCAAAGTTACCTTTAGAAGTTTCAAGGGAAAACGTTTTTCTTTATTCGATACTTTTTCCTTAAAATTAACATAGAAAGTGATTGTGGGTGAGTCGTTTTATACGGAAACAGTTTAAAATGAAACTCTTAGATAAGTTTTCATAAACTTTTTTACTAAATAATACAACCGACTTCCAAATCAAAACACTACAAAGTAAAAAATAACTTCAATTTCGGATGTCTGTGTTCCTGTTTTCGTTTCTTCGTTTTTTGACACCGCCTTCCGAAATTGAAATTATTTTTCACTTTGTTGTGTTTTAATTTGCAAGTCGGTTGTATTTTTTTATAAAAAGTTTTTTATTTTTACTTTTTAGTGGTACATAATAGACAAGTTCTATAGTAAATTATCTAAAATGCCCACAGTGATGCCAGAATAGATTACTCGAATAACATGTAACTTGAACATAACCAGTGGAATGAGTGTGTACCAGGATGAACTGTACACATCTGCGTACCTGTTTAGAGCATACTGGCGTGATGGTATATTATGAAATGGTGTAAACAATAAACAGACATGCGACTGCAGCAATCCCGAGAGATTTGCCGTCATTTATTGACGAGTTCTGTTGTATATCTCCGAAGTTCTTTATCAGATCTTTAACAAATTTTAATTGTTTTATAATAAACTGCTTTCGAACAAAAATAGTTTTGCAGATCCGTTTATATAAGACGGAGTTATGCCCGAACATAGATAAAACAAGAAAATATGTATAAACATCTGAATTGAGAACTTCCTCCTTTTTGGAAAGTCGGTTAAAAATATGACATAACATCACGCCTTCAAAGGGCACAGGTGCACAATAATATGCCCATATTTGGTCACTTTTATTTTAAGTCCCTTTAAATCTTTTAGCCATCAACAAGTTCAGTACATCCAAACTGCTACTGATAAATTTCAGGTAGAAAATCTTATAACACCTTGCCCGACTCTAAAATCCAACCAAGATCCTCATGCTTAGCAGTAGCTTACGACCACTGGACCAAATGAGGTAAGTCAGTTTATCGACCCAGTAAAGGTAAAAGGAGCTCGTGACTAAATAATACTGCCACACGGATCGATCTTCAAGGTTAAGCAACGCTTGCCGAGGTCAGTTCGTGGATGGGTGACCATCTTTACATAGTGAATTGCCGCCGTGCCTCGGAAAGCACGCTAAGCCGTTGGTCCCGACTCATTCTGATTCATTCACTCAGACATTCATTATCATTTGAAGATCTTTGACAGTCGTTACGGTAGTGAGAACCCTGAGATCTGACACCCGTCTTGCCAAGGGGTATCGTGTTGTCCGGTTACTGGGTTGTGGAGGTCAGATAGCCAGTTGCTCCATGTAAAACACTGGTACTCAGCTGAATCCAGTCTTTTATAGTTGGGAAAAGGCTAAAAGGTAAAAACACCAACTTTGGTAGGTAATTAAACTATTTAAAATATTGCCAGGCGTTTGTGATCTCGTTTACATATTTAAAACTAAATCACATTTGAATCGCGTTCCTAGTGACGTGTGCCGTTGAAATACCAGGAATTCATAACCCGTGGTACGACAAAAATCTCAGTATTCCCGGTAACAGTATAACAAAAGCTTGAGCTGTATGGATAGAAATTTCACACAACACAAAACCAACCGATTTTTATAGTCAGTATTTTGTGCGTTTCCTTTTTTGCGACTAACTATGCGCCAAGTCAAAGGTTTTATTTGAATGAATCCAGTTACAGGTTTGAATGATCAAGGGGCTCTAGACAATGGGCTATATTTTCATGGAAAACGATTGACAATAGTTCAATATAAGTATCTTTTTTTTAAGCTGGGCAATCATCAAAAGGCGCCTGGAATTTTGGGGAAAAGACCAGGGAGTGTGGGCATTTTACCTCACTGAAACCACCCATCATCATGTAGCTGTATGTTGAAAGCACAATTAAATTGAACAAACAAATAGAATAGTCATATTAACTTTTTATTACCTATACACTATACCCCTCACCCGGTCTTCAGTTCCACCTTATGACAGGCCTTCTAATGCTGCTTCTTTTGGTTTACGGTCGCCTTTTCAAAATCATTCATCTATCATTAAAATATCATCGTACAAAAGAATTTTATGATCTCTCTTTATATATCTTATTTTGCCCTTACAACATAACAGTGAATTTCGTATCCTTCGTCAGGAGCTCGTGGTTTAATAATAACAGCCCGACTGTCATTTGAAGATCTTTGACAGTCGTTACGGGCAGTCAGAAGCCTGAAATCTGAGATCATTCTTAGCAAGTGTTATCTTGTTTCCCAGTTTCTGGTACTGGTGCTGGCTTCATGTAAAATACTGGTACTCGGCTGAATCTGGGTGAACTAAAAGCCGACCCTACTAACATTGTAGGAAAAAGCCTAGGCAGACTAACTGAAGGTTGTATCTTTTCTTATGCACGCCCCATTCTCAGGCACACATCACATCTCCGCCCTCATATATCCATTAGCTGCCAGACTATTCAACTCCTTATTTACAAGCACAAGTAAAATTGTATGCACTTAAATTATCTCCTACTTCGCACTCAGAGCAGTAGTGATGAGTATTCAGCGTTCTCAGAGACTGTAGTGTTGTACAATTACGTCTTGTTGCGCTAATAACGAAGTCTGTTCACATCGCTACAGCTTTGTGACACATCATTTAGTTTGCTCCTCAGACGCGGTGCATGTTACAGGGTAAAATTTTATGTCTGTGTTTTTCAAGGAAAATGTAATAGTTTATTTTTTTATGAATAATGATGTAAATTACTTTGTTTGTGTTACGGAACCCTGTTTGTATGTATAATTTGGCAAGCACTTGGATTTAATTAAGTAAGTAAATAAAATAAAACATCTGTAGTGTTATTTTATACGAAATACGAGTACGAATACGAAACCATGACCGTGACCGTGTATGGTGATGACTAATGCGAAGTGCACTCGAAATGATGTGTAATTCCAACCGAGGCTAGGGATGGATGACTTCGAGCTCATTTCACTTAAGTCATGAAGGTAAGATGTCTAGAGAATCGACCGGCTGGTAATCATCACATCAGTTTAGAACGGTTGGACGAATTATGTTTATTTTTATTAGTCTGAATAATGATTTTTAGGTAAAACAAAAATTTGAAAATTTTACCAGAAAATTGAAAAATTTGGGCGAAGAAACTGAACGATTTTTGAATGAACTCAGAGAACAGAACAACATCGTTGAATATACTAGTTATTAATAAATTAATTAATGTGTTTTTGGATTTGAATGCCATATTTATAGTCTTAAGTTATTTATGTCACAATTTACTGATGAAGTCAGACTGAGAACCGAACTAACCACTGACTTCTGAATTAAGAATTTGTATATTTGTAAAACTCTACTTTCGCCTGAAAAGTGGCGTTTGACACTTTCTTAATTGCAAATATTCAATTTAGAATTGGTCTTAATGCAATATCTATTTTAACGAAAATTACCTGAATTTACTGAATCTGCATATCCTTTTCCCAACTACGTATAATATTGGGGTCGGCTTCCAGTCTAACCGGATTCAACTGAGTACCAGTGTTTTACATGAAGCGACTGTAAATAAGTAATATTAAAATAAATTAGTAATGCCAAGTAATATTATTTTTGATATTTTGTACACTGACAGCCCTAAATTCTTCTCCGATCTTTCAGTCCATCCAAAGGTTGTCTGTAAGAGATTGCCTAGTGCGATAAGACTGCCCATTGTACACTTGTATATTTAAACAATTTTCCTGTATGTTTTTTGTGGTGTACAATAAAGTATAAATAAATAACACGCTACCACTTGGCAAGACTGATTTCAGATCTCAAGCTTCTGACTACCCGTAACGACTGTCAAAGATCTTTAATTGACAGCCGAGACCAACGGCTTAACGTGCTTTTCGAGGCACGGAGGAAACTCGGTATGTTGAAATGGTCACGGACCGACCTGATCAAGCGTTGCTTATATAACCTTGAAGATCGACCCGTGCGGCTGTTATTATTTAGCCACGAGCTCCTCATAAAAAAACCTGAATTTACTGAATGTTCTATGTAAAAAGTAACTAGATATTTATATTTAATCTTTTTTTCCGTCTCACAGAGAGGAGGCCTGTATCCCAGCAGTGGGTACATTAAAAGGCTGATGATGATGATGATGAATCTTTATTTAATACTCCTGAAGTATGAAATTCTTCTTCTGTAAGATAATTATATCTATTATCTAGTTTCAAGTGGCCTTTGATATCAAATATCCATTTATACTATAAATCTTTTCCACGTAAAACCTATGGTACGAGTATCTTTCCAAGAATAAATTGTTATGTAAATAAATTAACTCAGTTCTGAAAACTAGGCATAAGCCTACATACAAAAGGTTTGAGATACTGTTTCTAGGTACTGTTAATTATTTATTTCGAAATTAGGGTGCTTCGTAGATCAAACTAACCAGAAAATTCAAGGAAGCCCGATTAACCTCACCTTTTTGCATACCATTGTACCATACCATTTGTATTACCTATCTGTTGCCGAGCATGGATTAGACCAGGGGCCTATTTATTAAACGTGACAATCCGACAATTTTATCACTTTTTTTGACAAACGGTACATGTTGCATTTCTACTTATTTGTAAGTCAAATTGTCGAGACATGTGCCGTTTAATAAAGGTGACAATTATGTCCAAATGCGACAAGTAAATACTGACAATATATTCAAACTAAAAACCCGTTTAATCAAGGTGTCAATTGTCATATTTTACCTGTCAAATCTCTAAGAAAATATTCTCTGACTTATTTGTCATGAATAATTAACATAATTGACAAATTTGTCACTTTTGTTCAATTATTTAGACACTCGGCATCGTTCTAGGAATATGTCGGTCACATAGAAAGAAACGGCGAGAGGCTTGGTTTAAATGTGCGACGTCATACAGTTTGCACCAAATATTAATCTTCAGTTCTACTGCTATCTGTCGAAGACTTTAACACCATTTTTTTACCCGACTACGGCTAAGCCAAAAAGAAGGGGTATTATTTTAGCAGTCTATGTATGTATGTTTGTATTTACGTATGTTCCTCCCTAGCGCGTAAACTATTTATTCAATTTTGATTAATAAGGTGTCAATCGATTCGTTATTAAGGCTTTATCATAGGCCAA
The DNA here is from genome assembly GCA_964057195.1 of Orthosia cruda. Taxonomy (NCBI): domain Eukaryota; kingdom Metazoa; phylum Arthropoda; class Insecta; order Lepidoptera; family Noctuidae; genus Orthosia; species Orthosia cruda. The sequence goes on along the minus strand of OZ059835.1, from coordinate 10,735,499 downwards.
AAAAGCAAAAAAAGCCCGTTTTAGGGTTAAATTTTTTAAACTTTTAGCTTGTTAAATTATTCGTATTTATTGAATAAATTGAAATTGAAAATTAATGTAATTTCGATCTACTTTATTAACTGATTTGAAATAAAAACTAACTTAACTTGTGTTTGTCAAAAATCTTTGTCAATTTGACTAATATGTCCACCTGTCATGACATTTGTGTTTAATAAAACAAATTTGGCAAGTTATTCCAAGGCCTGTCAAGAGAAATTGTTTATTAAACAGAAATTGTGACATATTTGTAGATTTTCCACCGTGACAAATTTGTCAGTGATAAACATTAGGCGCACGGTTGGCGCAGTGGTTGAGCTATTGACTGCTGCGCTGCGTGTCGCGGGTTCGATTCCCGCACGGAACAAATATTTGTATGACCTACAGATAATTGTTCCGGCTCTGGGTGTTTCTGTATGTGAGTTTATATGTTTGTAAACGATACAGGAAGAAATTCCTAGTGTGGGGCAAAGACTACAAAAAAAAAACATTATTAAACAAAAATTGATAAATTGTCGGATTGTCACCTGTTATTTTCACGTTTATTAAATAGGCCCCAGGGGTCACCTAGTGGCAGACCGCGGTCCGGATCCGGACTGGCGACCTATTTTCTGTGAAACTTAAGTAAACAGCTAAATATAATTTACTTGTGATGCTTGAGTGTTTAATTTAATAATTTGTCCAGCGCTTTGTCTTTACTACTGTCGATTCGACACAGGACGAATCATCATAGAAATCTTCATTGATACTGTATCTTCATTTACATAATTAAGTTTCCAATTTTTACAAAGCAAATACACGTGATGATGTAAACTTTACATCGTCACGTGTATTTACACGTCGAGGAGTCGGCTTTAAACCTTACGGACCGCGACGGATATATTATTTAAATTTTAAAAGCAGACCCAAAATGAAACTAATTGGTGAGCCCTGGATTAGACTATGTGAAAGATGATAATATGACAGGGTTCGACTACTGAGATCGTCATCATCATCATATCAGCCGAAAGACGTCCACTGCTGGATATAGGCCTCCCCCAAGCGTCGTCACATTGACCGATCCCGTGCGTCTCGTAACCAGCGGGTCCTTACAACTTATGCCAGTTCATTAGTCCACCTAGTGGGAGGCCATTTTTTTTATTTGGGACATTCCCACCGCACTATTCACATACTACTGCAACTCCTGAAAGCCAGAATCAACAGTGGCGACCACCAGAATTGCGCCGAGGCAATGAAGCTCGACGAAGTCCTGGAGAATGAATTTAACTGTCTTGAATCTCCAAAGGAAATTAATCAGAAAATAATAAAGGAAACCAGGAAAAAAAAAAAAACTTCTCTCCATATCAATCAGGGGACAGAACAAACAAGACCAATAGGCACAAAGGGTCGTTTAAAACTGGCATAAGCCCAGTTGCCAAGCACCACGGATAAAAATTAGCATTGATATTAATGGGTCCTAAAATTGTGAGCTGTTTTTTTTGTTTCCAATAATAGGTATGGCTAAAACGCTTGAACGCCCGGAAATTTGTTCTAGTTTCCACAAGGTCCGTATTGTAAAAAACTCCTGATGCAGCATGTACATTATTCAACATAATATTGCGTTCATTCTGACAAAGAATACACTCCCACAAGATATCATGTGAGATTGTACATATTCGCAGTTAGATGTAGAACATTGAGATAGAGGCTTTTTGTCTTTACTTTTAAAGTTACCATGCCCTGTGAGAAATGGAGCAACACAGTGATCCACCTCCAGCCGCGTCATGACCAGCCGCACGCGAACGGATGGAAAGAATTGGTGAAGGTGTCAGCCCTTGATGGAATTATCCCACTTACATTGCCACTCAGATAAAAGTTCCTACCAGACATCAATTTGCGGTTTAAATAATCTAGATATTTTCTCACGGTCACTCCGCGTTAAAAAGTCCGCGTCCATGGTCTCTCGTGTGGAATAGTACATTGCAGCACGTCGCTGCACTTCAAGGTCGACCGGAAGTACGCAAGCAAGTACCGGTAAGCCCTCAGTACTAACCGTCCTGTATGCTTTGCATAAGAATAACAAAGCCAAACGCTAACTCTGAAGCAATTTACGTCGTACCACCCCTATTGTAGCCCTATCAGCCCAAACAGGCGACCCATAGCACATACTACCCAAGTAAATAGCCCCATAAATAGTCTTCAAGGTTAAAAAAGACTGATCCCACGTAGATTTAGATATTCTCGTTAGGGCATAGAAGTTCTCAGTTCTTTACCGACTATTTTAATATGATCTATAAATGCAAAATTCGTCTCTAACACTAGACCAAGATAGCACACGGATTAAAAAAGTTTACGGATTAATGAACATCCGCTTGGAAGCGGAATCGCGAAGAAATCATCAAAGCCTAAATTTCATAAAGGTGGACCAATAACCGAACACTGAGGACATCCCATGGTGTGAGACTTCGAGATGGAATGATGACCAAGTTTGAGTTTCGCGGAACCATTTAAAAAGTAAGAGTAAACTAAATTGTATATATTTCTATAGCAGCCCCGAGTTTTCATTTTAAGTAATAGCATTGGCTACCATGCGTTATCAAAGGCCCCAGAAATATCTAGAAAAATCCCAATTACGTACTTATGTTCAGATGTATTAACTATTTTCATAACAGTAAGGGCCGCGTCTACGGTAGATTTTCCCATAGTGAAACCGAATTGATTGTTATGAAATTTTGGGTAATGTATCAAACGTGGAACGATAAGGCTCTCCAGGAGTTTTCCCAAATATGGAAGTAATGTTATGGGCCGGTACGAATTCGGGTCGCCCGGGGGTTTATCGCCACTTTTCGGAATGATTCGTTTAAACCCGCGTCGCCATATACGAGGAAATACGCCCTCCGCAATACAACGGTAGTAAACGGTTAAAATCGCATCACCGGCTGTTTTTACACGCTTCTATAATCATCCGATTAGATATTTTATCTTCACCTGATTCACTTGTTGAGTGGTAACATCTTGACAACGTTAATAAATTCGTCAGTCGATGGAAGGTCTGACGCTGGTGATTCAGGTGGTACAGCTGCCCACGCCCTGATTTGTTGATGGTAGTCGTTGTCATTAGCAAGTAAGTCATCAGGTATAAGTGGGAGGCCTTTCAACGCAACGTCTTCGGGTTCGCGGTCGCCACTCCAGAAATTTTCTGCCCCAACGGCCATCCGTTCTGCGAGCAATGTGCCCTACCCACTGCTACTTAAATTTGGCAATTCTTCGGTCTATGTCGTTACCCTGGTTTTCTTGCGCAACATCACGCAAGTAAACTCCGAGCATAGCCCTCTCCATTGCCCTTTGGGTGACTATAAGCTTTCTAATGATGACCAACTTGAGCGACCACGTCTCAGAGTCACTATGTCATTATTGGCAATACACACTGGTCATAGACTTTCGTCTTGATACACTGTGGTGACTACTGAGATGAAGAATATAAAAAGTCTGAAGCCGAGATGCTGTTATTATTTAGCTATGAGCCCATAAATTTACATAGGTACATACATAAACTCACACATTTTTTCCATTACAGAAACTATAGAACGCCACCTGCTAAGATCCTTACATACCTACTCCTTTTGCTTCATCTACGTCCATAAATTTAAACATACACGCAGGCTGCTTTATTTTTTAGGATTTTCCCACCGCACTATTTGCAAACCACTGCAACTCCTGGAAGCCAGAATCTACAGTGCACCAGAAAAGCGTCGAGGCAATAAAGCTCGATGAAGTCCCGGTGAATGAATTTAACTGTCTTGGATCCCGCAACAAAATTAATCAGAAAAGAATAACGGAGGAGTAGAAAATATACAAATTTCCACTTCCCTCCATACCAGGAGATAGAACAAACAAGGGTAATTGGCATAAAGGGTCGTTTACAACTGGGATAAACCCAGTTGCATAGCAACACGGATCAAAATATAATTAATATTAATGGGTCCTAACATTGTGAGCTTTTATATTTGATTGCAATAATAGGTATGGCCAAAACGCTTGAACGCACGGCAATTAGTTCTAGTTTCTACAAGGTCGGTATAGTAAACAAGGTAGGACGAGAGAGAGAGCTGGTTAAGAAAACTTCGCGGCCTTTGCTCTGTTGTGAAAAATCCAGATAGAACATCATGCTAGACAATTGTTAGATTTCGCAATCAACGAAAAGAAAAATTATCTCATTTCAAATTATAACTTTTATCTTACTAATCTTGCCTACCAAAACTGTTTTAGACTGATTAATTATTTCGCTATTTCCGTCAATCCTATATATAAGCTTTCAACAAAATCAAAATCTAGGTCAATTTTCAGCACCAATTTGGTTTGCATAAAAAATATCCGTAATTTGAAGCGAAAAATACGTCTAAAAAACAACCCGAGCTCACTTCGGTTCATTGTTTAAATAAAAAGTTTAAAGAGTGAATAAAATCCTTCATTTATCGACGGCCTTTCCTGGTACGTGCAGAAAAATAATCGCTATTATTTATTGGTTATTTCGTAAGGCAACGTAGATTTGGTTCTTTGAAGATGTTGTTTGCGTTGAATATCGTGACAATTTTGATTGAATTTTTTTGCCCAGGTTAGCTGCTGTAGAAATAATGTGGCCAAAATGGGCATACATCACACAATCCAAACACAGTGCCAGTGTGGAACCTCTTCAAAGGACACTCCTTTGCTGCCTGTTGTGCACCGCCATCTGCACCTTCCAGTATTTAAACGAGGCTAATGATAGAGCTAGGCTATGCTCGGAGTCTCTCAAAGGGATCGAATCCGAAACGAGGTGATCCAACAGAGAAGCAAAGTTTTCAACATAGCTCACAGAATAAGCATGCTGAAGTGGTAATGGGCTGGCCATATAAGTCATAAACTGGTGACTTTGTGTTCTTGAGTAGAGACCGTGACTAGTTCACGTAAACGCAAAAGGTAGGACGCCCTCAGGCTAGGTGGAACGACGATCTTCACAGGGTCACCATCCTGTGAAGATCGTCGCTCACCTGGCAAATCAATGTTCAGGTTGCTAAATATGGTTCCAACAAAATTAGATCTTGAGTTAATTGACACGAAGGGAAGAATTCCATCGCAATGTGACTTGGCCACGAAAGCATGCCCTTCCTTGAGTTTTCATATCATCATCATCATCATATCAGCTTCAGCCGAAAGACCTGCTGAACACAGTCCCCACCCAAGTGTCGCCATATCAACCGGTCCAGTGCGTCTCGCATCCAGCGGATTCCTGCAAACTCTTTCACGACATAATTTGCTTTGCAATGCAATGATTTAACTTGCACGACATAGTTTCCTGAAATACTAAGTAGAAACTGATTCTATTTATACCCTGCCTCAGACCTGAGCGGGGTTGAATCTTGGATCTAGTACAAACGTCATCTCTCAAAGGAAGATGTGGGTGGCTATGTTTCTCCGTATTTGTGATGGCTGACACAGATTCTTTGCGTGTCCGTTTACTCTGTTTATCTAATTTTGAGACAGAATTCAGAGCAGTATTGAGGTTCACATTTCATTTATTTATTTACTCATTATCCTCGCACTAGAGCACAAACGTATATAATCTATATATATAAAAGCGAAAGGTGACTGACTGACTGACTGATCAATCAACGCACAGCCAAAACTGCTACGCCTAGAAGCATGAAATATAACTATAAGTTTAGGTTTCCTCACGATGTTTTTCTTCACCGTTGCCAGCGATGTCCAAGATAAACTTAGAAGGTACATTAATTGAAAATGTCACATTGGTACTTGCACGGATTTTAACCCACGACCTCAAGCACAACAGGCGAGGTCTTAGCCACTGGGCCACCACGACATAACACGCACACATGCGATGTTTCTTTTTAACCCCCGACGGAAAAAGAGGGGTGTTACAAATTTGACTTTGAATTTGATTTGTTTGTGTATATGTGTCTTTGTGTATCTGTCTTATACATCATAAGCTCGTAAACGGATGAACCGATTTTGATTTAGTTTTCGTTGAGTTTTGTTTGAAAGGTGTCTTTATCGAGAGTGTTCTTAGCAAGCTGCGTGTCGTGGGTTCGTTTCCCGCACGGAACGAATATATGGCCGGAATAGTATGGCCTACAGATAGTTGTTTGGCTCTGGGCGTTGTGTATGTGAGTTTATATGTTTCTAAACGCACCCACGATACTTGAAGATATTCCTAGTGTGGGACAAAGAAAAAAAAGTTTTATGAGAATCGGTTCAGCCGTCTGAAAGTTATGGGTGTTTTACAGTTTGAATGACGTGTCATAATCATTAATATATTATCGATCGAAGCTTGTCTACTACTGTAAATATAATAAAAAATATGTAGCATGAAATAAAAATGTGTCGAAGGTTTTTAAATATTATTAAATAAAATTAAAGCACGGATAATTGTTTTATAGTTTTAGTAATATATTTCCAAGTTATAATTTAGAATCAATCATTGCGAATCAAAACATAAAGACTTTGATACATAGATAGAATATGCTTTATTGTAGGTACAGTACAGTATGCCTTCAGCTTACTTTGACCTATTTCGGCCTCTTAATGCAAAGGTGGTGAGCATAGTAAAAATGGTCATTGTTGGCAATACCGAAGGGAATGGAGCCCGAGGCCGGTCGCCAACACGATGGTCTGACCGAGTTGAAAAATCTGCGTCATCAAGCCAGTAGGCAGTGATGACCACTATGGAACGGAGCCGATGGAGGCATATTGTCCACTTAAAGAGGTCCAGTGTCACAAACCACCTCAACAATGAGGAAGCGATTGAAAAAGAAGGTACTCCAACTTTTAAACAAACAAAGCTCATAGAGAAAGAAAATGATTAATAATAAATGTTAAATAACTTATTGTGATATATAGATCAGCAGACGAATATGAGAACGACAACGTCAAAAAACAGCTTCTTGAACATGGTATTTCATAATAGCACACTTCGCACCTTGCCAATAACTAAGAAATGTTACATGCCACATGAAGCCAATTCAACCGAACAAATATTCAAAATATTCCGTGCACGAGTGTACCACTTACTTTTCAGTACATTCACGAACAAAATCTGTATGCAGGAACGCACCTATGATTTAAAAACGTGACGTCAAAAACGGAAGGGATTTTAAAATAGATTACAATAAAAAAAAATGTTTGCAAAGCCTAACACAAAAAGCTAGATAACGAAAAGAGATAAAATCTGACAGAAGGTTTAGATGACATAACAACTGGGACCATTCCTTGACGTGACAATGCGTTCAGTAAAACTCCGTCTCTGTCTCTCATGCGGGTCACGTTAGCCGCAAGAACAGAGACCGCTGGGGAATAGTCTCCACAAATAGGGCGCTGTGGCCGGCCCAGAAAGAGGTGTCAAGGTGACCTAGACGCCCACTGAAGGAGCTGGTCTGAGGTGGCTCAGGAAAAGAATACTTGGAAGGATTTGAGGGAGGCCTTTGCCCAGTAGTGGGACAGTATTCAAAGCCTAAAAAAAAACCATTTTATTGTTCTGACCCTTCCAAGTTTTTCCGTGGCAAAAGACACCATTGTTAAGTTTATACTGTATTATGGGCGCACGGGTATATTTGGGCGCACGGTTGGCGCAGTGGTTGAGCGATTGACTGCTGCGCTGCGTGTCACGGGTTCGATTCCCGTACGGAACAAATATTTGTATGACCTACAGATAGTTGTTCCGGCTCTGGGTGTTTATGTAAGTGATTTTATATGTCTGTAAACGCACCCACGATACAGGAAGAAATTCCTAGTGCGCAGCAACGTTTAAATTAAAAAAAAAAGAAAAAGATTATAGCTTATACTCTTACCTACCTTAGACTGTATTATAACGAGTCAAAACTATCAATTTGCACTGAGATATAGAGATAGATCTATACAGGACGAAGAGCACTATCTCTTTTGTCAGCGGAATCATGATGGTGTTGATTCGTTACTGCCTCTGAAGTGCGCTTGCCCGCGAGTAAGTCTGTTTAGTGAATTTCGTACCTTAAGACCTAAAACTCTTGGTAATCGGCCGCACTTATACAGTCTAAGCGAATCGTGAAGCCGCCAAGTGCGTGGTACCATAGTAACTTCTCTATCTGTGGTAGTACGGCCCTTTACCAAAATTTTGTAACAATCATTCACTTCGCTACTCGCCAGGAGATGCTTTAGACTTTAGGTCCGGTGTCATAGTCCTTGGCATTCACAGCGGGCCCTATCAAAATAACTGTGTGATATTTCTCGTATAATGCCCGGCACGTAAGTTGGCAAAAGTCGTTAGATGCGCAGAAGTAGTTTTTTAGGTATCTTTGGTAGTGAAGTGGGGTGTCCCCGCGCCCGTTTTTGTGGTATCGCCGCGTGTTTTAATGGTTTGGGGCTAATACAGCTAGTATTACCGGTTAGAAAAAAATAAAACACCTACTAGCTTCCACTCGTAGCTTCGCAAACGTGAAAAGTGTTGTATTATCCCACGGGGTTATCGTACGTAATTTAGGGGATAAAAAGCCCATGTACTTTTCCAGACTATCAGTAATCTATCTCTATGTAACATTTCATCTAGCTTCGTTCAGTTGGTCTGACGTTATTGAGTATCAAACGGATGTTACAAACAAACATCAATCCATCCAAACTTTATTATAATTAGGATTATTCTCTATGAACCTACTGTGCCATGCTTTTTGGTGGGACCAGGTACCCCCCATAGTTAGCCAACGTGCGTTTGAATTGTATCTACGCAGGGAGCAGGTACAATGGGGGCGCTCGATTACTCGGAACGGCCGTGTGTGGCGTATCCTATGTAACTGGCTTTAAATATTGTAGCAGTTTGTTCAGAGCATCTGTGACTGTGAGGTTTTGCAGTTGGTGGAACAGAGGTATTGCTTATTGGAAGAAATATCTTTTTTTCCATTCTTTTTTTATATGTGGCGTCTCACAGAGAGAAATTTAAGGAGATTAATGTAATGACTGTGCCTTCTCAGTATATTTATGAAAATCTTTTATATGCCCATAAAAATATAAAATTGTTTAAAAAATACAGTGATATCCATAACATAAATACTAGGAATAAACACAAATTTGTAGTACCTACAACAAGGCTCAAGAAAATAGGTGGCTCGTTTAGATGTCAATGTGTACGCTTTTATAATAAGCTTCCAAGCCACGTACAACATCTAAGTCTTAATAAATTCAAATCTTTTATTAAACGTAAGTTGTGCCAGAAAGCGTTTTATACAACTAAAGATTACCTTGAAGACAAAAAGGCTTGGGATTGAGCTGCTCCAATTAATTTTGTTTTTTTTATTATTTTTTGCACCGTGAATTTTGTTGTTGTTTTTTTTGGTTTTCTTGCAATGACAAGAATATTTACTTTTTAAAGTATTATATTATTTTATATTAATTATTGTGAGTGTGAAGACTATGTGGATCATTCTTTTTTATTTTAATTTAAATTTATCTTAGTTTTTAATCATGGTCTGGCAGTTTGAGTAGTTTATGCGGCCTACCCGAATGTCCTTTCTTTAGTATTGTTCGTCGAATCGTTGAGCTCCTTAAATTCTGAGTTGAACTGCTCGGTTATTGACAAATGCGTGCACTGACTGGACAGGTCCACTCAATCTGGCTGGTTCTTTCCTCAAAAGACCATTTCAGACATCAGTCTACATGGTCTTCACATGATCTAACCAATATTTTGTCTGGACTTTAAAAGAGACTGTGACCTCTGAGTTTGTTTCGGCCTTTCTTCTCAGAGTAGTCAGATAGGAAACGCCGACCTCATCTAGTTTTAAAAAATATGTTCGACATGTAAAAGTGTTTGTATAAACCAATTTACAGAAATAAAATCATTTATCATTTATCATTTACAGTTAAATCAAAAGATCTGCTGCTTAGCCGGGCTTTCCTGTGGAAAAATAAATATCTTCAAAAGAGGTTTTAATAAGTAAGTATTAAAAACATATATTCTAGAACAAGCTTTTCGAGTTAAATTAAATGTAACATAAATTGTCAATAAATATCTAATGAGTCCAAAGACATTGTTGATATCTTGTCTGGTTCCCATGCCAACCTTCTGGTTCCATAATAGGACCAACTCAATCATCATCATCATTTCAGCTGAACGACGTCCACTGCTGGATATAGGCCTCCCCTAGGCGACGCCACATTGACCGATCCCGTGCGTCTCGGATCCAGCGCATTTCCGCAACCAAGTCATCGGTTATCACCTACTCCATAGTACCATATTATTTAAATGTTTCCATAGTTGCATAATTACACCAAGTTTTAAAATGAGAATCACGTCTAAACGTCTTGCGTAATTTTTTGGAAAACATATATGTTACATTAGGCCATTAGATTAATAATTTGATCTTATTAAATTTTGTATTTTATTCGTACAACATAGTGTAATTAATTTGTAAAGTTATGTCTAATACGGACAAAAAAATTAAAGTCGCACCAAAACCGCCGGACGCATTTTAATGAAATTTTCACCATCTCAAAGACAATTTGATTATCTACATTTTGATCTCAGGCCTTTTTTATGTATTAGAATACAGAACTACAGAATTTAGGGTCGCGCGTGTGTGAAACGAGTGCGCGTTTTGTTCCCACAAGGTAAATAAATAAATAAATAATAAAATTTATTCATCAAAAATGGGTACAATTTATCTATCCTAATCAAAAACATTGAATACTAAGGTTTTTTGTTTTTTTAAAGATAGAGTGAACGACGATGACTGTACTAGTATAAACTGTGTTACAGACACCGGCGCCTTCCTCCTACAGCTAAAAGTTACAAGTCATTCTACACTTTATGTCAAAATTACAATAATACAAAATTACAATTTTTAATGTGCGAATAAAGTTAATTGAACATAAAATAATACATTATAATTTAATAATAATAATCTGTTGCATGACAGAGATAATTTAATGTAATTTAATTCAATAAAATAATATAATTTAATTAATAACATGCACTTAATTTACAAGCATGCTTGGGAATAGGTACATAAATCTGTGTGTGTTAGCGCTTATTACCTATTGATGAATATTACCTACCTAGAGAACAGACTTTCAGTTTCGTCATAAGTTAGAGCCTGGAGATAATCGTTTACAACACTCCTACACCTATATTTTGAAAGAGAGTATATTTTGCAAGTTTTATTAATTACATTGTAGAGGTAGCCACTCAGGCTGTCATAGTGTCGGCGCGCCAGGACAGTATTAGCCTTGACAGAAGTGCATACAAGGTCTTTACGACGTTTGGAAGAATGCTTACGCAAGACTATTTGGATAGCACAGAGTTGCCTGACTGTAAGTACAGAAATGTCCTTGTATAACTGAGTTGTCGAATAGCGATACGGTTTGCAAAGCATCACCTTTAAAACGGCTCTCTGCGCTCTCTCAAGACGAAGCATATAAGTCTAAAATGTGCCTCCCCAGACTGAGATGCAATAGCTTAGGAGTGACTGAACCAAAGCAAAGTAAATGGTCTTCAACAATGGTACGCTGACCACGCTCCTAAGCTTTTTCATTGGAAACATCAGCTTGCGTACACGAGATACCGCAACGTCTATGTGTCTGTTCCAACTCAGGGTGCAATCTATATACTCGTACACTCCCAGATACTTCACACAAGATGTTTTTTGAATGGGAGGACATGTGCAGTCGTTAAGCTCAGGATAAAAGCACCTATGAACTTTTATAAGTGGGATGTTAGGCTGTATAGAAGAGTTCGCTGAGAAGGTAACATAATGGGTTTTGGAGACATTTAGTGTTAGAAGGTTACAGGTAAGCCAGTCCGTAACAATTCGTAGAGCATTTTCGGCCAAACTGTGTGCAGAAACCCAGGTATCTCCACTTACAATAAGTGCAGTATCATCTGCATTTGCCAGAATCTTGCAGTCTGGAATACAGAGTCGGCATAATCTATTGACATATACTAGAAAGAGAGTAGGACCCAACACACTGCCCTGCGGAACTCCGAAAGATAATTTTTCATCGTCACTGGTGTAGTTCTCCACCTTAACGCATTGAATACGGTCAGAGAGGTAATCACGAAAGATATCCAGAGCAGTATCCCTTATTCCAAGAGCCTCCAACCCCTGCAAAAGGATGGGTGTAGAGACCGTGTCGAAAGCCTTGGCTAAATTTAAGAATATACCTATTGTTTTAGTCCTGGTATCAAGATTCTTGGTGATGTGATTTAGTAAATCAATTACAGCATCCTCTGTTGACTTGCCTTTCCTGAAGCCGTATTGGTTTGAGGCAATTGCGTTATTGTGTTCTAAGTAATTGAGTAGCCTTTTATTTAGATTTTTTTCTAGAATTTTGGACAAGGTTGAAAGAACGGAAATAGGTCTGTAGTTTTCGACACGGTCTCCATCCCCACCCTTAAATACAGGTGTAAATAATGCCTTCTTGAAAGCATTTGGAAAGATGCCTTTTGTCAGACACAGATTGCATAAGTGTGTGATTGGGGGTATGAGAACATGCCTAGCAGATTTAATGACTGAAGCTGGTATACCGTCGTAGCCAACTGCACAACTGCATTTCAAATCCATGATAGTACTGTGTACCTCATCAAAATCCGTTTCAAGCAAAACCAAAGAATTGCCATGCGGGTTCGACATAGAATCTAAGACGAAGCTTGTGCTGTTTGTATGTTGGCCCTGCCGAATCCTCTGAGCAAGGTTACCGCCAACATTTGCAAAATAATTATTAATGGCGTTGACAGAGGAATTTGGATCACCACGGATATATGACTTGATGATTGATTGATATCCCAGGTTGCTTTGGGATTTCCACTGGCCCTTTGGAGCCTATTTTGTTCAAATTTGCGCCTAATCGTCTTTAGCAAGTTATTGCAGTAGTTTCGATATCTCGTATACGTAAGCTTTACTACGAAATTTTTCGGATCCCGCTTTGACTCCAAATGCAGTTTGTCACGATTTCGTATGCATCTCAAAAGTCCAGGAGTGATCCATGACTTAATAATTCTTCTTCTGTGCGGAATTGACTTCAATTTACTGTTTACGTTTACTGAGTCTGATATAATGGAGATGAGTAGTTCCGCACTTTGATTGGGATCTTTACTCTCCAAAATATCAGAAAAATTACAATTTTCTAGGTGGCTTATGACATTCGGAAGGGTAATCTGACGGTACATGCTTTTTGGTTTCTCAACAAAAGGAACAGATTCGAGGCAGAGCAAGACAGGTGCATGGTCAGTAAAAAATGAGTTTAGAACCAGTGCTGTTGAACATTTGTCCGATTTAAGAAAAATGTGATCAAGACAGTTGTCATTACGGGTTGGAAAGAGGTGGGCTGGCAGAAGCCCATGAAATGCCATTACATTCAAATATTCCTCGGAGATGGAATCACTATTTCCTGGACGAATATTAATGTTCAAGTCACCAATCACTGTGACTGTTCCAATGGATGAAAGGAAGTCAGAACATCATTTAATGAGGCAACGAAATTATCAATATTTCTAACTGATGGTGATCGATAGATTGCCACAATCGCTACGTCTGGGTCAAGCTTTAAAACAAGACAGTTGGCATCACAAAAAACGGGTTCAGTTATCTTATATTTTAACTGGGAACGAACAAAGACTAGTACACCGTCATTTTGGTTGCTAAAAGAAGACTTTGCCGAAGCAAAGCCATCTAGAATTGGAATGTCAATAGCCTTACTCAACCAGCACTCCGAGGGAACAACAATGTCACATTTAATTCCATGGAATGAATGAGGACATTAAGGCCGTCCAAGTTCCTGTTCAAGCTTCGAATGTTTACATGCAAGATATTCAGCGTTTGTTTGCAAGGTTGCAGGTGCTGCAAACATTGATCCGGCGAGCACACGAAGGATCGAGATACATTAAGCGATTCTACAGAATCCATGAACGTATTTATATTATTCATTACTGTGGTAGATAATAATAATGTTGCAAGAAATGGGAACCCAACTTTGTCTTTGGCAGCAGTTGTGATCGTAATCAATAAAAAATTGTGTGGTAGTGGTTGTTTGAGTAACAAGTTTTTTCAGGCAGCTTATATGATTGAAGGGAGTGTAAGTGGAGGCAACAAGGGTGCGATATGTGTAGGATACGTGTATTAGGGTAACTAGAGCGCCATAATATGTGTATTTCCCTAAAAAAGTACAAAATAATAAAACTATAAAGCATGCATATTCTAAAACTATGATAACAAGAACAATACAATAAAACACTAAATTATTACTAAGGAATAGTCATTCTCCAACAATTAGAGATTTCAGATCAGATTCATTGCTAATGCAGTGCGCAGTTTCTCCCTCTCTATTACGCACATAGATCTTACCATTAGCCGTCCAACAAAAGGTGTAGCCATTTGTTTGAGAGAAATCTCGAGCCAAGAAGTACAGACGTTTAGCCTTGAAAGTAAGATATTCCGATACATATACAGGAATATCAGGACCATTTACGTGAATTTTTGCGGTAGATAGCTTGTTGCCTTTGTTGGATCGATTGTAAGACTTGATAGATTGAACAATCTTTTCCTTTGTGATTGTTGTCGTAAAGTTCACCAAGATGGGTTTGTTCTTGTTATTTTTAGAATTAAGACGGTAAACATCTCGGATGTCAGAAGTTTTCAATGAGAGGTTTAAAGCTTTACCGGTATCGATGACGATTTTTGATAGTTCCTCTTTTGTCTCTCGCAATTTGGCAGGTATGTTTCTGAATTCCAGGCAAGAGGATCTTTGAAACCTTGCCAGGTTTTAGACCTTTTCTTCCAGTATCTGGATATAGGCTAAGTTTTTCTTACGCTCCGACGTTAACTTATTGAATTCTTTCATTAGATCGTCATATTTACAGGTCACATGATTTATTTATTGATGTGTTTAACTCTCTTATCTCATTCACAGAAGCCTGCAGAGTATTGTATTTATCATTCTGCTCTTTTTCGATTTTCGTGAAGAGATTCTTCATTTCAGACATGAATACATTCATATCATCAACCTGACCAAACTTGCGCTTACGTTGTGTAATATTAGGATCACGATCTCCCTTTTCCGTAGGCAAATCACATTCTGAATCCTCTTGTACAGCTGGAGTTGGCGGTGGAGTTTGCTTTAACGGCATTTTAATGTATTAGCAATCTGACAAACTTAAGACGGCAATTTTTCTTAAAACAAAAATAATATGTTGAACTGAGATTTGAACTCGGGCCTTGCAAGTTGCTTCCTCCGGGCTTACCCAATGAGCCACCCGGCCTTTTACGAATACGCTTGAAAATGTTCTTCTGGTATTATCTTTTAAGACATGAGTATCTATGTTGTCCTGGTACTATTACTTGGAAACAACACTATCTTAATTTGTACTTTTTCTCACTCACCCGATCGTTCTAAGCTCTACAGTCATTGGTATCGTCTCGGCTGGTATCCTGGTAACAACAGTTGACGATATTTCTTCGAAATGAATGGGAAGTCGTGCGCAGGAGGGCGGAGCCAGCAGGTCTGTCAGACAACCGATCCGGTGCTCGGAGAATGAAATAGCTTCTTGGATTTATGCACTCCTATTCTTTTGGACGATTTTTGTAACTTTATTATTGTTTTTAATATAAATTTAAAGAAAACAGCGTGGGTCTATGAGACGTGTGCTCGTTACCGAGGTCCGGAGGGAAGGAGGTCGTTGGCGACTGTCGTCGACTTAATCAGATGCCAGGTAGTGCTGCAAAAATGGATTACTAGTTGCCGGACACACATACTAAAGCAAAGTAGTATAGAATAGAATAGAATGTATCTTTATTCGAGTATCCATGACTCAAAAGATGCTTAGTAAAACTTACCTATGTTAGTAACATAGATATTAACAAACTGACACTAATATTACGCTTCTAATAATAACAATAAAAAAGGGCCAAGTGCGAGTCGTACTCGCGCACCTAGAGTACCGTCCAAACAGCTACATTCACCAACATAATTAGGTAAAATACTGAAGTTCATAAACAATGAAAGCATCGGCACATTGCTCTAGCGAGAAGAAAAGAAAAATCTTTTCCAAGCTCTTTTTATTAGTTGGTCGACTATTACTTGTAAACTTGTGAAGCCTACTTAGCAGCGATAGTTTACCTTTTAATTTAGTTATATATACTACAGCCATGATTTTTTTCACATATCAAAGCATCCATTTAGCTGGCAGGAGGGGGGACACTTGACTAACAAAAAATTGCAATTTAAAGCTTAATTTTACGAAAACTTATCCCTGAATCGAAAAATGGTTTTCACAGACCCGTAATATTTTTGAATGGTCTATCCATCGATACTCCACACCATGAGATAAAAGAGAAACAAAAATAAATCATGGTTTTATTTTACCACTTTGTCTGCGTGATTAGTATGTATATCCATGCTAATTATACCTTTCTATTACTAAGAGTCTCTGTGCTAAGCTGTGGATAGACATACAGACGTACATGGCGAAACAACAAGGATTTCTTGATGACTACGGAACCCTAAAAATGAGACTTTAGCTAATTACGCTTTGTCATCAAAATCTCAGCGTATGCAAAATCTCAGTTCAATTGGTTGAGTAATAGTAGAGTTGAGAATAAAAAAACTTTTGTTAAACAAGCTTTTAAGATTAACGTGCATTGTCATATCACAGAGAGGAGACCTGTTCCCCAGCAGTGGGAACATTAAAAGTCTGATGACGATGATTTGCATTGTCATCCAAACCAAACGTGTAAGCAAAATTTCATCTCAATTGGATGGGGACAACTGTTGCAAAATTCAGTTGCAATGATTTGACCCAAACAACAAGGCAAGTTAAATAAAAGCTTTTAAAAATCAGAGGTAAGAGGAAACATGGTGAGGAAATGGTCATGTCCTAAAATAAAAAGTTCAAAGACATGTGACATGAACTAAACCTCATTGAGCCCGTGTGGTGAATTATGGTCCAATCCCTCCTATAAAGAAGCTTTTATCCCAACAGTGGTAACGTTATGGTGTGATTACGCAAGAAGATTACCTGGGTCTTCAAAAGCGGGTAGGGAACCAGTCACGTATTCTTCTTTCCAGAAGGCCTGTGTCATATTTTTGAAGCGTACAAATTTACAGATTCTTTATGTTAAGAATTTCTAAAGCTTCTTAACAAGTACCAACTGTGCTCCATTTAAAATATAGCGACATCTATAGAAAAACTACACATTTATCTGAAAATGCCATAAATGACAAATGAAGACTCTAATGTGATTCTGGTATCAATTTATGAAAACAGTATGCAAAGTAAGTAGCTCAGTAGTAGAGCAATCGATTGCAGATCGGTAGGTCCCCCGGTTCAAATCCTGGTGTCTCCTAAACTTTCATTTTTGAAAATAACTAAAGAAGACCCACAGATAGTTAACTCTACTCGTGACCAGAGGGCTGGGCTTTTCTTTGCCCAGAGAATCAGCATTGCCATCCAACGTGGCAATGCTGCCAGCGTTCTGGCCACTTCATATTAACAACAACGTGAAAAATTTTTTTCGACGCCCGATTCCCCTCTCCCCTTTTATACGCGCTTGTAGTTTATGTATTAAAGTCGTCACAATCTAAGAAGTCCGTTGACGTTTTAGTCCAGGAAAATTAGGGGTTTCATCTCGGAATGAGAGATAGTCGGCTATAAACTTGTATAAACCTTTATTTTCACACACTTAAACTTAATATTAACATTATAAGCGGGATATTTACCATGTTTACTGTTTGTAGAGAGTTTCCGATATTTCGGTGCTGTTGCAAGCACCATGATCACGGATAAACTGAAGTCATTGCGGGTGGGTGTTTATGAGGAGACAAAACGGTCTACCCTCTTTCTTTTCAGATATTCCAAGGTTCCAAATAAAACGTCTTTTTTACACATTTATTTCAAATATCTCGTTTCCTATGGGTTTTATATTATAAATATATTAATATAATAGTTAATAAAAAATGCAAATTATTTAGAATTAAACCGGGAACAGTTAGGGGCGGGTTATTTGACTAGTTATAAGACAACGCTTTTTGACGTGTCGTCGTGACTTTGACATCTAATTTGTTAATCTTTGTTTTAAATATAATTATTTGGTTCAGCAAACTTAAATTTTCAAATAAATCAGCTACCTCCGTTATAATTCGACTCCGACTTGGGTTTGTTTGCACTCCTGTCTTTTTGGCCAAAATACACGTGAGAGACAATTCTTTGTGTGAATGCGGTCTAGCGGAAGGTACTCTGGAGCACTTATTTTTTTCCTGTCCTCGTTTAACTATTCCCCTTTACGACTTGCTTCCTGATAACATTCCCCGCCCAATTAACATCCCGTTTCTATTGACTTTAGTCCATACCCCCGCAGTAAAAATTCTTTATAGATTTATTAATAGTAACAAAATCCAACTGTAGCTAGTATTTCTATTTATGTATTATATACTTGAAGCTTTAACATTTATTTTGTGCTGTCCTATATGTTTTAACCAAAAGTGTTTTGTCCCTTTTTAGCATGGTGAACAATGGAGGTCATCGCTACAAACACTGATCAATAGTTATATGACAGTATGCATAATTTTAAACCGACTATTTTCATCTACCTTGACATTGGCAAAATCATCGAATGTTCATCGATGGAGCTAAAAACATAAAAATTGAATTGAAATATAATTATCTTTAGAATTATATATTTATTTATAGTTTATAAACTTTATACGGCGTGTTTTAATCGAAACTAAAGGTTGACCTCGAATGATATCTCGAAAATGGTTCAAGATATTAAAAAAATGTTTTACAAAAGTTGTAGAGAATTTTATCCTCTACAATATTTATAATAAATACAAATAGCATAAAAACAATAGGAAACGAGATATATGCAATAAATGTTTAAAAAAGTGATTTGTTGCCCTTTGACCTTGGAATATTTGTAGTCGCGGACACCCTTTGATAAGTAGGTTTTGAGACAAGTGTTAGGGTGTCGAAATAAAGTTTATAGCCAGTCGGCTATCTCTCATTCCGAGATTCTTGCCCTATTTGACTAATTTTCTTGGACTATTTCTCATTTTACTTTAATAATAATTAAACTTGATGCTTGCGAATGATACTGGTTGATAAAGTGTATGGGTAAATAATTAGGATTATGAATTTGATTTTTCAATTTCTTATTATCGCGGCATGTAAAATCAGAAACGTCAACGGACTTGTTAGATTGTGACGACTTTACTCTGTATTTTTTTTGTTGCAATCAGTTGTAAAGAAACATAATTAAAGAAGATTCAAATGTGTTTCTGGTATCAATTTATGGGAACTATGTCCATGGGGATATAGCTCAGTGGCAGAGCAATCGACTGCAGATCGATAGGTCCCCGGTTCAAATCCGGGTGTCCCCTAAATACACTTTTTGTTTGCGAATTTCTCATCGTTTTAACACATAATTCACCATATTTTTTTGGTGATATGAAAAAAATCGCAATACGCAGACTATATAAATCGCTGGCGTGCGACAACACCGACGTAACTTAAAATTATTAAAAACCGGTACACAGAACTAATACAAATCACTGATATTTTATCTTGCAACGCCCATCTAGAGATAGCGTCAATCGATTATTTTCGAGATATGCATCAAAGTATTTGTAAATAAATTAGCGCCAGGTTCGCGGTACTCGTTCATAGTTGATGGCATTCTGTAGTCTCTGCCTACTCGCATGGGAAAATGTATGTGTGTGGGTGTTACGTGTGTATGTCAATCAATTTTAATAGTAGTACTCGTTATTGATATCGTCGTTCTTAAGATCCTTGCTTGCATAGATCAAGGTATAATAATAATATTATATCTCAATCATAGATCAAGAATAAATGATAATCTTCTCATGAAATCGGCTGCCTATCTGACCTCCACAACCCAGTAACTGAGCAACAATCCTTGGCAAATTTTAAGAACACTTGTAAATGATATTCAGAATACAAAGATCTTCAAAAGATATTCAGAACCAACGACTATATATGCTTCGTCGGCACGAAGTAGTCTCGGTGTAGAAGATATGGTCACCCATCCAAGGACCGACCTCGACAAAAATTAAAGCATTTAGCTACGATACTCCACTTAATGGGGTCCCAATATTGTTTTTCTATCCCCCTGTAACTATATAGCCCGCCTAAAAACCTGTGTGACAGACGACAGATGGACATACAGACGGACACGTGAGTGACAGCAATAGGCGCTCCGTTTGGACCCTTCGGGTATGGAACCCTAAAAATATCTAAGTACTTATCTTTCACTTTAGATACCGCAAACTCGAGACCAAGCTACTCTTAGCATCCATCTTTAAATTGTGGATCGTGGATTCGAACCCAGGCTTTACTTTGTGTAAATTATTTCATCTCCACTGCTCTCAAATCATCGTGAGGAAACCGGCATGTCTTAGGACCAAAAATTCGAAGACATGTGATATCCACCAACCCGCACTGGGCCCGCGTGGTGTGTATTCCCTTAGGTTAAGATATCGTTTGTGGGCAGGTCGGTGGGTATAATCGTGCAAATGAAATCACAGAAATTATTCGATACACTGGGTTTATTTTAAATAGTCACAGTTACAATCTTGTTTACTAATATTACGGATCGACACTGATTCTACGACGTGTTAGCTCTGAGGCGGTCAGTACTCAACTGCTCTATTCTGCTGTCCCACTACGCAAGTGGTTAGAAAAAAGTGCCAATGCGTAGTTGTTCTTGCTTTGCCGCCAGATAGCATGCTTGCGATTTGTTATGGCGTCTGTACTATTGACTACCGACAAATATAATATACAAAAACCAAATTTTAAGTTTCTTTTGCAAATGACTCTATCGCTCTCAAATTTGGTGTTAGAGGACCCAATTTCTCATTTGTAGGTAAATAACCTCACCTGCTGTAACATTGTGTAAAGAACTTTTATAAACAATAACAAATAAGAACGCTGACTGAACTATATATAACAAACCACATTTCCCACAAAAAGCACATACTACTAATGCTAAAAGCTGAAATCAACCTTCCTCATTTATTTAGCCAACCCGCTAGGAGTCCTGTCTACCCTGTAACCGAAGAATCTAACTCTGCTAGTTTAATTATGAGCGATGAGCCAGCGTAGACAGCACTACATGTATTATAATATGTCCAAACTTGCAAGCTGTGAGAGTTTACAGTAAGGCTTCAAGTCAAATTGCAAGATTTTGCAGCTTGGCAACGATTTTTCTTAAAATTTTTCGTGTATGAGTTTTTGTTTTCAGTCAAACGGTCACACGTCAGAAGGGTCTATCTGAGAAAAGGAAATCAGTAGGCAGTTGATATACATATTCAGAAATTGTGTATATGGTATAGGCATGCAACAGTTTTTTTTACCCTACTGCGCGACGCAAAGGAGTATAATGTGTTTATTAGTCTGATGGATGTATGTTTGTGTATTTATGCTTCTTCCTATGTACCGTTCTAGAGACGAAACGCGTAGGCCAATTTTGATGATTATTACGGCAATCGATTCCTATTTACCTTGCGAGTGTCACTGGTTAAATTAATATTGAAAAAAATGGGCAATGGCGAATTTTGGACACCTAGGTATTGTGGAGTCCCCATTTTTCTTCCAAACCCATCGTGTGGGGTATCAAAATAAAGGGTTTGAAGAAGTGATTACAAAAATATATACCACTTATTCTTTTTAAAGAAATTGGATAAAAAATATAACTAAAACACAAGATCCGTACTCTTTGAAAAAAGGAAACTTCCTTTTTTCAAAGAGTACGGATCTTGTGTTTCTTCTTTTTTGTGAACGACATTTGGTTTTAGTGCATATCACCATGGTTTAATAAACTGAATTTAAATAACAGTCTCTCTAGATGTTTAATGAACAAGATCATTTTGATTTGCACACTTTGATTGGAGAGATTTATACAGTTATTATTTTATAATCGTCATCACCGAATGTAACTAAGTTTATTTTTTATTGTAGATGGGTTTGCTATTGACTGTTATCTTAGTCTAGGTCAGAGGCGATAGAGATAAGTTGACGATGGAGTGAGCATACCCAGAAGAAGCCTGTTCACTCTAACTTTGAAGAGGGTTGAATACACTGGGAAACACGCAGGTAGTGAGGTATTACAGAGCGAACCCATTTAAGGCAAATCTGCAGGTCATTCTTATGATTCTCGCCCGTCACCCTTCATTTTATCCATCAATAAAAAGAAATGGGTCTGTTTCTTTAAAACAAATATTTCGAATTACTATTTCCCAACTTTAGATCTATTGAACCATACTTACTCCGACTGTAATTATAACATAACTCTCGACGCCCCAATAATAAAACCGAGCCCCAATAATCCATATAACTTTTCCAATTAATAATGAAAAAAAAGGCACTAGGTACATTAATCATACATCACAACCCGTAACCGCCGGCGGTTCTCAATAAACTTATATTTTGCACGTTATTAACCCTCGAATGAAAACATCGCCCGATACTTGATTTAGTTCAGACCCCAGAGACCAGGGCAAACAATGCCTTGCTATTAACGGGTTAACATAGTGTAATATGTATATGTTGTGTTGTGCAGTGAAGTTTTAAATAGGTTTTTGTTGTGGTAGGTAATGTTTCTTTTTTTGGAGGAAAGGGCAATTTTTTTTGGTAATGGCAACACTGAGGATATGCATTCAATAAAGTGTAGAGGTCATGTCGCTACGAAAAAATATCTTTAGAAAGTGTAGACCGTGTTTTATAGTTATATTGAGAGGCTCGCGTTAGACTTGATGGTGATGATGTGGTCGATGATGAAGCACGCTTATTTAGAAGTAAACTATTCACTCTAGGTTTTCAGGTGGTCGATTCTGTAGACATCTCGCCGTAATAACTTAGGTGAAATGAGCTCGAATTGAGCTGTCATTTCAACCGATGGATTGACTGAAACTAGAGCTTGACATCTCTCTTCGAGCTCACTTCAAGATGACAGAAAACACCGACTCCTTCTTTGATTGTTTCAGACTGTTGTGTTCAAAGCTAATTCGTTTATTTGTGTATTTATATTTTAATAAAAGGAAATACTCATCCGATTACATAAAATATTTCTCAGACAGGAAGCTAGTTTAGAAACTATAGGTATATAAATGTAGGTATAATTTCTGAGACGGAGGTGCTTGCAGCATCTCTTACTCATTAATACAATTAAATATTAAGAATCCTGAAGGCCATACCTTCTCAATCAAGACTAATTACGTTATTAAAGGTTACGTGATTAAATTCAAGAAAAAACCAATTGACCATCATACATAAAGGGACCTTAGTTTTCATTTTCATTATCTGATAGTTTATTACCTAAAGTACTTTTATGGGTTTCGTACCTCAAAAGGAAAAGAACACTAATAGGATTTTGGCCAGACATTTCGTTTCTGTCTGTCAAGACCCTTTTCCTCAGGAAGATATCAAGTTGAAATGAAGACAAAGTGCTTACAAAGAAACCTAACTTTAAATTAATTAACAGAAGTAATGTTAGACTCATATGGTTGTGCCTATGGAGAATACAATAGCTACTTGCACTCGTAAGTAAACAAATTTGTTGAAAAAAAAAATAACTCTCATTTTTTGGGCAGTCGTGTAAACATATACTTGAAATCGTTTCTTCAACACTGACAAAATATTTTCGATATATGTATCCCCTAGCTTCTGCCAGCGGCTTCACCCGCGTGAATGTCGAAAATTATCCCAAGGGAACATATGCCCGGGATAAAAAGTATCCTATGTGCTATTCCTGTCTAAAATCTATCTCTGTGCCAAATTTCATCCATATCCATCCTGTAATTTTTTTATTATCTATAGGCTCGCGCTTGACCACTATCTCACCTGATGGTAAGCGATGTGGTGTTTTTGAGTGGCGTCTCACAGTTCAACCAAATGATGACTACTGCTTATCCGGGCTTTTCCCGTGGATACTAAACTAGAGCCTCCAGCCAGACACAAAAACATAACCTAAGCGAGCACGCTGCAGGCTATCCTCTCTGGGATACGAACCTCGGCTCAGGGCGCTGGCGGGACAACTAGGGCTGGATCATGATAATGTGATTCTACCATCGTTCGGCAATTACCTACGTGGAGAGAAGCGGACACGAAACTCCTTTCAATTCTAATAATTTAACTATTTCTCAGCTGTTCGCGGGCTGGCTGGAATTTATTGAAAGAACACGCGACGGGCCTCGGCGGCGAGGACGGAGCGAATGCTGAAACTATGTTTACATACAACCATGTAAACATAGTTTGTATTCTACTCACTAGACTCGCCCCCTATAACTTGGGACATAAACATATCTGGCGAAATTTGGATGTAGGTATTATAGGTGGACCTCTACCTACCCCGTCAGGAGACACATGCGTGATGTTATTTCTATTGAATTATAAAGCCATAACGACCTTATTAACTTAAAGGTGAATCTCGTAAAATATATAAAACCCACATAGTTACCTATTTTATGTGTAAAATAGAGCAGGATGCTCTTAGAACGTAGAATGCAGGAAGCGAAGTTATATTTTATGCAACAAGGATACTTGACTGAGGCGAACGGCGAGTGTTGTTAAAGATTTTCGAGAGATGTGTCGTGTTCTCACACTTTTAGTAATAGGAGTAAATTCAACTATTTCACGTCTTCATATCTACCGATATGGAGACGTGAAATAGTTGAATTTACCTTTTCAAACTTGCTTCTAGAGATTTTTATTTCTTTTACTAGTTTCGATTGTTAAAAAAGCAAAATTGTATGGGATTGACAAGCGATATAAATAACATAAGAAAAAAATAACATAAGAAATTTTATTAATTTCTATTATCATTATCCTAATTTTAAAATACTTGGAGACGCATAATATATAGTAAATTATTGCAAAGGCCGGGCAATAGGCAATTGCAGGTCGAGTATGAGTTTACTAATACGAGACAGGCATATACGTATATAGTGATTTTCTCAAAAGAATGCAGAGAAATAAAACATATTTTTTTATATTATGCATTTAATTTATTAAAAGTTACAACAACATTGCTGGAGCGTTGTAATGTTCAAAATTGAAAAAATGCTCTTGCAATTGATTTGATCAACATTGCTGGAGCGTTGTTATGTTCCAAATTCAAAAAAAGCTCCTGCAATGGATTTTCTTTGTCCGTAAATTTGATACTTCGCGTGTTCATTTTTCGAAAATAATGACAATATTTCCATACATGTTTGAGAAAAATATCTTCGTGTGCCACACATCTTCAAAACTTTCGCAGTAACGTACATCACGGTAATGAATTTCGCAGATATGATTTACACTGTTATTTTAGCAGTCACCTCCTTCCTAGCCATATCCTTTACCCAGTCCAGACATCGTTTATTTAGTCTTCCTCTACCCATATAATCATTCATGTTCATATTCATAACTTTAAAATCATAATTTTACGCTTAAAAAATAAAATAATTTCAACAAAATAAGTCGCCATTTAAAAAGTATCTCCACAATTTAAATATCCCAACGCCAAACCGACTTTATACGAGAGAATATTTCGCTCTGGCAAGCCCATTCATCGGGTTCCACCGGACGTATTGGCTAACGGAACTACTCTAGTGCTCATGGTTCACCCCTACGGAATGCGGACAAAAAGCGCAGGGAAGTTACATCGTTACATTCGAAGCTGTTCGTAGTTTCATGCGGATTTTCTTTTTTTTGTTATAAAGCTTCTGCATGGCTTTACGAAGAATTGTGCGGTTTTAAGCGTCTATGTTTTAACATTTTTGAATTAGGAATTTTGTTGTCTCTCTATTCATTTTCTTTTTATTTCTCTTTGTGGTCAAGAGTAAAACAAGGTTTTAGTTACATTAAATTTTATATCAATAAAGAATACTGATTGTCCGCGGATTACGGGGAGAATACCTGACTCCCAGCAGTGGGAACAAAATACACAACGTGATTTATCATTCTTATTCTGTATTGCATTCAAATCATAAGGAAGACAGATAAAAATACAATAGGACAGCATACACATGTTATGTCATGATAGACATACCGCGAGAGTCTGCTGGTTGCGAGGAACATAGGTCTACATTCCCACCGCACTATTCCCAAACCACTGCAACTCCTGAAAGCCAGAATCAACAGTGGTGACCACTAGAAAAGCGCCAAGGCAATGAAGCTCGATGAAGTCCCGGAGAATGAATTTAACTGTCTTGAAATGGTTCGTCCAGGGAAGTATTATACTTCAAAAAACCGGCCAAGTGCGAGTCGGACTCGCCCACGAAGAGTTCCGTACCGTTATCGCAAAAAACGTCAAAAAATCACGTTTGTTGTATCGGAACCCCACTTAAATATTTGTTGTTATAGCGGCAACAGAAATACATTTACCCTATTTTACCCTTTGGGTAGGGAACCCTAAAAATACGAGTGACGATTTATTTTCAACAAACGTAAGTTATCTCACCATTATAATACAAAACATCTAATCAGCCCATAAATATTTCAATGCTAAACATTAGTTTTTTTGACCATAGTTTTTCTTCTTCTGCTGGAGAAAAAGCGTGGTAAACGTTTTCTAGAAAACCTAAACCCAAAACCCATCATGCTCCAACGGATTGGTGTTCTTATCGATATGATTCTGCTTTACCCTGACCCTTTAATCACCTACTTTGTAACGCTTCTTACTGGTTTGCCTACCTACTAGGTAGCTAGAGGGTATTAATGGAAAAACCAACTGAAGGTTAACAAATTTTATTAGACCTCAGGGTCGGGGTTGTCACTCGCGGTCCGAAGTACGCTGCGTAGCCACAAGATAGTGTACCACTGGCCTTAGCGTTAGAGGCTTTCGGCGATGTGCAAGTGCAGTACAGTTTCCACTCGGGGGTAGGTCCCGGGAAGCTGTGGTGC
This sequence comes from Orthosia cruda, assembly GCA_964057195.1. Taxonomy (NCBI): domain Eukaryota; kingdom Metazoa; phylum Arthropoda; class Insecta; order Lepidoptera; family Noctuidae; genus Orthosia; species Orthosia cruda. The sequence continues at coordinate 10,708,576 of OZ059835.1, read as the reverse complement.
AAAGTAGATGGTAGGTCGACACGTAGCTCGGTGACACGGAGTAGGCAGCTAACAGTGCGTTAGAGTAGGCCAACACACATGCTAGGTAGTGGTGTGAAGCCGATCTGAACCCGGGGTAGGAACCCTAGAATTCATTTCCAGACGTGTTAGGCAAAGTCCACATGCCTGCGACATCCCGTCCTCAATGCAAAAGCGCAATGGCAACTAACAGCATGAAATAGTGATCTATGATGAGGCAGTCAAACAGTGATAATAATACAATAGTAATGTAGGTAGGAATGAAAATGATAATAATATGTACATGAAAGGCAATGACAATAAAATGTTTAGCACTAATTGTTACTAATTAGGACTAATTAGTACTTGTAGTTTTAAGGCAGATAATAGTTGTTACAATTATAATTCTACCGAAACACCAACAATAGAAATAGTGGTTCCGCCATGTTAACGCACATCAACTTTGTTTACGTTCTAGCAAAATTTTATAACAATAAGAATATTCTAGTTAGTTGATAGCATACTATTATAAAAGCGGTAAATGTCTATACAGTTCTCACATAGCCATAGGTGATTATAAAATGTAACATTCATCAATATTTTAGTGAAAAATATGATGTGGGTAGTTGTGTGGGTTTATGAATGTGATTTAAAAGATGATCAATATGTGACCCAACCAACTACGATGAGAAACAATAAAAGCAAAACAGTTTAATTACAAGACAGCTGAGTATTTGGCCGTTAGGTACAAAGTACAAGGCTACTCACCAATATCACCACTAAACATAACACAGAATAAGATTGAACACTCACCCAACATTTTGGGGTAAACTTCGCGTACTTATAAAAAGGAAGAGTGCCAATTACTGATGGCTTAGTTCTATTTTAAAATAATTATTTTTCATGGATAAAAATGTGAGTAGAATGACAGTGCAACTTGTCTGCTCGCTCACCGTCGATGCAATCCAAATCCTATCCTCGTTCAAGAACTTTAGTTCCGGGCGGCTCGCACCAACTTCACCTCGCTGCGTTCGGATACTTAGTTTGCGTTGATAGATAATTAACTGTAGGGATTTTATTATAATTAGGATATTATTAATTACATGTATAAATAGGATTAGATTTATTTTATAAGTATTTAATAGTGAATTTAAGGTTGATTTTATTTGTAATTTGATTATTTTGTGTTATTAGTTTAAATTAGAAGAAGTTAAATTAAGTAAGGAAAGATTGTAACGAAACCGTTACAACTTCTGCTAGCAAGGGGTTTACCTAAAGCCATTAACGTATATAGTAAGGACAGGACGAACCGCGCGGTTAAATGTAGCCACAATTTGGTTATACATAAGTCGCACTAAACGAAACGAACTCGCCACGCGTTCGGCTATCTTCATCGTGTGCACGAAACATCAAAATTGCCGTGTTTCTTGTATGGTGAATGCGTTTAAGTAGTGTTCGGATGACCGTATCTTCACTAGACATCCACTTGTGAATATAGTCCTCCCCCAAATGTGCCATATCGAGCGGTCCCGTGCGTCTCGCATCCAGCAGATTCCCGCAACCGTAACCAGGTCATCGAGTCACCTAGTGGGAGGCCTTCCATCGTAGCGTCTTCAGGTACGCGGTCAACACTCCCGAACTTTTCGAACTCATCTAACATCCGTTCTGCGAGCAATTTGCCCTGCCCACTGCCCCTTAGGTTTGGATTATTTATGTGCTAAGCTTGGAGTATCCATTTAAATCTATGCCCACAATTTTTCTAGAAAACTCGCAATACTAAACCAGCAACAGCCCATAACACATGCGAGCTTACATTTTGCCATCGATAGAATACTAACACGGAATATCAGCGGCTGCAAACATTTCCTACCTAATGCCTTGCCACACCGTGCAAGATCCCGTAATCCCTAACTCGGATTTGAAAGTCCTACGAAGCTTAAACATTATTAGAGGAATGAAAGATTTTTTCTAAGAATTTTGTATTTTTAGAAGCGTTGCTAGTGATGCGTTACTAGTAAGTTAGAAATCGCCAACCCATCATGAGCAAGCGTGGTAATCAATGCTCATGTCTTCTCTGTACGAGAAGAGGTATTTGTCCTGCAGTGGGATAGTGACAGGCTGGTATTATTTTTAATATACTAGTGATTATACAGCCGTGCTGACAGAGTGTTTTGCCAGTGATGACATATGGCTCTGAGACGTGGTCGCTTACAATGGGCCTTCATCAGAAAGCTTGCAGTCACCCAAAGGGCAATGGAGAGGGATATGCTCGGAGTTTCCTTGCGTGATCGAATCAGAAATGTAGAGATCCGCAAGAGAACCTGGGTTACCGACCTAGCTCGAAGAATTGCCAAACTTAAGCGGCAGTGGGTCCCGTTTTGACCCTTTGGGTACGGAACCCTAAAAATTAAATGAAAATGTCGTGAGGAATGTTTTATGTATACTTGTGAGAAAATAGAATATCAACGCAAAGAAATCCTCGGAACAGTGAGGTCGAAGCCTGTGAAGCTCCCAAGAAGCTTATGCACTTTTGGATGGAGCTAGGCTGACTATGTTAGCCAACCCCAAGCACAACGGGCCAAATGGGAGTCTAAGTGTGGAAAAAGGAATCCCTACCACTACCATAACCAAGGGTGAGAAAATAATGATGCCAGAGACGAAAAACTTATCTAGTAATGAGATGTCACCACGCTTGCTTTTTGCAAGTAAGCGTTCTTTGCAATCCTCAATCTTCTACTGAAAGTATGTTTTATTGTCGGACCAGAGGCAATCAAAGATGACTTCAGAATCATATCTAAAACTTACCGTTTAGCTGCCACTATTTACATCATCATCATTTCAAATGAAATACGTCCATTGCGGGCTGAATATAGACCTCCCCCAAATATCGCTACATTAACCGGTTGCGTCAACTATTTATAATACCTGCATAATTTATTTTAAATATCCATTTTCACCTCCAATATTTTAACAGTCCATATTATAACCTACAAACTACAAAACACGTTTAAATTTTAAACAATTCTAAAACACAGCAATGGGAAATGCGATAATTATTTCATGTAGTTTAATTACCAATACGCTTGGCTGTCTCGTTAGTGGCTAACGTACGTTTTAAAATAAATAATGCATTAATTAGGAGGTTAATATATCTGCTGGTGTACTCCATTGAGTATTTTCATTCGATTCCGCCATTGTAGTTGAATTGCAGTCGATTGTTAAGTTTTCTTTTGATAATACCTCTTTTTTAAGACTTAAATGATTTACCTTTTGTACGCAAAATACGCGCTTGGTCGTGCAGTTGCAGAAACACCCTGTCGAAACTAAACTAACTACCTTTAGCATCTAACTAAAAGATTTTAAATTTATTGCTCTAGAAAATATTGGGATGGCAAAAGACGACAAGGATTTTTTTACTATTGGAAGGCCAGTTGTGGCAGTATAATAAGGACGACGGATGAAGACTGACTGACCGTGTGTTTAAAGTCGTGACAATCTGATCACCACACGCACGCTGTTTGCCACAAACAGGGCGAACAGCAAACACGTGCCGAACACTGACCATAAACACCCAACACAAACACGGCATCCACACTCTTGGCGAACATGCTATTCCGGATTGGCAAACATGGCAGACGACGAGCTTGTTGTGGCAGCGATTACTTTCGGGTTAAACTCCTCATTTTTCCTTAAAATTTAGCTTAGGATACACAAAATTTCAGTATTCATAAATTTGACTACCACTATTAAATCCATCCGCCGCCCGCAAGCTCGCACGTACTACTGAACTGAACAAGCGTGTGGATACATCACAAACACGTTCGTCGAACACTCTTTGATTTGTGCACAAAAACCGACACCGATGCCGAACACGGGCGAACACAAACAAAAACAGCCAAACACAATCAAACACCCATCCACACATTCGTGTTTGTTGTTTGCTTTTCGTCATTGTTCGGCAAGCGTGTGGAGGTGGCATAAAGGTCTATCCACACATATCAGGGCCGTTCTCGGGACGTGACAGGGCGGGCCCAATTATTGAAGTTTCGTCACTGGCCCGTGCACGGCCCGTACACGAACGTGAGTGAACGTGTGTGAACGAGTTCATATAAAATGTACACAACGATACTTTTTTGAGCCCCTGACGGGGCACGGTCCGTCCACGTCCCGAGCACGACCCTGATATGTGTGGATAGACCTTAAAAAATCGGATTTGACAGCTATTAAAATACGTTAAATAAGTTAAATGTGATACTTACGAATGATACTCGTTGTTATAGTGTATGGGTAACATATTAGTAATTCATTAGGATTATGAATTTGATTTTTCGTACACTTTCATACAAAGGTATTACGGCATTTAAAAAGAGAAACGTCATCGGACTTCTTAGATTGCTACGATTATAAGTGGATATTTTGTATTTAGTTCATGGAAACCTAAAACTGGGCCTGCTTTTTTAATCCGCAGATCCTCAAGCAATGGTAAAAAAATGCCTTTTTTCATAAATTGCTATACTACAAAATAGTTGTCAAAAATGTTTGGGTGTTAATTATTTAACCGTTTGTTAGTTTAACAATTAATGAATAAACGCGTATAGCCGAATTTGTATCTATTGGTTGGCATATTTGACCATTGGTTGAGTTAACCGTCTATTAATCACGATAACCGTGGTCATTGTGTACGTAATCGGGTGGATATAGATCAAGTATTCACCTTTATCTTAATTTATTAGGAACGAGATTCACCCAGTGGCTATGCCCGGGTAAATGTCAGAAATTATTCCAAGGGAATTTTCTCCCGCCAACAAGTATCCTTTCTCCAAGGTCAAATCTACCTCTATACCAAAATTAATCATAATAGTTTCAGCAGTTTAGGCGTGAAAACGAACAAACAGGCAGAGTTACTTTCGCATTTTATAATAATTATCTCGTTTGTAGATATTTGCACCAATTTTTGGCCAAAATATGTTACTACCCGATTGTGGCAAAAGGAGAACAATGCTTTTCCTCAATTTAGTCACCATTTCAGACTATAGTCTTTTCTCATCCAGTAAATAGCCGTGATGCACGAATTATGGTATGTATGAGATTTTTCTGTAATGCAAGGGTTAAAGATAATCTACAACATTAACCACTAAATCCATAAACTATGTGCAATTAACAATTTTAATATCTTTGATTAATCACGTGTATCCTATAACTTTTCATGTATACTGATACGTTAATCACTAAAATTTTAAACAAACCTTCAATTTATAGCCAAACATAAAACGACAAGAAAAACATCCTCAAGAAGCCACGTTCTCAGGCAATGTTCACAATAAAATCTAACGTGTGTTACGGGGAAAATGGCGGCAAGCAGCTGCGAAGGTAGGTAAGAACATCCGCCATCTTGAATATGAACTGTAGGCATGAGCAATCGACCGTTGGTAATGATATCATAGATTTGATACCGAGTTTTATTTAATAAAGAGGAAGGCTTTTTTGTTAAGATCAGTATGAATTTTTTCTGTCGCATATTAGGGTGGAACACAGGTATAAATCAAACTATATGACGCTATTGTATGTACTTCGCGTGTCAAAAATGGAGTAAACTTACGATCAATGATTGTAATTTGAGCTTTTCATTTAGCATTATTGGCACTGGAAATCCACCGAAATCTAGTAAAATGCCTAATTATGCCATAGTGAGGTGTAAAGACTGTACAGAAAAAGTTGGCCGAGGCATTGGAAATGTTTTCTTTCATTGATAAGTAAATTTGTTTTAAAATTATTCATGAGAATGTGGTACGCATGGTTTTTATACAGATGGAGGGACTTGCGTTATCTAGTTGGATTTATATCTGTGGTGTGGAACTTGTGACAAAAATCCTTTGCTCATATAGTATAGAATAAATGTACTTTCTAAGTTTATCTTGGACATCACTGAGAACGGTGAAGGAGACCTGCACTTGTAGTTATTATAAGTTTGAAATCGACAACTCGTCTTAGGCAAGCGTTGTGATCAATACTCAAACCATTAAAAAACAAACAATCAAAGACCTTTCAGTTTACCAAATTAATAAACATTAATTATTGAGTCATTTACGTTGCGTTATAAAACATAAGAATTTTTCAAACACTTGAATTCATGGTTTTAAAAAAGATCTTATGGATTATTTTATAAAGGTTGACTGGTAGAGAATGCCTTGTGGCATTAAGTCCGCCTATGTACCACTATTGTACATGAAGTTTAAATAAATAAATAATTTGGAATTATGAATTAGTTATTTTCTTTAGAATCCTTCTTATTATAATAGAATAGTAGATTATTGCATCGAGCACAAAGTAATTTATTATTGCACCGAGTGCCTGATTTAGAGCCCGAGCGTTAGCGAGGGCTCTAATCTAACAGGCACGAGGGCAATATAAATTACTTAAGGCGAGGTGCATAATCTGCTTTTCTTTCAACTATTACCTATAGGAATAGTAGATAAAAGAAACTCATATCAAACAGTTAAAATAGAAGTTTAATTATTGAAATTAAAAGATTTTCTATAACACTGTCGGCTTCATTTAGAATGTCTTCCGGAGTTAATGTGTCGCTAGATGATTCCATTTTAATTCGAAGCCGAAGCACTCAAAATCAGATAGTATCACACTTTATCGTTTCCAAAAATATTGTCACGCAAAATTAACAAAGTGCCCGCCAAATCACTTTTTTAAATTTCTTTCATTTTTAAATCAGAGTTAGCAGCAATCATTTTTTAAATTTGGAACAAGTAGGATAGAAACGAGAATAGAATAATACGTACATAAAAAAAAAAGTATTGATATCGGCTGGCTGAATAGAGCTAATCCATTGAGATTGGCACCTTTTGGTGCGATTAAAAAATAAACTGTGCAATAATGAAAATTCATACATTTTTATTGCTCTAGAGCATTAAAGACTCGCTTTGTAATGAGTTTTTAGTGTGATTGTGATGAAATTAAAGCATAGTTGGAAGAAAAGTCTATTTATACACTCAACTGCGTAATAGATGGCAGATTTCCTAACAATATTTTCTTCTCATAATCTTTACAAACTTTTCGACCCCGTTCCTGTCTTTATGGCCAGCATTCTCGCTCTGTGAAGATGATCTTCACGTTACACAAACATAATTTTCTTGTCTACTAAATCACCAAAAAATCTATCATGCCACAGAACAGCAGGACTAAACATAATGCTCACAAACACAGGGCATCTATCAGAAAACCTCTCGGGACAGCTAACAAAATTAATCAGAGACAAGTAAGATGGCGGCAAGGAACCAGTTTCCCGCCATTCAGTGTAGTAATGTCAGCCATTTCTACGTGTCGCCTTACTACATCCGATGGCGAATACTGGCGAACTTTTATTTGTTGGACATGGCGGAATGGCTTGGCGGAGTGTGATGAAGCAAGTAGGTTGTCTTAAGCCTTTACCCGTGTTTTTTTTTATTAAACCAAGGCACAAGACAAAGAACGATAGTGATTATCGAAATGCCAAAATGTAAGGGATTGATCAGAGCGTGGTGGCAGTGGTGGCCCAGTGGTAACGGCCGCGACTTACAAGTTTGAGGTCGTAGTTTCAAATCCAGGCACTGTACTATGTGTAAATTATTTCATCATCACTGCTCTCAAAACGGCGAAGGAAAACATCGTGAGGAAACCGGCCTGTCCTAGAACCAAAAAATTGAAGTCATGTGACATTCACCAACCAGCACTGGGCGCGCTTGCTGGATTACGGCCCATTCCCTCTCACAGTGAGGAGGCCTGTGTACCAGCAGTGGGAACATTTAAAAAAAGGCTGATGATGAAGGGATTGATCACGTCATTTCAATCGCTATTGTCACGCTTTCGTTGATAAATTGTGACATTTCGTCTATCACCATCGCTGACATCGAATGACAATTGTCTAGAGACTCTATAATTATCTTTGATTTGTGTCCAGTTTGATGGCAAAACGCTCGCCTCCTACATGAGACTCAAACATAACCTGCTGATAGTGTACCTGTACACATCTGCTTAACCCTTCTGGAAATACTACCGTCATGTTATGTTTTATCATGGAGAAAAGAATCATAATACTCTATCGGTTTTAGAGAATATTATTTATTTCCATGATTGCGTCCCTCAGTGAATTGGTTGCGAAAATCGAATTGATAGTCGGTTCATCCATTATATTTAGAGACTAATCAATACCTACTAAGTTAGGAACAAACTATGCTGATTAAAAATACAAATACATAAATTTAAAAAAATCAGCCTGTTAATGTTCCACTACAGGGCAAAGGCCTCTTCATACAGAGAAGGAACGAGCATTTATCACCATTTTTGCTCAATGCGTGTTGGCGATTTTGAACTTATATTAACTAAAAGTCAAGGTTTTCTCAATATATTTTCGTTCACCGTTTATTTCTTTTCTCGCTTTCCGTCAGCGATGTCCAAGATAAACTTTAAAACTAACCTACATACGAATTGAAAAAGTCACATTAGTACTTGCCCGGATTTGAAAAAAGTTTTTTAATTTTTTTATTATCTTCAATTGTACAATAAAACACTTATTTAAACATGTTGCGTTACATCTAGGGAAAAGAGTGTTTACGATAAACTCTGGCACCCAATTTAAGATTTAACTTGTGTTTAGGGTGCCAGCGTCTTCGCCTTTAATTTGAACATGTAACAGCAGTTGCAATACGAACACAGTACAATTATCATTGTTAAATTATAATATATAATACATCTACCAGCTAATGCAGCTATGATGTGGCCTAATTATGTAACTAAGTATGGATGTGTTTGTATGTGTGTGAGGGAGAGTTTAATATGATCAAAACTTGTGTTTATGTAAGTCTGTATAAATATAATTATAAACATATTACTTTATTAACTACATTAAAGTGACCTGTCAAACGACGATTGCACACCACGTGTGCAAATGACAATAACATTTAAATTGTGTCTGCTAATCGGTGCGCAACGAGTCAAGCAATCGTTATCTGTAGTAAATTTTCAGTCTCACTATAACTCAATGTCAAGAGCCACTTCATGACCCTGGTTTTGCAACCGTTTAGACATACAGGAGCAATGGAGCAGATTTTATTTATTTTATTATATAAATGGTTTGACAGTATACCAAAATGACGCTGAGCAAGGGCCGTTCTACATCCGTGTGTTGAGCATACTTCGAAGTGTCTACGCTTTTTGGTAGCATTCGGATCATATAATACAGAGGGATGTTTGCGCAGAATAGTGCCAAGGACAAAGAGCTGTCTCACGGTGAGAACCTGACATTGGATGTAGAGAGCCGTGGTGGGATACCTAAAAGGCTTCGAAGTCATAACCTTGAGAACAGCTCTCTGTGCTCGTTCCAAAGGCAGGAGAATTGTCTTGGGAGCCCCACCCCACACTGTGATGCAGTAGTTTATTATGCTTTGACACAGGGCATAATAAACAGTTTTAATCGTAAGGCGGTCTGCGGAGTGCCTTAGTTTTAAAAAAATAAATATACACTTGCGGACTCGCGATATGAGATTACTAACGTGAGGTTTCCAACTCAGAGAACTATCCACATAGACTCCGAGATACTTGGCAGACTCACACCTTTTGAGCTGAGGACAGTCACATTGTGAAGAAGATAGGCCAAGAGAGCAGGTATGAGCTCTGAGCACCATTGAATCCGGTGGGGGGAGGTTGGTGGATCGTAAGGAGAAAGTTAAGTATACCGTTTTATTTAAATTTAAGGTTAGGATATTATTTGACAGCCATTTCATCACTGAGTTTAGAGCAAGTTCCGCGTATTTTACTGTTTCGGGCCAGTAACTACCATGAATCAATAGAGCCGTATCATCTGCATAAGTAAAGATTGAACAATTCATTATTGACATTTTGCATAAGTTGTTAATATAGATAAGAAATAGAATAGGACCCAGAATTGAGCGCTGAGAAACGCCGAAACTCAATGTAATGGTGTCACTAATAACATCATTAATTTTGACACATTGCGTTCTATCACATAGGTAATCCTGGAAAACCTACAAGGCATGTCCACGAATGCCCGTAGCTTCCAACTTAGATAAGAGGTGGGGTACAGACACAGTATCGAATGCCTTAGAAAGATCCAAGAAGATAGCCAAGCATTTCATTTTACTATCTAATTTTGACACTACATGGTCTACCAAGGCAGCAACAGCATTTTCAGTTGACCTGCCACGTCTAAAACCATATTGATTATTACTTAGTAATTTGTGAGACTCAAGATAGTCTACCAATCGTTTATTAAGGTTATATTAATCGTTTATTATCTACACTGTGTCTATCCCCCTTTTTGAAGATTGGGTGAACAACAGCCCTTTTGAAAACCCTGGGAAAACAGCCTGTGGAAATAGAGCGATTGCAGATATGAGTAATGGCTGGGACAATCGCGGGGAGGCAAGATTTTAATATTCTCGATGAAATGCCATCCCAACCTACCGCAGCATCAGTTCGTAGCCCAATAATGAGATTCGAGACCTCCACTTCATCTGTGGGTAGAATTACTAGCGAGTTAGAGGGAAGCGCATCGAGAGAATATTCCGAGGTATACGAGGTAGATAAGAATTTGTCAGCCAAGTTTTTACCAACATTGGCAAAAAACTCGTTGACGTTATTGACCGAGGACTTTTCATCCGAAGATAATCTTAGTAGCTCGTCGGGGGATTTCGCATTAAAACTAGTTCCAGTAACATTTTTAACGATCTTCCAAGTAGCTTTAGGGTTGTTCTTCGCCATTTGGAACTCCTTCCTCTCATATGCGTGTTTTAAATTTTTGAGAAGTTTGTTACAGAAGTTACGGTATCGCTTATATGTAATCATGAGAATGAAGTTTTCGGGATCTGCCCTCAATTTACGAGCCATGCTATCTCTATTTCGGATACAGCGGAGCAGTCCATTTGTAATCCAAGGTTTTAGGACTCGGCGTTTCGATGACATGTGCACCGATTTGGAGTGTTTAGCGATGACGGAGCTAATGATGGAAACCAGAGACTCAGCGGCATTATTTGGGTCTTGAATAGTCAATATTTCACTAAAGTCCATTGATAAAATGTCTTTAATATTTAAATTAATTGCAGCTGTATAATCAATAACGATGCGAGTATGTTTAGAGGCAGGGAGTGACATTACACGTTGGATGCCAAGAATCGTAGGCCTATTTTTTTTTTTTTTTTTTTTTTTGGGTGGGAAATCATCCAGTGACTTCTCCCGCTCTGGGTGAAGCGGGAGGGCGTGTCAGACTTTTACTGACTAAAACCCACCCGTGTTCCTTCAGTTGCTTGAGCCAGGGCCGCGGTAACTCTTTTTCAAATTTATCCGCGACCCAGACAGGCATCGGCCCTAGCGGACCCCGTCAGTTTTGCTAACATCTCTTTGAGGCGCGCGTGGAACACTACGCGCCGTCGACTCGGGCCTGGTCCTTATCGGACGGCGAGCTACCCGCTGCTCGCCGTCCGCAAGCCCGCGCCTACGGTGGCCGGAAATCGTCTTGCGACGCCCGACGCCCGGGACGTCTCCTGCGGCGGCTGGGGGCGTGAGGGCGTCTCCGTTGCGTCTCCCTCACGCGTTCTGCCTCCTCCTTCGCGAGCATTACTGCTTCGCAGAAGGAGGTAACAGCTTCCCATGCCCTCTCGCTCCGTACCATGGCCTGAACCAGGGCCGGACGCGAGAGGTCACCACCGCCGATCGCCTCCACGAGGACACGGCGGTGCTCCGCCCAAGCGGAGCAGACCTCCACCGTATGCTCCACCGTGTCCTCCGGGCGATCCACACAATGGTGACACCCGGGCGTTTCCTCCCGCCTTATCCTGAACAGGAACCTCCCGAAACATCCATGTCCGGTGAGGACCTGCGTCAGGCGGAAGGTGAGGACGCCATGACGCCTTTCAAGCCACTCCTCAAAGAGGGGCCTTATCGCCTCAATTGTGGCGTGCCCAGCGCTGGGTTGCGACAATCGCTCTCTCCATGTCGCCATGAGATCCTGCCGGAGCTCTAACCGCCGAGCCGTAATTTGTCGCGGCAACGGTGTTTCGCCCCGGCGTTTCGCCTCCTCGCACCACTCCCATATGTGCGCGAGGACTTTTGCCTCCAGATCCCATGGCGGCAATCCGGCAAGGAGGTTCGCTACCTCACCGGAGATCGTGCGGTATCCTCGGACCAGCCGAATTGCCATGACCCTTTGGGACGCGTTCAACCGGCGGGCTGGTCGCCGCCTCAGAGAACGCGCCCACACTGGTGCCCCGTAAAGGGCCATGGACCGCACGACCCCCGCGTAGAGCCTCCGGCAGGAGGCGTTTGGACCCCCTAGATTGGGCAGGAGCCGCTTGAGGGCAGCCCCGGCCCGCTCCAGTCTGGGAGCCAAACGTCGGAAATGCTCCACGAAATTCCACCGGCTGTCGAGGACGAGTCCCAGATACTTCATCGTCGACTCGACGCCGATGTGAACCCCTCCTACCGTTATTTGGGAACCCGGCGGTGGCGCGTTCCGAGGACCATGAAAACATATGGCCTCGGACTTGTGCAAGGCCACCTCGAGTCCCAATTGCCGGATCCTCTCGACGATTGTCGCAACCCCGCGTGTCGCTAATTCGGCCGCTGCCTGGTGCGACCTCCCCTGCGCCAGGACCAGCGTGTCGTCAGCGTAGCAAACTACGCTGACGCCGCTAGGGAGATCGGCGCGCAGCACCCAGTCGTACCCGATGTCCCACAGATATGGCCCCACGACTGATCCCTGTGGGACACCGCACGACATCTCTCGCCGGTTCCACTCTCCCTGGTGACCGGGGTAGATGACAGCCCTGTCCGTCAAATAGGCCTCGACCACGCGACAGAGGTAGGGTGGCATCCGGTGATACTGGAGTGCCTCCCTGATGCAACTCCAGGGCAGGGTGTTGAAGGCATTGGCGATGTCTAGAGACACCGCCAAGACGACCCCACCCCGGGCCACTGCATCCCCCGTCGTTAGGGCTCGCACGCGCATGATGGCGTCCACCGTAGAGCGCCCTCTGCGGAAACCAAACTGACTCTCCGCCAGATCCGGCCCCACCCGTACCAGCTGACCGACGAGGCGGTCTGCTATGACTCTTTCAAAGAGCTTGCCCACCTCGTCGAGCAACACGATGGGCCGGTAAGCGGATGGAGAGTCCGCAGGGCGCCCCGGCTTCTTAATGAGGACCAGTTTCCCCATCTTCCAACGAAGTGGAAACTGGCCCCTCTCCAGGCATGCGCTAAGGAGCCCCCTTAGTCGAGGCCCGAGAGCCTCTAAAGCCAGGGCCCAGGCTTTCCCAGGTAAGCCGTCGGGTCCTGGGGCGGTATTTTTTGCATTCAGCCTACGTACCGCCACTCTCAACTCTACCTCGGTCACCTCCGGAGCATCGTCGTCGTCGGTGTGGTCCGAATCGGGCACCGCAAGAGGTGGAGCCATGGGCGGGGGAGTATGTTCCCCCTGCGAAGGGAACAGAGTGCTCACCACGCTCTCCACGAGCTGCGGCCGGAGACTCTGCGTCAGCGGGGGAGCCCATGGGCGGAGTTTATCCCGCACCATTTTGTACGGGCGTCCCCACGGATCCCTGTTAAGAGTCCCCAGTGACTCCTCGCGGGCCAGTCCCTTGGCCCGCTTGATCTCTGCTCGGAGGGCGGTCCTCGCCACTCTGTAACCCTCGTACAGCTCCACCTCAATGGCTTCCGTATTCGGAGGACGGCTACGGAGCCTGCGGTGCCTGGTGTACCGGCGTCGCGCAGCAACACACGCCTGGCGCAGAGCCGTAAGCTCCGGCGACCACCAGTACACCTGGTGCCGGGCGCGTCCTGGCTGGACCCGGGGCATTGCCACGTCACATATCTCGGACATGGCCTCCCGGAACCACTCCGCCTCGTCGTTGATGTCAGCAGGCCTGTCCGGTGAAGACACCCAGGCCTGCACGATTGAGGCTTCCAGGAGGAGCTCCCGGTCCAGCTGCTTCAGCGCCCACCGCTGACCACTGGGGTTCTGTCGGACCGGCGCGCGCGAGGTCTGGGTGGAGACCTCGAACTGGATATACCGGTGGTCGGAATAAGTCTCCACCTCCTCCATGACGCGCCAGTCGACGACACGTGGCGACAGGGCAGGGCTGGCGAACGAAATGTCCACCACCGATTCACCCTGCATCCGCACACACGTGGGGACAGAACCCCGGTTTAGGACGACCAGGCCTGTTTCCAGGGCCCAGTCCTCTACCATCCTGCCCCGTGTGTCCGTGTACCGGGAACCCCAAGCCACATTCTTGGAATTGAAGTCCCCGAGGACGAGCACAGGAAGGGAGCGGTACCCGACGACGACGTATTTTAACTCCGCAAGGGAGTTGTGAAACTCGGCGAGAGTTCGGTTCGGGGAGAAATATACCCCTACAACGACAATCTCCCCAAACCGTGCTGCTACGCAACCCTGGCCTCTCTTGATACCTTCGAGGGATGGGGTACCAGCGGCGGCCGACGAAATTAGGGTCACTGAGCCGCTCAAGTCCTCCACCCAGTCATCCCTGGGCGGGACAAAGTACGGCTCAGCGACCACGGCGATGTTAATCGACCACTGCGCCATGCTCTGGAGCAGAAGATCCTGAGCAGCGGCGCAGTGGTTGATATTCGCCTGAAGGAGGCGTAATGGGTCCGTTATTGGCACTCCATTTCATTTCCTTCCCGAGCCCCCTGTGAGGGTCCTGCCACGGTGGTTTCGGCCGTGACGGCGGCTGTGGGCGTAGCGGCGGCGGCGGCGGTGGCTGTGGCTGCGGTGGTGACGGCGGGGGTGACTGGCTTGCCCCTGCCTCTGTCCTTGGCGGGTGGAACGCAGGTCTTACTCCCGGCCCGGTGATCGGCCGGCTTGCCAGCTGCCGCACATACGAAGCAGTGTGGCGTGGCATTGCACGAGCCGGCCTTGTGACCGGGCTGACCACAGCGGAAGCAGTGGTCGCTGCGGTCCACCTCCGAGGTGCATTGAGCTCCTACGTGGTTACCCACATGGCACCGGAAGCACCTCAGAGGTCTGGGTTCCAGCAGTTTTACCTGTGCGGAAACCCAGCCCACCAAGAGCCTTCGGCCCTCCCCGGCTATTTTTTGGGCCACTGAGACGGGGCAGCTCACCGTTACAGCACGCATCCTCGTGATATCAGGGCGTATGATGCCTGCCCTCACCTGCTCGGCAGAGCACCCCCCAGTCCTGACGACGGCGGCCACCACCTCTTCTTCCGTCACAGAGTCATCCAGGCCCAGAATGCGCATGTCAACACACTTGGTGGGCCTAGACACTCGGACCTCGTCCGCATTTAGGGATGCCCTGAGCCTTTCAGCCAGAGCATCAGCGGTTGGGCCGCTGTCCGCCCCGGGAACTTCCAGCATCCGGGCCCCAGTCGCGGTGACTCTCACCCGGATGCCCTCAGTGACGCCGAGCTCCTGTAGGTTCACCGCCACCCTCGCTTTGGCGAGCACTTCGCGGTAGGACACACCCTTCTTTTCCGCATCCGGCTGAAGTGTAATTACTACAGCTGCGGAATTCGGGGCGCGGAGCCTAGCCGCGACGCTTCGCTCCTTGCGCCGCTTCCGTCTCTGCTTCCTTTTGGCCGCCCTTGCAGCCTTACCCGCCTTCTTAATCTCCCCGGCTACTTGCCATTCGGCATCGGCCGCAGGATACTCAGGAGGCGGCAGAGATTGGGGCGGCCGACTTGCCACCTGGGTTGGGGCCCTCGCCACCTGTGCAGCACCTCCGCCCTTTTTAGGCACTGGATTGCCTGGTTTCGCCGGGGCTGGTCCCGCCGAGCCCGGTTTGGCCGCGGCAGCCGTGGCGGCGGCATACGAGGCCGCCTTTCTCTGGCCTAAGGCCACCTGGCTCGCCGCTAGCGGGGGTCGCAGAACGATGGCCTCCAGAGCAGAAAACCGACTCTGGAAGGCAGCCAATTCATGCCGCACCAGGTTAAGAACCCGGTCTTCTGCAGGCACGGGCTGGCTTTGCCCATGCTGCGCCCCCCCCTGCAGCATCTCGCGGGAGCCGGCTCCTCGGAGCCCAGCCAGGTCCGCTCGGAGCTCCTCATTCTCCTTTTGGAGAAGCTCCATTTCGGCTTTCAAGCGGGTGACCTCCTCCCGCATCTCGGATATTGCATCCGACGGAAGCCCGACATTATTGGCCTCCGCTGCCGCCATAATGGAGGCCGTGGCCGCGGATACGGCCTTGTCTTTAGAGGACTTATTCCTCTTCAAGGCCACATCCCGGATTGCGGCTTCCACGACCTCTGCGAACCTGGCCGCTCGCTCCAAATTTGAGCCACCAGCAGCGTCCAGCTCACCACCAGAAGATTCCGAGTGGACAGATCTGGTCAATCTTGGGTGGCGCCCCTCCGCGGCGAGCCTCTCGGCTCGCTGGACAGCCTCCTGGGTGGTGAGCCCCCTCCCCGCACCTCTGTCTCGGCCCTTACCCCGCCTATTGGTGGGGATCTTTGGGGCCGAAGCCAGCTCGCTTTCGGAGTGTGACCCCAAGCCATCCCCCGATTTGGGGCGCTTCCGGAAGAACCTAAGATTCTCCGCAGCAGCCCCCGCCACTTCGCGCTCCAAGCTCTGTGAGCCCTTTGCGCCAGACGCGACGTCGGTCTCCGACCCCGCATCACTCCTCAATTCTTCGTCGGTGTCGCTAAGAAAAATCGGTGTCCTTATATCGCGCATGTGGTTGTCGGTTTTGTCTAATGAGACAGACAGCAGACGTTTGTTGCCCACCCCAGAATACGGAGGGCAGCCCGCCGAAGCGGGGTGGGACTCCCCGACCGCTGAGCAGTCGGGACCCACCTGGGGAGTTTTTTTACAAAAGTCCTGGTCCATTTTTGAGATTTCCTTTAAAGGGTGAGGTCCCTATACTAAAATTACCTCCTTCTTTCTTTCCTGCCCACTCTAAGCCCACTCGACCTACCCTCTGTAAGCAGAGGGGGGAGTAGGCGTCAGAAGGCCCACCCAAGCGACGGACTTGTCGTCCTGGCACTAGCCCGGTTCCCTTCACAGACTATCAAGGATGATCTGTGATTGAAACCGTGACCTTTCCTCGTTTGTTGAAAATTAGCCGCCAGCGCCAAGAGCCCACCCAACGCAGGTGGACAATTGGAGCCGACGTTGCCCAGGGTGCGCCACGTGGAGGCTTTCAACATGCACCCCAAGAATCGTAGGCCTATGATCAGTAATATAAGTATCGAGAACCAGAGTCGTAAATTTGTGGTCAGATCTTAACATTACGTGATCAATACAAGAGTTAATACGGGTTGGGAATAGATGTGTAGGAAGGAGGCCGTGTGAGGCAATAAGGTTAAGGTACTGATTTGCTTGTTGGGTGATAGCATTTGGAGTGATGTCAATATTGATATCACCCATAATCACACAATTTTTTTGGGTTGACGTATGAGTAAGGATAGTGTCTAAGCTATCGATAAAGTCGTCAAGTTTTCTTGCGGAGGGAGAGCGATATAACGCTAAAAGTAAGATATTGTGAGATTTTACATTACAGATCAAACAACTAGCACCAGATATAGAAGGTTCAGTGACGATATGAGGTAATTCTGATTTTACATATATTATAACACCGTCATTTTGATTAGTAAGTTTGCTCGTGTGATAGGAAACATACCCATCCAGAGGAGGAACTGTAGAAACCCTCAGCAAACACTCCGACAGAATCAAGACATCACATGAAATTTTTATTCTCGCCAGGAGCACAAGGAAGCTATCAAAGTTACAATTTACACTGCGTATATTAAGGTGTATTATATTAAACGACTTGTTAGTGACGTTAATGAATTGACTGCATGACTCAGGTACACAGATATATGAATCACGACCTCAAGCACGAGAGACGAGGTTTTAGCCACTGGATCACCACGATATTTATAAAATACGTAACTACATCTCTTTATTTATATATTTATTTTTTATATATGTATATTTCATATTACAATAAATTATTAATTATTATACATCACACACATACATACCATCACTCATTCACATTAGTTCCATGTTTTCGGTTTGATTAAGCGCGAGCAAAAACAAAACAAATAAAAAATAATGTTGACAATCTGTAAGTATAACGATGTAATGGTGGGCCTGGAATTCTGAATAGCTAGGGCCTAGGATTAGTTTTTTTTCAAAAAAATATATTGACTAAAATAGTTATAATAAGGATGTAACGCTGCATTTTACACTTTTACATAATAAAAACCTCATCAACCCAAGAAAAACCCATCGTCTTAAGAACAACCCAGTTTACCTACCAGAACACACAAACATCTTTTCTCCACAAGACAGAACCTCATCTCATTTCATTCATCTCCCTAAATCTTCAGAACAAACTTAAACAAACGTAACAGGTAGAAGTTTCACATCTAAATCACGGTTGATAACGTGCGTTCGTAATTTTAAAAATTCGGCTGGCTATTTCCTGGTTCCTGGTCCGCCTCACTTCCCTGGTTCCCCTTACTTCCCTGGCAGTATAGTCATGTGTTCTGTGATAATAAATAGTATAATAAACAAGATTAACGATGCATAAGGAGGCACGTTTCCTGGACAGTGATGTAAGTGCATGTGGACCGGATTTCGGATGCTGTTACACTGTAGAGAATGTTCGGCGGAAAATTGCGCGACTGTTTTTGGGTGGTTTTTATTTTGACAATGTTCGGAGGTATATTGTAATCGTGTTTTGCTTTCATATCATAATTTAAATAAGGAACACTCACTAAAGTTTGAGGTGACAAAGATAAAGTTTAAATTAAATGTTTCAATTAGGTTCCAACAAAATATTAAGAGGAAATGCGGTTGCAGACATCCGACTGAATATCCTTAGTAAAAATTCATAATTCGATGTTTGGCTCTCGCCTATTTCCTCCTCCAATATTGGACCAATTTAAAAAATATTCCATAAACTGAAAAAGAAAGACATATATTATTGCCCTTACTTTTTTTTTTGTTTTTGAAATCATCCTATGATGTCTCCCGCTCTGGGTGAAGCGAGAGGGCGTATCAGACTTTTACTGTCTAAAACCCACCCGTGTTCCTTTAGTTGGTTGTGCCAGGGCAGCGGTAACCCACCCCGGTGGGTTCCCGCACTGTCGAGGCAGGGGGGCTCAGTAGCCGTGGCTTGGACAACCACGGTGAAGCGAAGAGGAACCCGAGGAGGGGCCGTTCGTCAGGGCGTTTGCCGATAAGCCGACGACGTAGCGGCCAATAAATAGGTTGCGGTGCCGTATGGGCGGCATCGCAACTGAGGCGGGCCGCGATGTGGTATGGTAGGCATCGCGGCTGAGGGTTGGAGGCCGCAGCGGGCGAGGAGTGCCGGTATAGCGGTGCGCCGCTCGCCCTACCCTCCGCGTTCTGCACGGGGTCGCCACCGTCTGATGGCGGACGCGGTGGGGCCGCAGGGGAAGAGGAGTGTTGGTATAGCGTTGGCCACTCTCCCTATCCCCTGCGGCCAAAAAGTGGTAGATGGCGGGCCACTGTCCTGACCCGTCATAGGGGGACCAAGGGTGCCATACACGGGGTCGTCTGGCGCCCATGTGCTGGTTTGGTCCCTGGGGTGGTCACGGCGTACAGTGTGTTCTGGTGCGCCGGTGATGGGGTTAAACCCCAGAGGAGGGTCCGGATACGGATAGCCGCGGCGGGTTCGCGGTAATCGGGGCCCGTCAACAGAGGCCTGGTGTACAAATTTGATATCTATAAATGAAAAAATAAAAACATAGAGGTATATTATAAATCTTTTTTCCAGTTTATGGAATATCTTTTAAATTGGTCCAATATTGTAGGAGGAAACAGGCGAGAGCCAAACCTCTAATTATAACTTTTTACTAAGGACTCTTTGCCCACATTTGCTCTCCACTGTATAATAAGGTAAGGTTACAACCAAAATCCTCATTAAGTTATTAAAAATAAATATACTAGTCTAGTCCCTAGTCTGTTTTTTTGGAACTTCCACGACCTTTGTAAAATGTAACAGATATTTCTACGCGTGGCTAAAATCAGAACCAAAGCCGCCATATTCTTTTTTCGACACAATCTTCTTAAAAAAAAAACAAATGTTTACTAACAATGTCATTCAAGCGCTAAAAGGTCTTTGTAAAACTTCGGACTAACATGGCCAAAAAAAGGTCTAATCATTTCACTGACTAAAAACACACTAGAAAAATCTTTTTCCATTAAAGCAACTAACCTAACCTACCTGTAACATAAGCATGCACATATATTGAAACTACAGCTTATCCCGCTGCTCCCAGGAGATTTAGCGATGGTCCAATCACAAAAGTTAGTGTCAGCCCTGTACTGCCTGCACTCAGGGGAATATTCACAGTTGTACGGATTGACAGGCTACGTGGATCGGTGGATCTCAACAGCGCTATTGATTTATTTTTGTTAATGTTTTAATGCTCTGACTGTTGATGTTTATGTAGTAAAGAGAGGTGGTGTACTATACAAAAAACCGCCCAAGTGAGAGTCAGACTCACACACGAAGGGTTCCGTACCGCAACAAAACGGCAAAACAATCACGTTTGTTGTATGGGAGCCCCACTTAAATATTTATTTTATTCTGTTTTTATTATTATAGTATTTATTGTTATAGTGGCAATAGAAATACATCATCTGCGAAAATTTCAAATGTCACGGTTCATGAGATACAGCCTGGTGACATACAGACAGACGAACAGTGGAGTCTTATTAATAGGGTCCCGTTTTTACCCTTTGGGTACGGAACCATATACAAGCTGACTTTGGTGGCTTCTCATTACTTGGTTTTCAAATATTTTTAAACGCTTTTATTTTAAACAAAAAATACAGTGCAGCATTTATCTATGATACCCCCTCGATGAGGAAACAATATTTTTTTTCGCCCCGCTGTGTCTATATGGGGCCCGCCTTAAAAACCATTAAAAATATTTTTTGTTTGGCTTTGGGTCAACAAGATGCGTACTGTGAAAATTTAAAGACTGTATCTCCAAGCGTTTGGCTGTAAAACCTATGTGACAGACGACAGACGGACATACAGATGGACACGTGAGTGACAGCAATAGGGCTCTGTTTTGGATCTTTCGGGTACGGAACCCTAAAAATAACTAAGTACTTAATGTACTTAAAAATTGACTATAATTTTATAGTATCTTTTACTAACTTTTTGTCCCACTAGCTACTGCTAAAAGGCTCCCCTTTACTGTTCTAAGACTCTAGAGTAGGGACATTCCATTCAACAAAAGCGTCGTGTTAACGACTGAAAAAAAAAATGTATGGGAGTGTTTAAAGTTAGTTATGACGGGCTGGTGTCCGTAACTCCGTCTATGCGTGTATTTTGAGTACCGTTACGATTACCCTAGTCGGCGACACAAACTATTTTGTGGCCGGGGTTAAAATGCATGCTATCTCATCCGACAACACGTACGAAAGAGATAGACGCTGTGATGAGCAGTAAGAAGCTAGTGCGCGTACGAATACACACTCATGGTTAAAAAAAAATATAAATGGATGATGATTTAAAACGAAAAGGAGCGCGCGAGATTTTATAAATAGACCTTTGGGAGTATGAGTATCATGAAAAAACTACTGAATATATTTATTAAAATAAAATTATTTTCATTTTTTAATGCTAATGTATCCCTGTGTGGTGACTGTTTTGCAATTTTCCTTCTTTTTATGGTATTTATTTCCGCCCAAAGATGCTTTGAAATTTGTGTTGAAATATGGAACTTTTGACGTTCATAACTTTCAAATACACGTTTTTTTTTTACTTTTTGGTTTCAATACAGGGCTAGATAATTATAAAACAAATTGATAACATTTTTTATTTTGATGTACATCGTCAAACAGTGGAGTAATCGCCGTACTACGTTTGTATGGAAGAATGACTGACTAGGGCAACCTTAATCGCTATCGAATTGTCACGTGACCATTATTACATTTTGGAATTTCGACTATCGCCTTCGCTGAGATACTTTGTGTTTTGCCTTATCTGGCCAATCTCTCGTAAACGCTTTTATGTCATCACGCCAGCGGTCCGTCTTCTGGCTCCCACTGCGTGACAACTCTGGCCCATCATCACCTCATGTCATTATTATTGTACATTCTGCATATATGAGCCGCCCAATCCCATTTCAGTCTAAGAGCCTTGTTGCCCACATCAGCGATTCATGTTTTGGAGCGTATCGCGGTATTACCAGTAACTATTTAGTAATCTGTGGTATTACGTATTCGGTCGGTGAGCGTAACACCCAATACGCTATTCACTATGTGTGTACTAGTGATCTGAAGGTAATATTTGTATTACCTAATGGGAATTAAGGCCCATTTTTCGTCGACTCACGCATTTTATTTTCCTGCTCAAGTTTTCAGGCGAAACGAGATCTTTTATTAACAAGTCAGTTTCAGAAAGTTTTTAATGTTTACGTTACAAAATTCCCACTTCGGTGTAAAAGAGGCCCTTGTAAAATCCGCACAGCACATGCCCAGTGTGCACTCGGCTTAACTTCAAATATTTATACCAGAGCCGGTTGCTTTTAGGCAATAAAATTTACATTTTTACAAACGTTCGCCTCGCCTTCTGTCGCGGGAGTTTCGAACTTTTGGCAGATAGTACTATAAATGGTTTATTTGAGGATTTCCAACGGGGTAAGCAAGTTTGATACATCGTATTTTAGGTTGTTGAATGGAGGTAATAAATGTCAGTGGTGTGGAAGTGAGAATTTAGTAGTCAGACAGTAATGTTGCAGATTATTTAGAGCTTTCATTGTTTGTGTCCAATTTAAATTAGCTAAGTCTAAAGCGCCTCTGCTGGATGCGAGACGCACGGGAACGTCAATGTGGTGACACTTGGCAGTGGCCTATGTTCAGCAGTGGACATCTTTTGCCTGAAATAATGATATCGAGTACACTAGGAATTGCTTCCTGAATCGTGGTGTTTTGCAAAATGTATCGATAATTAGATTTTCATCATGACAAAAAATGGATAGAATCAGGTCATATTTTTTAAACCACTCATAAATCTTAATTATTATCTTATTTTTATTAAATCTTCTATTCGAAGATCACCAACAAAGTAACTTGACATCGTTCTTCTCAGAAATCAAAATCATTTCCTCTTTCTTTCAAAAGAAAACGATCATACCAAATGAGAACTCACACAAAAACATCGTAATCCACGTGAAAGCTTAATGGTACAAACTCACAATACAATACATACATACAATAACCATTTTCACAGTGCACACCTTTTTGCCAACGATCAGGGTTACCAACTTTACAGTATAAACAGTAGATTTACATTTTTTTATATTTTTTCCAGAGGCTAATGACTTTCTATCAACGATATAATGGCGGTAGCGATTGGAAAAATAACAAAATATTGGCATTATCAAGCGCTATCGAAATGTTACGTGATTAATATCTTACATTTTGGCATTTCGGCAATCGCTGACATCGAATGACAGTTGTGTAGAGGATCTGAGGCTCTAGACAAGAGGTATTTGATGTCAGCGAAGCCGATAGTCAAAATGAAAATGTAAGGGACTGATCACGTGATTTTTCGACATCGCTTCTCAAACGCATACAATTTTGCCTTTTTGACAATCGCTATCGCCACGGTTTCGCTAATAGAATGTCACTTGTCTAGGGCTCCGTCTTATCTTTGGCTACCAATTCCCACAGTTTTTTATTTAAAATGCTAGTACCATCTATTTTATTGGGATGAGATTGTATCTGTTATCCCTGAAGTGGATAACCAACATGTTTTTAGGTACCTCTATGCCTCTATTATCATAATTTAAAAGTTTGAAAATAATTTTGTGTACATTTTCTTGTTTTTTTTATCTACACTATAATCTTTTATATATATAGATAATCACTATAAATATTATCTTTATATATAAAAGAGAAAGTATGTATGTATGTTCCCTTAGAGACTACGAAACTGCTTGACCGATTTCAAAAATTATTTCACCGTTGGGAAGCAAACTACCCTATCCCCGGATGACATAGGCTACTTTTTATCCCTGTGTTCCCACGGGAACCGGCACTACGCAGGTGAAACCGCGAGGCGTCCGCTAGTAATATTATAAATATAAAGAGGAAAGATTTGTTTGTAATGGAACTCAAAAACTACAAAACCGATTTAAAAAAATATTTCACCAGTAGAAAGCCAGATTATTCTTGAGTGACATAGACTACTTTTCATCCCGAAAACGCATCCTGTGGGCCAGGGGAGCGAAGCAGCGGGGAAAAGCTAGTTGTTACATACACACGCTCACACCTCTTTGCCATGGGGGTATTTGCCAGGCAGAAACTACAAATTGCCATCTGCTATACTCCTTTATTGTTAGTTTTTTTATGGTTATTGCAATTTTCTACAGTTATTTTTAGCAGTTTTTCTTGATAGGGTTGGCAACACAGCCAACGATATACAATTTGCAGGAACGCGCCCTACGGCAGGGGAACACCGGGAATCCAATGTAATATTAAATACTGGAACAATGAGGGAGTTAAATCCCGGGATATTGTATAGATCCCGGATTAAAATATGTAAAGGAAATCCCCGTATGAGTATCTGTTACGTGACTAAATATTGGAAACAATGGGTTTCGTCTTTTGATGTTTGGGTTTGAATTAGGTTTATTTCCTTGTGTTTTTTTAGTAGTTAGTGTGCGAATTTGTAGGGATTTGTTCAGAATTAGACCTTTTGTTCTGCTGTATTTTTGGGATTTGAATGAGTTCATTATTTAAGCATACGTTACGAGGTCCTGGTTAAGTAATAACAGCTGCACTGGTTGGTGTTCAAGATTATGGATAGCCAACTTGGAACCTGTTAAAAATAACCGGTTTCTACATGTTATAATCGGTTTTATCGTTTATTTTGTTCGGCATCTAAAAGTACGTTATTGAAAGCCCTAATTAACCGTTTTAGGCGGAGCGCACGCAAATTTTGTGTCTCCCTGCACGTTGATTGCACAAATATGCATAATTATTTGTGTGAATTTGTACAACCATTTCCAATATGTGTTTTTGTTCTTCAGCACGGTTGCGCATTGAAGGTAGGTGACAAAGCGAAAGTATTAAAATCTGATACGTCTTGCAAAGGCGTATCGAGTGTGAGTGTTACCCAGTTACTGGGGTGTGGAGATAAGATAGGCAGTCACTCCATGAAACATATCAGTACCCAGCTGAATCTGGTTCGACTGGCAAATGACTCTAACATAAAAGGGATGTTGACAATAAATATCTATTTAGTCCTTCAGTTAGCTAACCTAAATTACGACGATAAAGTGTGTTGAAATATCGTGTGACGTCACGGTGTGCTACACTTTATACTGACGAAGTGACGTCACAAGTCCCCACTCCTGAACTTTGATGCGCTTTATTTTTGTTAATTTGTATCTTATTAATATTATAAATGCGAAAATTTGTATGGATGTATATTTGTTATTCAATCACGCCAGAACTGCTGAACGGATCTGGAAAATTTGGCACAGAGATTGATTATATTCTGGAATAGGCTACTGTTTATCCCGGTAAAATGTTCACGTGGGACAGTTGCCAACATTTACGCGGGTGAACCCGCTGGCAGAAGCTGGTTTATTTGACAAAGCGAAAAATACGGGTCCAATATTATTTGATAATCTCACTGACGGACTAAATAGAATTATGATTTTTCTACCCAGGAAACTACCTATTGGGTAAAGGTTAGTTACCCTAATAGAATTGGGAATCCCCCTCTTGGCATATCTTTTTTGGCTTAATGTTGTTGGCATAACGTTTTTGCATAACTTTTATCAGTTATCATAACTGTCATTTCTTCTAATTTGTTTTGCCATAATTTAGAGTTGCATAAATATTTAATTCATAATATTTATTCGTCATAATAATTTTATGGGTACATAATTGAACGTCGAAAATTAAAATACCTACGGGTAAAACATACATTTTCAAAATAACGAAAATATTAATATCGGTTTGGATCGAATGAAAATTATTTTACCTGAGCTTAAAATGTCTTTATAAATATATTTGATATAAGGACTCAAGTTAATTAAGTTAAGGTGCGGCGAAGCTTGAACCGCGAACATGTTTGTTTTGTTCCAAAGAACATTATGTGTAAATATAATTTTGCTTTTAAAAAATTATGCTTTATAAGATTATGCATCATTATTATTATGCCAACAGTAATTATGGCAGTACACCTTATGGCAAAGCATTTATGCCTAATAACATTATGCTGAATTTCGTTATGCTAATGCAAATTATTGCATTAGTAAACCGAATAGATTAATGTCTTTCTCAAAACGACAGTCAATTTACAATAAAAAATCCTAACCAAACCAAATCTAAAGTTTTCCTCAGTTCTCGCCCATAAACACGAGTCGCTCGGCAATGCTAGCTGTAATGTTAGATTAGAAGAAAATGTAGCAGCATAAATACAGAGAGCTTTAGCAAAAGTAAGGATAGAGCCTATAAATATACCGTTTCGCAGGTTTATAGTTTTCTCAGGAGATTCCACCCTATTGTAAATCATAGTAGGACAAAATTGCGCTAAGATTTGCTGTTCGCTCCGTGAATGTAATATCTTTTAGTCTTAACTTATTTTTGTTGTGCTTTCGCTTTGTTTATTGTTTTTAGTTGTAGATTAAGTTTTCAGTGTTGTAATAATTTGAATAGTTTTCTGGTATAACTAATACTAATAATACTCTTTTCTCTCGCAGGAACGAGGTCTGTGTCCCAGCAGTGGGGACATTAAAAAAGGTAATTTAAAAATCAAAAACCCAAATGATTAAGAGCGAACTAAAAAGCTGTAAACAAGACAAAAATATGCTGTGTAGTCGGCGGATACATATTCGAGAACTGGCTGATCCCCTGATCCTCAGACGTTTTTGTTTTTTTTTAAATTTATTTACAACTTTTCACTTACGTTTTTTTTTCTAATCAAAATTGAATAAAAATATAAGGTATATATTTTTGTAATCTCCTCTTAAAACCCTTCATTTTGATATCCCACTCGACAGGTATGGATGAATAAAATTGGGATTCGCATAATATGGTGCCCAAAATCCGCCATGTTTGATTTTTATTAATTCCACCTATCTAAGAACACTTGGGCGGTCAAGACGTACCTAACTATAATATATGTCTTAATTATATAAATACGTCTAGCAGTTTGAAATATATAAGGGAACTAGCTTCTGCCAGCGGCTTCGCCCGCGTGTATTATACATAAAACTTTCACTCCATCTATTAAAAAAACCGCATCAAAATCCGTTTCGCAGTTTTAAATATCTAAGCATACATAAGGTCAGACAACGGGAAGCGACTTTGTTTTATACTATGTATGAATAAAGAATATTACATACATACAAACACACAAAAAACATAAATCTTTCCTTGAAGTCGGGTAAAAACGCTGATGATGATCATACCCTTTATTGCACATTATAAATATAGTAGGACACTGAATCGGTTGAATTATTGTGATTTAATTAGTCCTGTAGTAATAAAACATTACTCAGGCAGCGGTGTTTCAATAGTGTTATGTACACGTCAATGAAAGGCAGAGATCTGGTAACAACTGTTGGTAGCGCCATCTCTTGTAAATGTCATAAATCAATGACCAAAAACACATAGACAAACGCATTTGAGATTTCGCGGGCGATCGATATCCTAATTATCTCGTTCCTTCCTCATTCCTTTTCCCTTTATGTACGCCTTAATGACAGGTCGCCAGAACGAACCGAAACTTCAACGTGAACGGGCCTCGTATCTCAACCGCCAGCTTTCCAAGCCACCTGGCTGGAGACTGATGCATCTAATTAGTTAGATTGCAGAGAACCTTGTGAACCGTGTCTATTAACCCGCCTCGCGGATATAAAACAATTGTGTGAAGTGTGTGGATCCTGAAGGAGCCATTTTGGAGTAGAAGAACACCAGCTCGCTGCCATACGTGGGCTGGCATCGACCACTACAAGGTAAGGCGTACTACTTCCCTCATTTCCATACTAGATCGCCCGAATTGATCCGTAAATATTTTCCCGCTTATTTTCAACGCACTATTGCCAGAACCCTTCAAATACAGTCCACTTTTCATGATAGACACAAGGATGAAGAGGTTTCTCAAACCGCTATAACAACTGTTTTATTAAAAACTAGAAACAACCTACATATATTTAATATCGAAGTACCGACATTACACTTCCCCCCTATATTCTATATAATCTAATTTAAACAAACGAAAGACATGCCTAAATCTTTAAGTTAACAAATATAATTCAATGTGAAAGGAAATACAGTTAGCTCCACTAATCATGGTTATTGATACAGTAACCAGTGTAAACATAAATATGTGAATGAGATGCCAATATAGTACAGTAGATAAACTTATTTTTATATTTATCTATATTAAATATCGATAGCCACATATGTTTTACTCCTACGTTAGTAACTGTGCAATGATGAGTGTGATTTATGAAAATAAACAATAATTACATTTTTTTTAATTTGTCAATGCAGCGTAAAGCAGCCTTCCTATAGGCACGATTCCTCGGTGATGTCAGTGGATCGTCACGTCTTTCAGACGGAGTTTTCGGGGGAGGTGACTCTTCTGCCAGTTGCCATTCCTCTGCGAGTTGATCGTCCTGATCAGTGTCAGGCTTCGCCATTGGCTCTGCATCAGCTTTGTCATACGCTTCCTCTTGCACCTTTGACAATGAAAATCTAGACTTTGGATGTTTAGTTGTTAAGATTTGATCTATGTGTCTCTTGTGTACACGACCATCTTGAGATTTCACCGTATATGAAACTGGACTTTCGCGACGTACCACCGTTCCTTCAGTCCACTTGCCCCGGTTTTTAGAATAATCCCGTAGCAGGATAGGATCTTGGGGCTCGACCACCCGCAGAGTGGTGTCCCGTCGCCGCTCACTAATCTCCTGCCGTTGTCGCACCAAGTCTCGCGTGTCGGGCCGCAGCAAGTCCAGTCGACCACGCAACCGTCGTCCGAACATAAGCATTGCGGGCTCGCGACCAGTGGTACTATGTTCAGTGTTTCTATATGAGAATAGAAATTTACTGAGTGCCGTATTAACATTTTCGTTATCGACTTGGGCCTTTTTTAGTGCCCTCTTAACTAGTTTCACGGCATTTTCAGCCGCCCCATTGCTCGATGGGTGATATGGTGCAACTAGGGTATGGCGAATACCGTTAACATCTAGGTATTTTTTAAATTCTGCCGAAGAAAAAGGTGGTCCATTGTCGCTAACAATTCTTTTGGGTAAGCCAAAACGCGCAAAATTTTTTCGTAAACAATCTATTACCACCGCAGCGGACGTACCTGAAACATGGTCAACCTCAATCCATTTTGTATGAGCATCAACAATAACTAAATAATACTTATTATTAAATGGTCCCAAAAAATCTAAATTTAATCGGGCCCATGGCTCCTCCGGCCACGGCCAGGAGTGTAGAGGGGCCGGGGCGGGCGCTGAGCGCTGCGACCGGCATGAGACGCACTCCTGTACTGTTCGCTCGATATCAACGTCCAATGTCTCCCACCAGACATAATTCCGCGCTATTTGCTTCATTTTTACGATGCCTGGGTGGCCGTCGTCCATTTCTTTCAAAATTGACATTCGTAATGATTTCGGAATGATTACCCGGTAACCCCAAATCAGGCAGCCTTGATCCACACAAATACTTTCCCTACGGTTAAAATACGCTTTTTCAGTTTCATTATTACTATATTTTGGCCACCCGAACATTACGTAAACATATATTTTACTCAAAAATGAATCTTTTGCCGTCTCAATTTTAATGTCTTTAAAACTAAGTGGAAAATTTTCCTGCACAAAATTAAGGTAACTACAGTTGCTGTCCTCACATTTGATTCTGCTTCTAGTAGAATTCAAAGGAAGACGAGATAGCGCATCGGCATTACAATTTTGAACTGATTTAATAAATTCGATTTTAAAATTATAAGCAGACAACTGGACAGCATAACGCTGTAGTCTACTTGCGGCTGTCACAGGTATTCCTTTATTTGTCCCAAAGATATAACTCAATGGACGATGATCGCTACGCAAAGTAAACTGTCGCCCGTATAAGTACTGGTGGTGCTTGCGCACACCGAACACAATTGCGAGTGCCTCCTTGTCCAGCTGCGAGTAATTTTGCTCGGCGTCGAAGTGTACGCGACGCGCAACACACGGGTCGCTCACTACCGTCTGCGTACCGCTGTGCGAGCACGGCCCCCAGTCCGTATGCGCTACTATCCACTGATAACACCAACGGCAAAGTAGGATCGTAGTGTGCCAAAACTGGTGCGCTGCTCAATACATTTTTCATTCGGCAGAAAGCACGCTCACACTCATCATTCCATTGCCATTTAACATTTTTTTTTAATAAGTTGTACAATGGTTTCATTATGTCACTTATATTAGAACAAAACTTTGAGTAAAAATTAACAAGGCCCATAAAACTCTTTAATTGAGTTACATTTGTTGGAGATGGGGCTGCCTTAATGGCTTCAATTTTGTTAGTATCCGTGTGCAGGCCATGTCTATCGATTTTATAACCTAAATAAGTTACACAATCCTTAAAAAAATGACATTTACTAAAATTGATTCTTAATCCATTTTGTTTTAACCTTTCTAAGACTGCCCTCAAATTTGCTAAATGGGTAGTTTTATCCTTTCCAGTTACACATATGTCATCTGCAAACACAGCCGTTGAAGGCAAGCCACTCAATGTTTCCTCCATAATTTTTTGAAAGTTTTCTGGAATGCATTTTATTCCAAAAGGTACTCTTTTGTAAATGAACGTCCCGACATGAGTGGTAATTGCAGTCAGCGGCTGTGATTTTTTATCTAATAAACATTGTTGGAAAGCATTTGATAAATCTAGTTTTGTGTACTGTTCGCCGCCACCCAAGGTTGCAAAAAGTTCTTCAATCCGCGGTAAAGGATAATGAAAATCTTTTAGAATCGGATTAATTGTTATTTTATAATCTCCACATATTCTGATTGAGCCATTTGATTTAATAACTGGTACAATAGGCGTACCGTATTCTGACCTTTCGACTTTATAAACAACTCCTTCTTTTTCTAACCGTTTGAGTTCGCTTTCGACTCGCGGGCGCAGTGCCAGTGGCAGCGGTCGCGCCTTAACAAACACTGGAGTTTCATCCCTGAGGTGCAGCGATACAGGTGACTTGAATGTTCCTAACCCTTCTGCAAACACTTCAGGAAATTCGTCTCTCAAAGCTTTTGCTACCGAGTCCGATTCGCTAATATTGTGACATTCAACAATTTCTATTTTTAATTGTTTAATCCACGTACGGCCCATTAAAGGTGGACCACCGTTTTCAATAATAAATAACCTTAGCATGGCT
This sequence comes from Orthosia cruda, assembly GCA_964057195.1. Taxonomy (NCBI): domain Eukaryota; kingdom Metazoa; phylum Arthropoda; class Insecta; order Lepidoptera; family Noctuidae; genus Orthosia; species Orthosia cruda. The sequence continues at coordinate 10,677,153 of OZ059835.1, read as the reverse complement.
GACTTAGAACCACAGATTACCATTACCACAATATAACCGAGGGTCTCGATAACGTCGCCCGTATAAGATCTCAGACATAATAACTTGGTTTGAATAGGTACATGTTTAAAATATTTATCATAAAAATGCTTCGAAATAGCCGATATCTTACTGCCCGTGTCAATTTCAAATTTACACGGCACCTTTTCTACTACTTAATTCGCATAGTACGGTCCGTCACCGTCATTACTTGTAACCAAGTTAAAAAAATTACAGTCTTCATCGGAGTCCGTATCATTTAAAAAGTACTGACCTTTGTTCTCCTTTGTACTATTATGTTCACTTTTACCTTGGCACATCACTTTTAAATGGCCCTTCTGGCCGCAAGCATCACACGTATAATTTTTAAAACGACACTTGCCGGCTACGTGGCCGGTCTTACCGCAACGCGCACAAAGACGACGCTGTGACGTCGAAGAAACGGGCGCAGCGCCGGACCGCGCGCGCGCTCCGCCATTTCCGAACCGGTGCAGGCCTTCGCCGCCGCCAGCGCTCGCGCCGCCCGATGCGCATGCCGTACTCGCATGCCGCTCAGCTGCCTCGAGCGCCGTGGCCAACTCCACAGCCCTTTTGTAGTTAATACTCTTTTCGGCAAACAATCTTGACCGCATCTCTTCGCTCTGTAAACCCGACACGAACTGATCGCGAAGGTTTTCTTCCAGGGCACTACCGAAGTTGCAGGTTTTAGCCAAATGTTTTAGACCATGTAGGTATACACGAATACTTTCTCCCTGCTGTTGCGTCCGCTGCCGAAAAATGTGTCGCTCCGCTATTTCAGATCTCTCCGGCTCCAAATGATTTTTGACGAGTGTAACTAATTCTTCGAACTTTTTTGTCTCCGGTTCCGCGGGTGAACACAAATCACAAATAAGATTATAGCACTCGGAACCCACTAATGTTAAAAGCGTAGCTACTTTTAGATTGTCATCTATACTATTTAACAATATAAATTGTTTTACGCGACGAATGTAACTGTCCCAATTTTGGCCCTCGATATTAAATGGTTCTTTTTTTCCGATCGGCGTTATGGCAAACAGAATTGAACGTAAGTACCGAACTTTCTAGACCGACTGCGCCAATGTTATGTACACGTCAATGAAAGGCAGAGATCTGGTAACAACTGTTTTATTAAAAACTAGAAACAACCTACATATATTTATTATCGAAGTACCGACATTACAAATAGTATACGCATATTTTAATAGTTACTTTTAAGTTCCAGTTAATCCATCAACCGGACAAGAAGTCAGAGTTTGGGCTGTTTTTAAGAAATTTCAGATGGAAATCCCTAAAACTTTTTACGACCGGGAATTGAACCTAGAGAACGACTAGACCAACGAGACTGTAATCGTTACCAACTTTACTGACCAAAGACAGTGGCATGAACGGCAATATGAATTTGAATGAAATAGTAGTTTGCCTAATGGACGTGGATGGTCAAATCCGGAACTGTGAGGAATAGCGGAAAACACTAAAAAGAGTCACGTGGCCGATTTAATGACACTAAAACTGCATTACTGGATTTTTGAAAAAAACAATATTCCTAGCAAAAATAGAAAATCCAAAGTGAACAGAAGGTTAGTTGATGAGAACAAACCAGTTTTCAGAAGAAAGTGCGAGCTTTCTATGTGATGATATATTTTGAAGGACCCCTAAACGTTCTAAATATTTTGCTAATCTCGCCAATCTTACAAACGATTAAACAAAAAATTTGACCAAAGAAAATTGGGAAAAGAAGGCCACATGCGACGCGCAAAATGTCTGAAAACGAAATTTTTCAAAACAAAATTACGAAACCTGTGTACATTTTTAATATCAGCCTTTTTTATATGGTATATATAAAACCATACAATATATTTTTATACGGTTTTGACCGTTAAACGATGTGTAATGGTTTTGGTCGAGTGCACTTGTACTATATTCCTATAATAGAAACCAAAAGAAGAAAATATTTTTTATCAAGTTTCTTTATTATTCGATTTCCATTTCATTTCTAAAACCTGCATACCCAAAACACGAATTTAATTAGCCATCAAAATTATTTCCTGCGTATCCAATTCACGAACATACAACCCAAAGTGTGCCCATGACAAACAGAAAAACAAATAACAAAGTTCGTAATAAGGGTACACCCTTTGCGAAAAACTTCTGCTAAGACAGTTACGCTTACGGGACGCTCTAAAATTTCATTTTCCATACGAAACTTCGCAAAGAACACATTGGAATTAATCCTGAGGAATTGTTTCTGATGTCTGTTCGAGATGTGCGGAATTACATACTCGTTTGCTGGGCAAAGTGGCCAAGTGCGGGTCGGACCAAGTACTGAAGGTTCCGTACTGCCAAAACGCTGACTGTCTATTGATTAGGTACTGTGAGGACTCTGCTTAACTAGAAGGCAACCTACTTGCCTATAAAAAACACTGGCAATTGGTATTACTTGAAAGGTAAATGAATTTCGAATAGAAAATAAGTGAATATATTTTTGATTGTCAATTCTAGTGTAGCCGCCCAGACGGCAGGAATATTGTAAAATTCGTGCAAAATATATGAACTATAAAAGTAATTTATCTACTTATTTGTTAACCTCTGTCTACGCATTCTACAGTACTACTAACATCTGTCCGTAGCTTCGGCTGCATAGAAGAAACATCATGGCAATAGTATAGCTGCCTATCTATTGCTATAGTATTTCTAAAACATATATCATTTTCCTCTCTAGAGTTAGTTGCGATTTAATATTTTAGAAGCTTTGGTTTAGATATTTCAAGATATTGCAGGTTATTGTAAAATAGTATTATGTCACAAATGCCTATCTACTAAAAATCAGGGGAAGTGCGTCTCCCCAAGGATGTGCCCTAAAAGGCGTTGCACAGAGGGGTTTACGAAGTGGTGTTCTACTTGCGGATTGTGGTTTTAGTAAGGTCAAAGTCAAAAGTCTTAGCCCATTTGACGGTTTCCTTCCGTTAAGAAAAAAAATAGGTCAGAAAAAGAAGGGCGTTTTCACTCTTTGGTAAACGAACCCTATAAAAAAAAGAATTTGGGATTTCGTTACAATTGAAACAAAAGTCGTAAGATGTTATTGTTATACTCTCTGCCCGACCCGTGTAAAAGTGGGCAATTTTTTTTCTATGAAATAATGTATCGTAATTTTGCTGTTAAAATCATAAGAATTACCTAATGGGGCAGATCTAGGTCGTTTTCTTCGTTACTGTTCTGCTTAGAACTTTCAAATAAAAAGAGCGATATTCCTTTGTCTTAGTTGGATGAATCCACCTAGCCTTTCCCAACTGAAGGTACTGCGGTCGGTTACCAGTTTGATCGTGTTCAGTTTGCTACCAGTATTTCAGATGGTGCGATTCCGTATCTGAATAAGGGGGGATTTTGTGTTACCTGGGTAACACAATATCCCTTAGCAAGACTGTTGTAAGATTGGATAAAAGATAAATGACCAAAAGCAAAAAATAAATACGCCTGAAAATGTTACAATCCACTGCAAACAAGAAAGACTTTACAGACGAATAAAATATAAAATGATAAAGCTGACTGAATTTGGGCGACGTCAAGCCACGGCTAGAGGAAATGACACCGCTATTTAATTATGTACAAGGTCTGTATCCGTGGAGCACTAGCGAAATAATTCATTATAATATACGGTCGTTTCAGTATGTGCTTTCTAACTATCCCCTTACTCCGGTTTTCGCTGGAAACCAGCACTGTGGTGAATATAGCTCTGCTCTGTGACTTTGCCGCAGCAACATTCAAAATGGTTGAAATTATATGTGCTTTGAAATCCAGTAATATTAAATGCTATTTTTTATCCGTGGTGCTAGGCAACTGGGCTTATCCCAGTTGTAAATGAACCTTTGTGACTATTGGCCTTGTTTGTTCTGTCTCCTGCTTGTAATGGAGGTAAGTGGAAATTTGTATTTTTCCTACTCCTCCGTTATTCTTTTCTGATTAATTTCGTTGCGCGTTCCAAGACAATTAAATTAATTCTCCGGGATTTTCCGGGACTTCGTAGAGCTTCATTGCCTCGGTGCTTTTCTGGTGGTCGCCACTGTTGATTCTGGCTTGCAGGAGTTGCAGTGGTTTGGGAATAGTGCGGTGGGATTGTCCCAAAAAAATGCTTTGAAATCACCAACCCGTCTTGAGCAAGCATTTTGATCAATGCTCGTGACTTCTCTGTATGAGAAGACGCCTGCAGTGAGTATGCTTTTGCAGATTAAAGTGTGCCCGATCGGATTATACACGGCAAAAACGAACTTCCATGCAGTCTTTCATGGCTTGCATGGCTTTCTTTTATGGAGAAGAGTTTTCAATAATCTTTCTTAAGTTACCTATGCTTTTGTAAGATGTGGTTTTGGCTATACCCCATCCACTAACCACCAAGGTTAACAATCAAATTTTTATTATGAAGATGTTGAGAGAAAAGTTCTGGAGTGACGACTGCGAACTGGAAGACACAACATTGGAAGGCCTCTCTCTTGGTGGACCGATGACCTGGTTACAGCTATGGGAATCCGCTGGATTGCTGGACGAGACGCACAGGACTGATCGGTGTGGCGACACTTGGGGGAGGACCAGGTCCACCATTTGATATCTTCCAGCTGAAATGACAAAAACCTTTTCCCTATACTATATTGGGGTCGGCTTCTAGTCTAACCGGATTTAGCTGAGTACTAGTGTTTTACATGGAGCGACTGCCTATCTGACCTCCACAACCCAGTAATTGGGATACTATACCTCTTGGCTAGAATGGTGTCAGATCTCAGGCTTCTGACTACCCGTGACGATGTCAAAGATCTTCAAATGACAGCTGAGACCAGCGACTTAACGTGCTTTCCGAGGCTCGGAAGAAACTCGCTATATTAAGATGGTCTCACCTATTCACAGACCGACCTTGGCAAGCGTTGCTTAACCTTGAAGATCGACCCGTGCTGCTGTTATTATTTAGCCCTGAGCTGTCTCATGTCTTCAAATTTTTGGTTGGAAGGCATTCTATTGTTTCCTCACGATTCACCGTTTTTAAAGGAAGTGGTGATGAAATAATTTACACAAAGTAAAGCGCCTGCCTGGTTTCGAACCCACGACCTACAACTTGTAAGTTGCGACCGTTACCACTGGGCCACCACTTCTCTGCTTCCCAATTATAAATTCCAGCCTTATTCCCAATTATAAAAGATAAAAAAAAAAACAAAAAAAAATGTCAAAAGAAATTGCAATATCGTTAAGTTGTTATCATATTGCGTGCAGTTGTCCTGGCATACTGATCGTATTTCTGTACTTTTTCTCAAGTAGTGCAAGTGTTCTGTTAGAGCAGGGATGGCGAACCTTTATTAGAACACGTGTTATTTAAAATATATTTTCTTTTATGTGACAATGAAGTGCCACCAAAGAATTTTGACTTTGTCTTAATTGACAAAAAATAAAAATCTAAATGCTATGAATTAATCAATTCTTTATTTGCATCCAGAAATTCTTACAGCAATCACAATATTTATTTACAGTTTTATGTTGTATTTAAATAAAAGTAGAAGTTGGTGTCATTTCTGCTGTTGCAAATTACATATATACTAAATAACCACATTTCAGCGAGCCCAAAATATTTTGTCATGTGCCACCACTGGCACGCATGCCATGTGTTCGCCATCCCTGTGTTAGAGTGTTACCAGACGACGAAGCTTGCTTGCATTTGTGTTGCCACCAAATTAAGTATTTACAGAATAAATTTTTCTCTTTGAGTAAAGACAATATTTTATTAAATTAAATAGCATAATATCGGACACTTTCAAGCATCAGATATGCTTCAAGGTGTCCGATATTTTTAAATTATTTACTTGAACTTATTTAATAATACACAGTAAATTTTGAGGGCTATCGTGTTACCCAGTTAATAGGTTGTGGAGGTCAGATGGGCTATTTAAAATACTAGTATTCTCCTGCATCAGGTAAGACTGGAAGCCGACCCCAACTTAGTTGGGAATTAGTTGGCAGATTAACAAACGATTAGCCCACACTGGACGTAGTGGCCAAGGTTTTGTTGATAATTTGTTTTTTTTATATTATAGGTAGGCTCGCGCTTGACCACTATTGAGATATTAGTCATGCGTGTGGTGAGCCTGGCGGTAAGCAATGATGTGGTCGACGGTGTAGCACGCTTGCCTAGAAGTAACCTATTCATTCTTGACTTAAAGACCCCGAGGTTGTAGCTATCGGGAGACACAGATTCCGGCAGGAAATTTCACTCCTTAGCTGTACGCATAATGAAAGTATTTCCAAAACGTTTAGTGCGTATGGGTGAGATGTACACCATGTACCGATGGCGCATCGCCGTACGTCTTGTAGTCCGATGATGAAACGGACTAGGTGGAACTAGATCATGCAATTCTATCGCACACTCCCCTAAATGCAACCGATAAAAAAACCGGCAAGCTGGCAACTTGGCGACGTTGTTCATGGCCTTGGAGCTTTGACTCGACCAGTTACCGATGAGCCTCTTGGCCCGTTTTTCAATCGACTCTAGTGCATCAAGCTGGTATTTGGCAGATCCGTCCCAGAAATGAGAACAGTATTTCATGCAAGATATATCGAATTTGCGCTTTATACAACTTAAGCAGCAGTTCTGGCGTGAAATACCATCCCACCTTCTCAAGGATCCCCAACTTTTCTCACAACCTCTCTCTCAATCTTACTGACAACAGCCTAACCCCTTATTATCATCATCATATTTCAGTCGAAAGACATCCAATGCTGGACATAGGCCATCCTCAAGCGTCGCCACATTCATCGATTCTGTGCTTCTCGCATCCAGCGGATCCCCGCAGTCTCAACCAATTCATCGCTCCACCTAGAGGGAGACCTTACAACGTTGCGTCTCCCAGTTCGCGGTCGTCACTCCAGAACTTTTCGGGCACATCGACCATCTGTTCTGCGAGTAATGTGCCCTGCCCACTGCAACTTCAGTTTAGCAATTACCCCTTATGTTATCACCATCTTCTTTCAGTCGAAAGACGCCCACTGCATAACTGGTAACAAACATGATATATTTTCGAGATTTTCGCATTCAAACCTACATTTGACAACATACGTAGTGTATTAAATACTTACCTTACTAACAATCAATATGTACATATTTATTTTAATCCAAAACTACTAGGTAACTGAGATTAAAAATAAACGAATCTAAATAGTATGGCATTGAAAGATCTTATCTCACTGGTATTGTGCTCAAAAGACTGGCAGCGTAGCCACGACGTATGGCAATGCTTATCTTCAGACAACAAACATAATAGGTAGTACATCGTTCCCTTCTCCTTCAAGGAATGAACGTTTTGTGAAGGTTATTTTGTTTCTTACACCTTTATTTCACAAACCACCCTCCCAACCAATATCAATCCAATATGTAACACAAAAACATCTGAACATCAACACGAATGTCAGTGTATAAACACTGTGACGTAGGCGCACAATATATCATAAGATTGGCAACGAAAATAATCCGTCAACGAACGTCGAGTTATTGTCAAGTTGGCACACGTGGCGAAAGAGGAGACGTGAAATTGTAAGAATGGAGTGTAAGGTCGGTTGCTCACGAGGCACCGCACGGCACGATTTTCGGTCACGATGCAGAGGATCTGTCCTCCGTTCGTTTGTTCACTAGACACGATTTTGCAATGGCACTGCAGTACACTTGTATTGTTGTTCTGTAAGCATGTGAGTGACGAACCACGCATGATCCGTATAGTGCGGGTGGAGTGCCGTGTCGTCAACAAGCTCATACTTCTTTTGTTCAGTCGCTAATTCGTCACTGCAAAAAAGTCGCAAAGGCATAGCGGCATCGACGACATAGCCGAAAATCCGTTTGTAAGCTGTGTCGCGTGTAGTGCGGTGTCGTGCAATGAAAAAACGGTCTATACAAATATATGGATCTCTAAATCGAGACAACATTTTGTCGTGTCATGTGTCGTGTCGTGAACAAATGGCCTAACAATGTCTAGGGAATCGTCAAGATCGATCAGGAACAAGAATTTGTTTAGGTAGTGCAGTGAAGCTGTCAGTAAATCGCCTACTTTTACGTATACAAAAGAAATGACGTAAAATAAAGAAAGGGCAAAATATGTGTTCTATATATATTATGGCATATGTCCCATACCCGTACTACCATGAGGCTCAATTCTTGATTGTCTTGTTTTTATTCCAATTTATTTGTGGCCGATGTAACATGAGAAGACATTATCTTCTTCTTAATTCAAAATACTTCTCGATTCTTTTTAGACCGCCTGATAATATTATGCTTTATGATTGCTCTGTTCTTACTAATTATGCCGTGGTTACAGATGGTTTCAGTGCTTGAGATCTGATGAAATGCATTGTTTATCCATTTCAATAAATATTGTAAATGGCAACTTTGGACCGGAGTCGATGGAGGCAGATTGTCCGCTTAAAGGGGTCCAGTGACCACGATCCTCAGTAATGAGGGACCGACTGAAGAAGAGGTTCATGTAATATTTTTGTTCACCCTTTTAAAGTAGCAAGGTTTTCAATACATACCATTACATATCTACATGTTTAATAATTCTTTGTTTGTAAAAAATAATATCCGGACGAAAATTATTTTACTGATAGAAAACAATACTCTTTTCTGGACAAAATATATATGCTTACTTTGAAATAGGCCACGAGAGTAAAACTGCGAGAAAATACTAGTTATTTATATTTTAACTAGCTTCTACCAGCGGCTTTACCCGCGTGAAAAGTGTTTTATCATCCCAAGATAAAATTATACCGGGATAAAATATAGCCTATGTGCTATTCAAGACTATAAGGCTAGCTATAGGCTATGTGCTGTTTCAATTTTATTTTTTTTCTCACCCCATAAATTATTATTATAAGTGTATACGTGAGGATTTGTAATTGGCTTTCTGTTGATTATGGTTTCCTTTTTGTCTATATTTATTAGCTGTACGTACTCCATGAAATAAAATAAAATAACAAAAAAACTATCTTTGTGCCAAATCTCATCCAGATCCGTTCAGCCGTTCTGGCGTGATTGAGTAACAAACATACATCCATCCATCAAAACTTTCACATTTATTAAATAACTAGCTTCTGCCAGTGGCTTCGCCCACGTGTAAGTCGAAAGTTATCCCGAGGGAACATATTCGCGAGATGAAAAGTAACCTATGTGCTATTACTGAATATAATCTATATCTGTGCCAAATTTTATTCAGATCCGTCAAGCCGTATGAGTGTGAAGAAGTAACAAACACACACACTCACAAATTTTCGCCTTTATAATATGAGTGTGATTAGTAAGAAGTAAGATAGTCTTCTTTATTCTTTTCCACGTGATGTTATAATATCGTATTAACGAAAACATCCTTTGTCAGTTATAGCTTTTGTTAATATTCCCTTGACACCCAAGCACAACGCTACTCATTCTACCACAGCCTTATGATCACGTCAGAGGCAGCCATGTTCCTTTATTGTTACCACTTGATCTTGACGAGGGGAAACTTCGAACGTTCGCGTGGGAGATACTTGATGGATTAGAGCTATAAACTTAACTATTAAGGTTACACTAGTCGATCATTCTTCCATAAAAACGTAGTCTGGCGATTACTCCACTGTTTGATGATGTATGTTCAAAATAAAAAAAATATATCAATTTGTCTCATCATTATTTAGCCCTGTGTGAGAAAAAAAGAAAAAAAAGGAAAGTTATGAGCGTCGAAAGTTTCATATTTCAACACTAATTTTAACGCATCTTTTGGCGGAAATAAATACCATAAGAAGGAAAATTGCAAAACGGCCACCATACATAGAGGGATAGATTAGTAGTTCAACAATGCAAATAATTTTATTTTATAAATATACATTTAGTCGTTTTTAGGGTTCCGTACCTCGAAAGGAAAAAACGGAACCATTATAGGATTACTTTGTTGTCCGTCCGTCCGTCTGTCTGTCTGTCAAGACCTTTTTCACAGGAACGCGTGGAGGTATTAAGCTGAAATTTATATCAAATACTCAAGTCTACTATAAGGGACAGTAGACTTGAGTATTTGATATAAATTTGATAAAAAGCTGTGAAAAAACTTCCAAGCCAACGCAATCAAAAGATACAGCCGTTTATGCCGCAAATTTCACTCGCAAATTTAACGTGAACTCAGAATCTTGAAATTTGTTATGAAGCAACGTCTTATAGCACAGATACAGGAATAATTGCGGAAACCGTAAATTTTAGTTATATCATAAAATAAAAATATTTTTTTATAATTTTAAACTTACTACCCGTTTCCTCATGAATGCGTAGAGGTATTAAATTGAAATTCATATCAAATTCTCAGGTCTGTAACCTTTAAGCTGAAGTTTGTACGGAACCATCGGTGCGCGAGCCCGACTCGCACTTGGCTGGTTTTTTATGATATTTAGACGCCCAAAGGTCTGTTTATAAAATTTCGCGCGCTCGTTTTCGTCCTAAATCATCATCCGAATCGCTACAAACTTGCAAAAGTGCTAATTCGTACGCGAACTAGCTTCCTACTGCTCATCACAGCATCTATTTCTTTCGTACTTGTTGTCGGATGAGATAGCATGCATTTTAAAACCGCGCACAAAATAGTTCGTGCCGTCGACTATGGTAACCTTAAACATGTTATTATGTTAGGGAAGCCGTCTTTATTTGTATACGTTTTGTGTCCAAACTTCTATCAGTCAAATCTTGAAACTTCTTGTTTTGAAAAGCACGACCGCAGTTTGGGTCAGTGACATCAAACTTTTCAAATCATAAATTAGGGCTGTAATATTATATTATCTGTGCAATGAGAACTCTCAAGTATAGGACGACATTCGCATGGTTATAAGCACTGATATAAATCTAACTAGATGACGCGATTGTTTGTACTTTGAGTGTCAAATATGGAGTAAACTTACGACCGAAGATCGTAATTTGATCTTTTTATTTAGCATTATCGGCACTGGAAAACCACCGAAATCTAGAAAAATGCCTTTTTATGCCATATTGAGCTGTAAAGATTGTAAAGAAAAAGTTGGCTGAAGCATTGGAAATGTTTTCTTTCATAGGTAAGTGAATTTGTTTTTAAATTGTGTGTGAAAAAGTGGTACGCTTGGTTTTCATACAGATGGAGGGAATTGCGTTATCTAGTTAGATTTATGTCTGTGGGTATAAGTATATTTTGTACTACATTCGAGGTTTTCCAAGCGACGTTGGGTTTCTGATTGGCATTAAAGCGTGTTAATCTTGACCAGTCGAAACCCCACGTAGTTTTCTGCAAACTGTTAGAGATATGCGCGTTACATTTTTGGCTAGAATACTACTCACAAGTAACTTATTAATTAAAACGTGTATGCGAATAAAAGTGCCCAAACACTGACAAAGACAAAGATATTTTATTTCAACTAGGCCACCAAGCGGCACTTTTGAACGTTAATACATAAAAAATTAAAAGGAATAAAAATTGATTCTACCGTGCATTCGGAAAGTAGCTTGTTATGGAGAAGAACGCACAAGAAACTCCATACTTACTCTTTTACAAAAAAAAATATGTTTTTTTACAATATTTAGGTACTTACATTAATAAATTTATATGTGTGAGGACAATGCACACTGACAGCCTCACACATGTGTACGCCTCCATAGAAATAACCTATTCATTCTTATCTTAAGGTGCCCCTAGACAACTGCACGAACTATTTTGTGCGCGGGGTTAATATGCATGCTGTCTCATCCGACAACACGTGCGAAAGAGATTGATGCTGTGATGAGCAGTAAGAAGCTAGTTCTCGTACGAATTAGTACATTTGCATATTTGTAACGAAATGGATGATGATTTAGGACGAAAACGAGCGCGCGAAATTTTATGAACAGACCTTTGGGAGCCTAGATATCATGAAAAAACTACTAAATGTATATTTTCAAAATAAAATTATTTGCATTGTTGAATTACTAATCTATCCCTGTATGGAGGCCGTTTTGCAATTTTCCTTCCTCTTATGGTATTTATTGCCCAAACATGCGTTAAAATTATTGTTAAAATGTGGAACTTTCGACGCTCATAACTTTAAAATATTGTATTTTTTTACTTTTCTGTTTCCATACAGGACTAGATAATGATGAGACAAATTGATATCATTTTTTATTTTGAATGTCCATCGTCAGACAGTGGAGTAATTTCTAGACTACGTTTGTATGGAAGAATTTTTGACTAGTGTAACCTTAAGGCGTATATATTCCCCAATGTTAACGCAGTACTGGCCGTGCGCCCACTCGGAGCCAGAATATCAATATTAAACCTAATTTGGACAATTTTGTTGTCAAAATATTCTTTGAATTACATATGCTATTTCAGTTATGAAGAAATTCTAGCCATCAATTTTTCAGTGTAAAAATATTTTTAAACATCCAAGTCCTTTTTTAGGTTTATCCAAAAGTAGCGAAAAAATGTCATGTTATTATTTTTTTTAAAGCAATACGATTAGTTAATACATAATAATGTAGGTACATGAATCACTATTAAATAAATAAAAAACCAACCTCTTAACCTAGCCTTTACTAAGGAGTATGCTTTAGAAAGTAACCGTTTTACGGCACTAAAGCGGTGGAAGGCACTTAACACTCTTGGCCAGGTGAAGAGTAAGCTCTGTGAATAGTATACCACCTCAAGACATCGTTTTTTTTATATATTCCTAAGAACATCTGCTTCACGGTCATGAATTGCAGTGGCCTATATGGAAAGCATTGGATCGATGCGTACTAAGTAGGCCACTGCAAATATAATTTGTCGAAACCTTTGTACTTAAAGTCTTAATAAATAAAAAGGAAATTATTGTTCCGTTGAACACCAGATGTAAGTGCGATGCTCCTGTACAGACTATGTCCTTTTTTCTGGAGAGCCTTGAATACCAAATGCTCATTCATTTGCACTTTAAATGACATGTTCAAAGCCTCCGACGCTTTGCATCCGAAACAGATGACATATAACAAATAGATACAATAAACATGGGTCCATCTGCTGGGTCCAAACCGTTTGATTAAATGTACCGTCGACATCCCCACCACCCCCATCAAGTTCGAACTCACGATTTTACGCTCGTAAAATAGATCACTTAACCTCTGTATCACTGTGGCCAAGCTCTAAAGCCTCTGACACACTTCCGCCTTTCATTATTCAAAAAGAAAACATGACTTTTTTTATAAAAAAATAAGTTGTAGGAAAACTGCACTCGCTAAGATATACAATAGAAACATGAAGTGGAGGTATTCAGTCCGGTTAAGCTTCTTTACAACTTACCCACTTTTGTGTTTAAGTCTTTGTTAAGCTATCCGACAATAGACGGAGAGTATTTTTTTGCCTCGGTTGCTTTTAAAAAGAGCAAATGCTGCAAGTTGGCTTTAAAACGGGGAAGAATAGCCGAGGAAGAAATAACCCATTTGCATTAGCTGTATGAAGGATTCATGTTTTATTTATGAGAATAAGTTTTTCTTTGTTTTAGGAATTATGCATTTGTACAAGTGTTAAAAGGGCCTTGAAGAATTTTGATGCAAACGAAGAGTCAACTACAACTACGAAATATATAAGCCTTATACAACGCTTTAGCACGTAGTATTTAGCTTGGTTTTAGTAGATCAAACGACAACCTGATGATGAGAGATGGTAATACATCTCTCTTTTCTTTAAGAATCCCGGGACCCTAGGGTCCTGGATCCTTGAAAGGCATACCAGGGACCGAAACTAACTCGCAGAAGCCTTGTTAGACATTTAGGATGAAATGAGACACCAACCGGCAATTATCCCTGTAGGTTCTAGTGAGCACCCAAGGACAATCCCCGGCTGGTGCAGAACTATTGCAGAATATGGAGACAAAACACATTGGGCTATGGGTTTGGGAGATTTCGTGGATCGATTACTTAAAACTATAGAAGGATCATTCGCCCCTGCCTGACCACTGTTGATCTACACGGTTAAAAAAGGCAGGGGATAACTTGCACTCAATTATTGGGCCCTCCCATAAACATTCGCTAGCATGCCCTCTCTTCTTATTATTATTATCTATAATAAGAAGAATATATATTATCATATTGAGAATATATTAATAATATATTCTCAATAAAATAATCTGTCTAGCCTTTCCTCAACTTTTTTGGGATTGGCTTCCGGTCTAACTGGATTCAGCTGAGTACCAGTGTTTTTAACGCCGACAGAAAAAGGTAGGTAAAGGTGTTATATCTGTGTATTTGTGTGTCTGTCTGCGGCATCGTACCTCTTAAACCGATGAAGCGAATTTGATTTAGTTTTTTTTGTTTGAACTGACTTTTTGATGACTTATTGATGACTTTATTAAACATAAAAAAATATTTGATGTAAATTGGTTCAGCCATTTAAAAGTTATGCGTATTTTACTCTTTGAAGCGGGGTATTTTTTGCAAGATCATCATCATCAGCCTTTTGTTCCCACTGCTGGGAGACAGGCCTCCACTAAGTGAAAGGGAATGGGCCATAATCCACCCCGCAGGCCCAGTGCGGGATGGTGGCTGTCACATATCTTCGAATGTTTAGTTCTATGACATGCCAGGTTCCTCTCGATGTTTTATTTTACTGTATTTGAGAGGTGATTAAATAATTTACACAAAGTAAAGCGCCTGCCTGGGTTCAAACCCACGACCTACAAACACTGGGCCACCACTGCTCTCAAGCGTAGAAAGTTTTTTGGAAGTTATCGTGTTATAATTATTACTTATTTCGATGGATTGTCGATCGAAGCGTGTTTACTAATAGATAAATTATGTAGTTTAAGACGACGACTGCCGCCAACGCGCACTTGTTTTACACCCGTGCGACCCAATTTTTTTAAGTATTATTGTACTTTCCTTATTATTCTATTACTTAAAAAACAACCTCAGATCAAAATGTAGATAATTAAATTGACTACAAGATGGTGACAACTTCATTAATAAAATACTCGTCTTTTTTGTCCGAGTTAGACATAACTTTACAAATTAATTATACTATGTTAAACGAATAAATCTCAAAAATGTATGAGATTCAATTATGAAGAAAATAGTCTCATGTAACCTTCGATGAAGAATACACTAGATATAGGATCCCATACAAAACTTATCTTTAAAACTGATGCCAATTGTGTTTAGGTAATTCTAAGAAGTCTACTTAAAATAAATATACTTTAATGCAAATTCAACCTTAAATGCAATATTTAAAGTTGCATTCACAAAACTATGCACAAAGCAATAAAAAAAATATGAGCTCAATACAAATTTAGTCTTACACGGAAGTATTAAAGTCTAAATTACAATGTGCCAAAAAGAAGCAATTCAAAATTCGAATTTTCAAAAATTATGTTCAAGCTCGCTGCTTGGACAAGGAATGAGTGGAATCGAAACGTTCAATTATTTTTTTATATCATCAATCTATAAAAATACTAGATTAAGATTCAGGAGCGAAAATAAGTCACTCAAATGGCCACACACACTTATCTACCTATATCTTTCTATATTATAAAAAATCAATTGCTGTTTGTTGGTCTCGATAAAAGTCAATAACGGCTGGATCGATTTGAATAATATTTTTTTTGTTTTGTTCGCTCGAATAAAGATACAGTTTAAAAAATATATATACGTGGGCGGGTAGCTAGCTGGGATATTTAGGTAGAGTAGGAAGGCAGGTAGGGTAGGGTTTGCTTGAAAACTTGAAAATTAAAAGTCAGACTAGACCACATCATCGCTTAACATCAGCCGAGATAGTGGTCAAACGAGACTAAAAGATAAAGATTATAAAAAAATAGGTTATATATAGGTACAATTTTTTTTTATTATAAAAACTTAAAATTTCAGCAATAAGGTTAAAAACACTATGTAGCAAATTTCGGGGTTACTTTATTTCGTTTTCTATGGATCAATAGGAAAGCTAAAAAAAAAGCTTTACAAACTACTCCATGCATTCTCTGTTCCAAAACAGTCAATGTTTGTTACAATAGTTGGCGCGTTCGCATTTTCGACGCAAACGTTGGTCAAACAATCATAATATTTGGTAATTGATTCATATTTACTATTTAATACGGGTTTACTTTATGAAAAACACATAATGATATAAATTTACCGAAAAAAAGATATTCCTTACAAAAACAAGGTGTTACGGTTGTTATTTGCACAGTTTTCGAACGCACATTGCGGCATTTTTAACGTATTAATGTTGGCTATGATTGGAGCATACTAATTTGAAATCGTGCCACAACCGTATTTGTGGCCATAATTTTCGGCCCGTTTTTGAAGCGCTGACCGGGAATCTAGTGTATTCTACATCGAAGCATGTAACATATATTTTTTTCAAAAAATTACGAGTAGCCGTTTAGACGTTATTTTCATTTTAAAATCAGCTACTTAGGGGTATCTGCGTCTGCGTTTTCCTTATTATTTATATGTAATATTCATTATTACCTCGTATCTTTCAAATCACTTAAAGGATTTTTATAATTAAAACATCGTTAGATATATCTTGGCCGCCCAAGTGTTCCTCAGTGCCGTTAAAAAAAGGAACGTCGTGGATTTTCGGCGCCATATTGTACGAGCTGTATTGTTTTTTCTTCAGAACCCATCGAGTGGGATATCAAAATGAATGGTAAAAAACATAAACCACTTATATTTTTAAAAGACGTTCGATAAAAAAATATACCTAACTAAAAAGTTGTAAATAAAAAAGTTTATGAAATTTATATTTGTATATGAAGCGACTGCCTATCTGACCTCCACAACCCAGTAACCAGTAACCGGGTAACACAATACCACTTGGTAAGACTGGTGTAAAATATTATGACTTCTCACTACCGTAACGACTGTCAAAGATCTCCAAATGAAAGATAGACCAACGGCTTAATTTGCTTTCCGAGGCACGGAGGTAACTCGGTATGTTTAAATGGTCACCCATCCGCAGACCGATCTCGGCAAGCGATGCATAACCTTGAAAATGCTATTATTTAACCACGAGTTACGAATAGCAACTTGAACAAGATTAACAATCGCCCTTGGGCTTAAACACTAATAATATTTTCTCTATCCGAATTTACATCTAATAAGTACAAAATAAAATTCACAGGATACTGAAATTATTAGCCTAAGATCCCACCGCAATCTAGGGGCTGCCAGTTTAGTGGTTAACACCTGGCAACCTATAAATAGCGACAAACTCGAGCTGGCTGATGTCGCAACAGCTCCCATGAAGATACAGGAGAAATTCCTAAGAAAGTTTTTTTTATTGTTTTCAATCTATGAACTTATAGCGGCCAGATATTGCCAGGTAACCATGCAGAAATCTATTTTACTATCAAGTATTATTCATGAAAATTAAGTTTTATTTCAAAAACGTGTATGATACCTGCAGATTTTACCGGTGGGATCTTGTGCTATATAGTAAATTTAATATTATTCTTCTAGCCCTATGACCTACATTTTAGGGATTTATCAATTATTTATATCTAGGTACGAAATATGAAAAGAAAGGTTCACAAACGAGAACCCTAGAGCTCTCTCAAAGGCTCTTATGAATCTTAAGAATGATCTTAAGAATTCTTCTGTGATATTTAATCACATTTTTTTTTTCATGTAAGCTGAAAAGGCCTTTTAATTTTTATCTGGGTATTTTTCAAAGGAACATTATATTGGCATCTGGACAGCCAGAAATCCGTACTAATATTATAAATGCGAAAGTCTGTTACCTTACAACGTTTAAACGGCTGAAACGATTAAGATGAAATTTGGTAAGGAGGTATAGTTTGAGGCCATAGAACTTAAGGGCCACCCCCTTATATAGGGGGGTAGAAGTTTGTATGGTAAACTAAAGTAAGGTGGCCCACACACCTGCAATATTATTGAGCTAAAAACCGGCCAAGTGCGAGTCGGACTCGCGCACGAAGGGTACTTGGTAGATTGCGGTTTACGATTTATGAAGTATTAAAAAAAACTCTCGCGCAAACTATTCAGTTTTGAAAAAAAAAATATTAGAAACCTCAATATCATTTTTGAAGACCTATCCATAGATACCCCACACGTATGGAGATGATAAATTTTTGGAGATGATAAATGAAAAAAAAAAATTCTATGCTTTTTTCTATTTTTGTGTGAAAATCTAATGCGGTTCACAGAATACATCTACTTACCAAGTTTCAACAGTATAGTTCTTATAGTTTTGGAAAAAAGCGGCTGTGACATACGGACGGACAGACAGACAGACAGAAATGACGAATCCCTAAGGGTTCCGTTTTTTTGCCATTTGGCTACGGAAACCTAAAAATGGCTATTTAAATTCGAAGTACCTACTAATATTACGCAGACGAAGTCACGGGTAAAAGCTAGTAAAACTGTATTGATTTACTTTTGATTTTAATTTTATTTCAAAGAAAGATAAACACCCCATTTCTGGCTAGAAATTATCTTCGTTTCAAAAGTATACGCGAATCGAGAGATGCAACTGAATGCTGGCTGAAATTTATTCAAACAATTACAGCAACTGTCACCCATTTGACTATTTGTCATATTTATTTGCGATCATTTTCATTTCAGAAGCTGTGCTTATCTATATTTTAGGCTTTTTCATTTCGCAAAGGATATTGACCGATCTATCCAGTTGGCAAGTACGAACGGGCTCAATCCTCCAGACCTAACGTAAGTACTTTTAAATCTGCTCCATCCCTGTTGCTACGATATCTCCAATTCTTTACCCAAGTCATCCTCATATTCAATAGACAGTTTCTTGACCTCTGCCTTTGAACACAATCCATCAAAACCCGAAAATATAATAGACCTAAATATTTTTCATCTATGCGACTAACACCAAGTCCGTAAACAACTTGCGCAACAACTACACTTTAAGTTGACAACACAGGTAAACGACAAAGCGTTTGTAACGCAAACTTTTACGTTAGCAGAATCACGACGCAGGTAAGCCTCTGTACGCAATTTTGTCGTAGTTATGATTTACAACGTTGGGGACCTTTCAGAAATTCAGGAGGTAGTTTATGTACCTTCACCTGTGTCCCTTATAAGCTTTATGAGTTTATCTCCACTATTTTTAGTGTTATATCTATGTTGAAGATCTTTATTATTATTTTGTGGCTTAATTTTGCAGCTTATGTGCTTGTTACTTGCAATTTTATGCTCACCTTTGTAACTGGAACACAAGAAGGTTAACGTAAGCATACGGGCATACATAACTTGACGCCTTTATTAGATAAAGAGCTAAGCAGAAGTGTAGTTATGTTTAGCCCACCATATGTTTCCGAGCCGAACATCGAACTGATGTAAACTCGTACCTTCGGAGCCACGATACACGCATACACGGTAAGCATCGATCTCCACGATTCAAATGGGCTTCGTCGTCGCACCTCATGTGTTGAAGCGTGACTAGTAAAGTCACATTGTCTAGAGTCTCCCGACTCTCAGGGCTCCACAGGGAGCATATCCTTGCCGGATTCACCTAGGCTGGCTTCGGCCTTAGAGGTGTACAGGTATAATCCCGCGAATGAAAAGTGCGAAGCTAGCACCACCGGCCGATCGGCAGAGTGCATGAACCAAATGTCCGAAACTGCGGTTCCTCTCGTACTGAGCAGTATTACTATATGTATATTTAAGTATAGTATAGTTAAGTTCCTTGTATTAAGAGACGAGTCTATTGCCGTCAACCGGACGTTAATTCATACTCTGAGCGACTACTGTGAAATTCCAGCTGGAAAGATCCGAAACCACATTACTCGACCCGGAAATCGAATTCAACATGCTCAGCAGACTGCGACCACTAGAACAACGAGGCATGCTACATAACACAGAGACGTCTAGTATGAGTTAATTATTTGTCAAGTTGATTAGTTCTACTTGCGCTTTGGAATGCTATCTAAGTCGCCACTGCGGCGTTTATATTCGATTCCCAAGTCGAAAAAATGTTAAAACGAACCTTTATAAAATATTTTTTTGTACGTTTGTCACAGAGGCTTTCCTACGAGTTTTTGTATGAATTTCTGACACTAATATAGAGCCATTATGCTCGGCATCGAACTCAAGCAAAATACCAGGTTAAATTTAGGTCCCAACTATGATTTGATCAAACTTTAAGAGCTATCTTGAAAATAAGTTTTATAAACCGGCCAAATGAGTGTCGGACTTTGCACATTTAGTGTTTTGTACCAAATGTAGATTATATGTTTAGTTATTAGTAAAATATACGTAATAATAAACATTATCACCAAATTTCAAGTCGATGGGAAGTTAAAACATTATTTCTAAAAGACGACGGACAGACAGGCGAACAGACAAGACGGACACGTGAGTGACAGCAATAGGCCTCCGTTTGGGCCCTTAGCATACGGAACCCTAAAAAACCTCGATACTTAAAGCACAAAATAGATCCTTCTCCTAATGTCCATTGTATTTTCCTAAGCTACGTTATTGTATACTGATGACCACGTTGGCCACGCCAATCGTAATCCCAGTGCTCATTAGGGTCATCCCTGCGCACGGTTATTTGGGCCGCTCAAGTAAATGTGTTTCAGCCGACCTAGATAACAACATAGAGGTAAGTTTTAGTTATTAGCGGGTCGTTTAAGATAGGTATAGTGTTAATTATGGTTGGTTGTTGGAGTCGCTGATTGGCTTTGCCGTGGGTACTGAGTAGCGGTTTGGATTACCTTTTGAAGGGCAAAAGCTATACAAAGGCTCTAAACATAGTGTTAGGGCGGTTCCGCACTGCAAACGAATTATAACAACTTGAATTTGGTACAGTCAGCTCAGTTAAACCTAAACAAAAATATTTCTGTATGGACGTCGCCGGCATAGTTATTGAATTTAATTTACACCAATGGTTGTTGGTGTGTTATATTCGTAAATATTAGCACATTCAATAGCTATAAATAAAAATTGAAAGATCTCGTCACGACAACAGACTAGGTGGAAAATTAATAAAAAGATAAAAAAAAGAATAAATAGTTGATGATTTGATTATACAAAAAGATGATTTTCTATGATATTTTACAATTCTTAGATTCAAAGTGATTTGTTTTTGTGAAAAAATTACCTTATGTAGTTATTATTAGATATGTAGACGTAAATAATTACGTACCTATCAAATAATAACTATGTCAGGTAAATTTTAATATAAACTAAGAGTTTATTTTCTGAGATATTTTGTAATTTTTAGATTGTAAGTAAATTGTTCTTGTTTTATTTTTGCAAAAAATATTATGCAGGTACAAGGAGGAACCAAAATTACAATTAAGTTGATTATTAGTCATATTTTATTTATTATTGAACTAGACGTTTGCTGGCAAAAGTTTATTTTTTTGGATTTATCTGATTATTTTTCAATGAAAAGATCTAGGTCTACATACAAAGCGTTATATTGACTATACTTTATATCTTTGAACTTGTTTTGGTATTAGATTAAACAATAGTATTCGTTTGGAAAAGAAAATAAATATGAGTTGAAACAAATACCAGTGGTATTAGTTGTTGGTATTAGAACGGAATAAATTATCTTGATTCGAAACGGATGCAGTGCGTAACCATACTCATCCGTCAACAATGTCGTTAGTCAAGTTATTGACGAAATGCCACATAACTTTACTCAGACGATTGTCAACGACAAAATATAATGTCACTCGTAGTCGTCATTATTTCAGATTGAGATGATTGTACCTAAAAGTAGAGACCTCGCCTCTCGTGCGTGAGGGGCGTGGGTTCAAATCCGGGCAATTACCAATGTGGCTTTTTCAAATTTATATGTA